>CM064892.1:2571665-3014165 GCA_030347415.2 Decapterus maruadsi
GTCAGATACCGTTGTACGATGTGGTGTCAGTTTCCAGTTACACAACTAGTCGTGCGACATGTTGCGGTGTGGGAAACCCTCTGCAGCCAGGATTGATTGCATTCAGTGTGCAGATAAATGATCTCCTCGTGTATTGATGTGTTTGTTTGTGAAAGTAATGAAAGTGCGTTTGTGTGTCTGTGGAAGAAAACAAAACAAAAAACCATGCACATGCCGTTCACAACACAACACGTACTGGAAGAGAGACTGAATCCTGGAGGCATTAATCATGTTTATTATAAAGCATTAAACATTAATCAGTTTTAGAGCTGCTCAAACATGGAATCAGCTTCTCAGGATGTTATTTAGCAAAGTTAATTACAATTCCTGGAATCATAAACAAACAAACAATAAGTCATAATGAAAACTTGTTCAGTGGGACGTGAAGGTGAGAGGATAATGTAAGGTTGAACCTGAATCTGCTTTGACCTCAGTAGTTTTATTACCTCAACTGTCAATTTGTCAAAACTAATAAGTTTGTACATGTGTAAATGTCCGGGGTCAAATAACAGCAATAGCCCAGCCCCCATCAGCTGTCATTAATTAAAAACAGTGATGTAACACTAACGGTATCATTGAGTTGTTAAATGATCTTCATCATGTGCTACCGTGGCCGCTGGCTTCACTAGGTTAGTAGTTTTAATGCGCAGCAGCTCACTAAATGAAAACTTTCAACACATGCTGAAGGAAGATCGATCACCCACTCAAAGTGAACATACTGTAAAGCTGCAGCACTGATCCAGGGAAAGAAGAAGAAAAAACAAGATAGATGCAGTGTTGCCAACTTAGCGATTAAATTTGGCGACTTTCCCAACCCTCTTGGCGACTTTTTTTGTAAAAAGCGACTAGCGACAAATCTAGCGACTTTTTCCCGGACATATTACAAACGTTACCCCCGCTGAGGTAATGACATCATTTAGCGACTTCTAGCGACTTTTGGGGCAGCCAATAGCGACTTTGCTTGCAGAGGAGTTGGCAACACTGGATAGATGTAGTGGTCAAGTTAGATAGTTAAACGGAGTCGTCTGAGGAGCTCGTCACCAAACTGAGACAGTTTCTTCTTAAGGGTAGGGTCTGGAGTTTTGTGCCTAAAAATCAACATTAGACTTTTACAAATGAAATCCGTCTTAATCATCACCTATGGGCTTCTAGTCCTGTGTGGTGGGGGCTCTGTCTGCAGCCCCTCCTTCCTACCTGCAGCAGGAGGCTCAGGCCTGTTAGCTGTGCTAGCTGTCTGATGCTACAGGTGAAGCTACCTGCAGCAGGAGGCTTAGGCCTGTTAGCTGTGCTAGCTGTCTGATGCTACAGGTGAAGCTACCTGCAGCAGGAGGCTTAGGCCTGTTAGCTGTGCTAGCTGTCTGATGCTACAGGTGAAGCTACCTGCAGCAGGAGGCTCAGGCCTGTTAGCTGTGCTAGCTGTCTGATGCTACTGAGTCTCTATCTCTCTCAGCAGCAGCAGTCAGGACAACAAAGAACAATAAATACAGTCTGAGTGAAGCACTGGAGCCGCGGACCGATTCCCGACCTAGATACCGACACTGGTAACAAGTATTAGCACCATATTAGTGAGCTAGCGGGATGCTAACTTCGGCTAGCGCTCGCGGTTAGCATCCGCGGCTAACACCCGCTAGTTTACCACAATACAACGGCATAACAACATACACGGAGGCTCCCGGTGTTGGCGAGAGGTCGGCTTATCGGCCCGCGGCTCCAGCACTTCTTTCAGACTGTAAATCCTTTCCTTTATGGTCATGACAACTGTTGCTGTCAGAAGCAGGAGGCTACGCAGCTTAGCCTGAGGGGAGGGGGCTGAGTTTCACTGTTTTGTTTACAAACTGATAGGGACAAAACTCCAGACCCTACCTTTAAAGTGATGAACGACTGTTGTTGGAGCTTTAGATCTTGATCACTACAGGACTACTGGTTCTGGTTCTAGTTCCCAAACCCAATTTTTGAACCAGCCGGTGTTCAGAACAGGTTTGGAACCTGAATAGTTGATTCCCAATGGAAACAAGAAGTAGTTGTTTTTTTCTTACGATCTGTGAAGTCATCAGTGGGCGTGTCCTATTCTAGGCTGTGAAGGTCATGGCGTGGGGAGGCTTCCACCCAATCAACCTTCTTGTCAATAGAGTGACAAATTTTGTTTTTCGAGGTTTTGTACTGACTGGATTCTTATTTTTAGACTAGATTCTCCTTATTATCAAGGGCATCGACAGAATTTTAAGAAAACCTTGAGAGCAAGTTGTTTTCTGACCTTGTGGAAGAGAAAGAAGGCCAAGAGTTCAGTTCACTCCAACAACCAGACCAAATCATTCCTAAACTTTAAAAACTGAAGAAGAAGGAAGCCACTTTGCCATTGTTGTGTTTACCTCCATCTTACATCCGTTTTTTTTCCCCAGCTTTACATATTAATTGTTCATTAATCTCTTGGTATAAACCATAATATTTGAGGATGTAGCCTAGTTTCTTTACAGAAGCAGCTCGTTCTTTCCTGCTTCTCATCCACTTCCAGCCAAAAATGTTTCTTCATAAATAAACAGCGATGCAGCGCCGTGACACAACAATTCGCACCAAGTTGTTTTAACACATAGCTTCACTCTCCACTGCTCATATGGCTTCAAAACAAAACAAAACAAAACAGTCATTACTTCTTTTACATAAGGCCTGACTGTTGGAAACTGAATCTGACTCATGGTTTACTGTAACGTGTGTGTGTGTGTGTGTGTGTGTGTGTGCAGCGGCTCGGCGCTGACTGATGATGTAGAGCGTCTGGAGTTGTTTAGCACGCTGGCTATGTCACATCATTTTATTTTAAGAATTACACTTAATTTCATGGTTTGTGGGAATATTTCATATAGATGAATAGTGGCATTGTGCTTATGGGATGTCTTTTCCCCCCTAGTTCTCTGCACTATTGTTGCAGTTCAGGTTGGTTGATATCAAGAGCTGTCACACTTTATCTTTTGTTACATTTTTGTTCGACTTTCTCTGATAAAACACAAACACTATGAGATAAAGGGACGTGTGGGAGGGGTCACGACCTCGGTTAGGTTCGTTTATTGACCTGTATAGTTCTCATCAATCCGTGGTGCGTTCAAGGTTTTGTCTGATGTTCCTGCTCCGCCCTGCCCTCCACCGTCACTTTCTCTTTGACTTGACTTTCAACAATACTAGATATTGGACACCTGCTACTTTCATTCACCCGTGAAGCGGTGGGTAAAGAAATGTCACAGCGTGAAGACGGAAAGAGAGAAAAGTTTTTCCACTAGAGAATTTTTTTTTTTTTAGTTTAGATTCCACATGGATGAATGATGCACAGAAAACTCAAGAGAAATGTGACTTTTTTCTGTTTTTTGTTTTTTTAATTTAACCCTCTGGTGACCCCTGGACATTTTTGTCCACCTGGCACCTTTTCCCACCCCACCAAATTTGAAGGAAAGGTCACTGGGGTCTGATTTTTGGTGAGGATGTGTATTTTTGGGTCATCTCTAGATGTTCCAAATTTCAGAATGATTGTCCAATTTTTGAGCATTTTATGCAAAATAGCAATAAGCCATAAATGTCCACCTCCGCCTATGGGATTTTTAATGTATTTTTGAAAAAAAAAAAGTAACTTACAGGTATCACCATGTAACGTTCCAATTTTAGTACTCACATTTAGACAAACATTTTTTGTATTACAAGTTTTCTGAAATTTTATGTTTAAATATGTAAATGAGGCAATATATAATGAAATATGCGCTGTAAATGTTTACATTCACATTTACAGAACTGAAATGGAACGAGATTGGAACGATTTTTTTTTTTTCTGTTGACATATTAGTGTCCAAAATTATCACCGAGGGAATTTAGGATATCTCTTTTTATCACTCTCCATATACGCATGAATAAAACGCTCTATGAATGATATATCAAAAATCCACTGGGGAAAAAAACCTTCAGAATATAATTTAGACTGGACTAAAGAATAAAAATTAAAAACTTTTTATTTTCTAAAAGTCAATGAAAATAGAGATCTCATGTGTTGTTGCTGCAACAACAACTGGGCAGGAAGGGGTTAAAAAATTTTGTAACCCATGTCAAAAGTGATTTTTATGATAGATCAGGATCCAGTCTTACATGTATCACAAAAATTTGGGGAGTAACTGATGTCTAAATGTCTCTTACTGTACTACAAGTTGACATTTTTGTCCATGGGGAAAAACTGAAAAAGGCTGAAGGGTCATCTAAGGGTTAAGGAGGACAAAATGTAAAGGTGCCAGTGTTAGCCAACGGCTAGTTTCAGACGGTAGTCCTCATGGCAAGGTGTCAAAGGAGTAAAAGGAGTGTTACCGTACCAACAGAAACCAATAGACAAAAAAACTACAAATAGGGACAATTAACATGACACTATCAGTGTTTCCTCTAGGATTTTTTTTTTTTTAGTGGCTCAGATTCCCCCCCCCCCCCCGTGATTGACCCCCGAAAACTCACCCAGAGAAATGTGACTTGTAAAGATTTTATTTATTTATTTAAAGATGATATTTCTCTTAGTTTGTTAGCCTGGGCCACTTCAAGAGACTTTTGGTTAAGTAACCGCATGGACAGCTACACAGGATCGTTCTCCGTCTCTCTGCTCTGCTGTAAACCAGGAGAAAATTTTCCACTCGCACCCAGCGACACCAGCGGACGGCCGCGGGGAGGAGGGGGAGTTTAAATGCACGTTTATGTTTCAGCGCAGTAGAGGCTATGTCCTGTTAGGCTACTGTATGCGCTACAATAACATCATTACAAGTCCAGCGGACTGACGCACTTGTTAGTTTTTTTTCTTTTCCACCAGCACTGAGCGCGACGTCCGACATGAGAATCAAACCCGCTAATTCTAAAAACAACCCGGCAACAGCGACCACTGATCTGTCCTGAGTCTGTTGTCATTCTGTCACCTGAGTTAAATGATTCTGGTGAAAAACACGCTGTGGTCTGTCATCCAGGTGCAGAGGGGGTGCAAAGAGTAGATACTGAACAAGATAGTTATCTGTAGTTTACCTTAGTAGCTACTCGCGAGGTGCAGCAGGACTCTGTTGTGAAGGTGGAGGTATGCGGCGGTGGTGGATTAGCGACAATTAAAAAAAAAAAAAAAAAGACAGAAATTTGAAGGAGCGGCGGCGAGGATTTAGGTGTGGCGGTGCGCCACTGCTAAATGAATGTAGCGGAAACACTGACTATATTACAGTGTAATAAAGTGCTACAGTGTGCAAAAAAAACAAAAGATGAATGGATAGATGAAATGGGGGTGCAGCTGCAGCAATGCAAGAACCAGAGCAGGAGGGTTTTTGTTGGAGTTGTGGAGATGGAATAAGAGACACAAACGAGGACCAGTCTGAATACTAACAACAGACTACCAGCCTGGTTTGACTGGATGACGGTCACCCAGTCACCTCTTCAGTCTAGGAGCGTGTGAACTGAGCTGCTTGAGCAGGACCTGGCTGCAGCTCCCGCCTCCATTGATCATGCTGTGTTAATTGATCGCCCCGAGCAGCAGGTGGTTATCTCCGGTTCAGCTCCGACTCGGCTCCGGTCCGATCTGTCAAACGGAGCGTTGTTCGTCTTCCTCAGCAGACAGACGTCCCCTCCAGGGATCGTCTCCAGTCCTCACCTTTACCTCCTCTACATGCGCCTGCTTCCTTCCTCTCTGCAGCTGATATGATTCTGTTCACAGTCTGAACCAGCGTGGATACAAACTTCTCTGATGTGATCGATTCTCCGAGCCGTGTCAGCGAAAGGCTGGAGGAGATATTGATAACATTTTGTAGCTGATGGAAAGTTTGTCAGATCTCTTTTCCTGCCTTGATTGAGAATTGACTTTGACATCACCAACTGGTCTGAACAACTTCCTCCCACTCACTCTCTCGTCTGCACGTTCGAACGCTCTCCCATTTGATTGTTTCATCGTCTCATACATAAACTCGTACATCATTTCCTCAAACCCTCACAGCTTGGGGTCAAAAACATCCATATGTGAAATCAGTCAGTGTCTGACAGATGGCAAGTTGCGAGGTTAGATTATTTAATATTTAATTACCGTAACATCTTCTCTGTAATCAAGGCTAAAAAAATCTTGTATCTTTTATATCTTGATACACAACTATCAGTTCATTTTTATTTTAACTGTGCCTTTTTTATCTTATTTTGCGTCCATAGCTTCATAACAGGGTTCATACAGAGTGTTACATCCCATACTTTATGATGACAAAGTTGGCAGGTATCGTTCTAGCTTTTAAAAACAGTCAGAAAGATGGCAGGCTTCCGATGTGGGGGCTTCTCCGAGACAGATCTGTTGTCAGCGGTCCGGCTGACTGAACAACCTTGTTTCCTGAGGAAGCTCCAGCTGTGACTCAGCGCCGGGTTCACGCTGTACGCTCCCGACGACGTGGGTTTGGATCTGGCTCGACACGCTCAACACTTGACACACTCGTTCTCCTCCCAGCAAGCGCTCGACAGACGGCAGCTAGCAGGAGGCGGCCCAGTTCAGAATCAACCGCAGTCGGCGAGCGGGGGATTTTCACGCTGATATTATGACAGAAAAAAGAAAAAGAATGATTTGAACGGATAAATTCACCCCGTGCCACTGGTAATATCACATCAATCTGATGTTTCAAGGTATTTTGTGGGAATGAAGTTGTGTTATGTAGTTTCTTGATGTTCCCGCTCCAGCCTGACTTGTTCTGTTTGTGTTTGTGATATCCTGCCTTTCTCAACACCAGGTAATAGACGCCTGCCACTTTCATTCACCTGTGAATGGCTGGGTAGAGAAATGGCTCAGCATGAAGGCGGCAAGTGAAAGCCTGCAGGAAAAAAATAGTAGAAAACCGTTTCTTAAAAGTTCACGGCATGGAAGCTCAGTGCAGAGCGGCTTCTGCTGCTGCGGCTGGAGATCAGCATCAGGTTCATGTCTTTTGTTGTGTATTGAAGCTGTTTCATATTCATGCACCGCTGGCACCCAAACGCCCCGCTGATGAATGTGAAGAACAAATGTTATTTTTCAAGTGCCATTTGTCTTTATGCTCTAGTGTTGTGGTCAAGACCCCCCATCCTGAGACCAAGGCAAGATGTGAATTCCAATCCCCCCCTCAGCCCTAGTCCTCGGCCCTACCCCTTCGTTTTGTGCATTCATGTGAAGTGATAGAGGTGTCCTGATTCTGGTTCAGACCAGAGTTAGGGGGAAGTGGTGATATCTGGCCCTTCAAATGGAGGTTGGGTGTAAGTTCCCAGAATGCATCTCGTGGCGACCAGCAGCTGTTTTATTTCTGGCTGTAGTGTTGTTATTACGTCATTTTGTTAAAGGTAGGGTCTGGAGTTTTGTGCCTAAAAATCAACATTAGGAAATCTGAATCATCACCTATGGACTTTAACCTGTGTGGTGGGGGCTCTGTCTGCAGCCCCTCCTCCCCTGCCTGTAAATGTTTTGCGATTAATGAATTACACAAAAATTAAAAAATGAATCCAGCATTTTGCAATCAGGCCTGTTAGCTGTGCTATTTTTCCACCCTGCCAGTTGCCTGTCTCATTTCTGAAACTCCTTTGAAATTAATGTCTGATAATTTGCATCCCTAGTCTGTTGGTCTTGGATTAAGTACCACCTTGAAAAAAACCCAATGTTTTGTTGCTTAAGTCTGATGCTATTCAGTCATCTACGCTAAAATCCATGTGAAAAAAATGCTTCTCACTGTTCTCAGGTCAAATATTTATATGCGATTAAAATACGATTAATTGCGATTAATTAATTACAAAGCCTCTGATTAATTAGATTACTTTTTTATTGGATTCCCGGCCCTAGTTTTAATATTTTTTTAATGCGAGAAAGTAGCTGTTGAGATCCCGAGGTCGGTTTATCCAAATGACGGCTGTTTAGACGTTTGCTCGTTGCAGATCAACGGCTCGTCACAGAGACACTACCCGTCCAGAGAGCTCGTCAGCCGGCCGACCTCCATCGTCATCCCGGCTGGTTACATTCTTTTTAGGAGATAAATGCTGGTCTCGTTGATAAAATGTAACAATTGTGGCAGTCGCATTAGTTTTTAATTATCACATAAACCAAATTGAAGGACACAGATTGATATTTAAAAAGATGTCACTGCAGCTGTGTTCTTGACTGGTCTGGAGAAAAAATCCAGAGTCCACCAGCTCGACCGAGACAAGACCAAGATGGGTGTGGAATACCACAACACTAGTGTGCACAATACAAGTGCACTTTAAATAAGTAGAACTATCTGAATTGTAGCTGCTTTATTATATTTTCCTCCTGATACCTCTGTCAGAGTGGATAAATCATTAGATCGTTCTGTTTCAGCTTCATATGGTTGTGTAGCAGTAACGGCTGACATCTGTTGTCGTTTCAACATTAGTTTTAAAACTTAACTCTTTATAGATTCATTCAAAAAATACAGTATATATTACTGTATATAAAACACACGTGCTTGTTTTCTGCATGTTCTTTTTGCACTCTTTATATTCAAACAGGAACAATAGCAACAATAACTGAGAACATTAAAATAAGTCAGAAGAGAACATAATAACTGAGTCATGAACGCAGCAATAACAGAGGCCATTTGCTTTTTACCGCTGGCACTAGGTTTTTAAAGGCTTCAGCTCGCTGTCACCAGTGACAGAAATATTCAATTTGCATACATTTGTATCCACGGCAGCTAAGAAAAGAAAGGTGAGGGGGCAGACGGAGGAGAGAGATGAAGGTTGGAGGAGGAAGAGGAGAAAGGAGGGACGTGTCCTGTGAGAGAGGAGAGGAGAAAATTGGTTTGTTTCTAATTAAAAACCAAAGATGGTGCAGTTACACGGTGAATGTGCTGGACCGGAGGCAGCGAGGCAGAAGAAATAAAGACGACTAATGTTCAAGTTTTTCATTTACTGAGCCACTAACGCTCGATATCGTAAACAGGACACTGCATGTGGTTTGAGATCTGGCAGCTGGTGGTCGGGGTTATTTCATTTTTTCCTCCAAGTTTCTTTCATGTGAAGTCACTGTTGGTGAAACAGTAAACACCAACTCAAACAACCAGAGACCTCAGTTTTATAGAGCTAAAAAAAAACAATTTATGTGATTGTGATGTGTGCAATCAGGCAAATTACAGCGTTATTTGATAAAAAACACACAAGGGGCCGGATGGTGTAATTTCATTGTCCACAGCTGCACACTTGTTTCCTTGGAAACCAGAACAAATATCAGTGATCCGTCCGCTGGAAATTAAAATCTGTTCATCTGAGTGCAACTGATGCAGTTGATACAAAGCTACTATAGAATATATATTTAATATCTACAGTAGCTTTAATGTCATGACAGACTGAACCTACATGTCTGTAGAAAAACTTTAATTTCCAAAAGAACTCAAAAACGATGGCAAAACTTAAATATTAAATATAAATTCCCCAAATCACAAAAACAAACTTAAAGTAACTCCTAAGTCCTTAAAGGTATAGTTCAACATTTTGGCAAATTGTCCTTATTGGAGTGGGTTCGTTACCTTTAATTGTCGGTGCAAGCTGTGTTTAGAACGGTGGAGCAGAGCCGTGAGCTGCTCAGAGCTACGCTACGGAGGCTCATGGGATTTCTTGGTTTCCCTCATCAAACTCATCAAATACACAATCCAACAACTCCACAACGCTCTGGTGGACAAGTTGTGACCTGCACATTCACCACGCTATGAGATAAAAACACAACGTTACCACACAGAGTTGTTTTAGAGGGAAATACAGAGACTGATGATGAAAAACTGTCCCTGAAGGCAACGTGCATCAGAGGTTTTGCATGAATTTACTCACGGCTCTGCTCCACTGTTCTAAAAATAGCTTGCACCGACAATTAAAGGTATGGCAATGGGCCAATTTGCCAAAATGTTGAACTATCCCCTTAAACAATAGGGATGGTGAAAAAAACAACAACCTCCACATCTGCGACTTTGTTCAGACTGACTACCAACCATTGACGTAAGCAATTCTAAATTTCAGCTGAAATGTTTCTACATAAAAACTACTCAAAAATTAATTTCCAAGTCAACACATGTGACCATAACTGATGTATATGCAGCAACTAACAGTTATGTTTTAATCAAACCAAATGGCTACAACACTAAGTGTAGAAGTTTGTTTTTCAGTTTGGAAAAACAAATGACGACACACACACACACACTGAGTTTCGGCTGTGTCGTGTAGCCAACTTCTTGGCTCCGACAGCAGAAGTATTTTAATGGGCTGAAAGACTCTCATCAAGATCTAGAGTTAGTAAATAACCAATTAGACATAACCAGATACAAACCACAGCAAAAATAAAAAGAACCTCAAACCAAACATTTCTGCATGTAATCAGATTACTTGTCAAGACACAGATGCAGACAACACAACATGTTTTTCAGTGTGTGATAAAGGACCAGTTTCTTATTAGTCCTCAGTGAAGGTTTCCAGACGTCCAACACAACTGAAGGGTTTCAGCTCTAGTTGTAAATCGTTCTAAGAGGAGCATCTTCTTCTTCTCCTTCTTCTTCTTCACATGTTGACAGGCCTGTGAAACCAGAGGCCTCCGGCTTCTCAGACAACGCCATCACAATGCTCATTTCCTTTGTTTTCTTCTTTGTCTTCTAAACTCAACACAAACCCATCATTAACCTAACATGTTCACATCATATGTTCTGTGTGTGTGTGTGTGTGCAGTGACAACGTAATAGATTCAATACATACAGCGATAAATCATCACTGCATCACTACAGACAGAAAGCACACAGACACACACACAGACACACACTGCAGATGCCAACATGACAAGGCCAGATGTACTATGTGTCTGTTTGATGTTGTGTCGTGTGTCCAGATGGGAAAGTGCTGGAAATGATCAAGTAAATGATCAAGAAGAGATGAGACAAGATGAGAGATGGAGAAAAGAGAGAGAAACATGTTTGTATGCGACTGTGAAAGAGAGGAAGGAGCATCAGTCGGTGTTGGACATGAGAGCAACACCTGTGTGAGTGTAGACGTGTGAAGACGGGAGAGGCTGAAAGAGACGCAGCGTCTGACATCAGAGCGCAGAGGAAAATGTGTTTGTGTGAAAGAGTGGAATCAACATGTGGTTAGAGCTACAACTTTCTCATCAAAACGATTCATTTTTCAAAAATATTACATCCACAGAACCTGTAGAGGAGTGTAGAATAAAAGTATTCATTTAACAGAATTTAAAAAAAAAGTATATACTGTAAATTACTTTATATGGACATTTACACTACATCCTTATCCTGATGTCCTTACATATGTACGTATGTTATGGATAAAATACTAAAATAGAATGAATAGAGAGAGAAAAGAGAAAACAATACCAACTTAAATATGCATAATGTATAAAACTATTTAAAAAAGCTTCATGTTAACCAGAAATGTAACTTATTATTGAAAAGAGCTCAGATGCATTGATTCACCACACTTCTCTAGATTGACAGCTATTTTGCAGAAGACTAATTATCTTTAATGTGAAACACCTTCAAGTGTTCAATCTCTCCTGCTTTTCTCCATCTCACCTTAATGTGCTCTTACACAGAAACTTTTCCCCTTCACACAAGATTTACATACCTTTTAAAATTAAACCTGCTCTCTCTATTGATATAAGCACCATAATCTATCACTGTATGGAGCTACATCACTTGAATTATAATTGAGCCCCCTCTCTCTCACTATACTACTACTACTACTACTACTACTACTACTACTACTACTACTACTACTACTACAGAGTTTTTAAAGTTCATGTATAAATCCATTTATATTCTAAATTATTGATAATTGGGCTTGATTTTAGGACTCTGAAGTGGAGAAAGGAAGCGATGATGACTAGGGGTGTAAGAAAAAATCGATGCACTTAAATATCGCGATATTTTTTCGCGATATGGTATCGATATTCGGTTTTTCCGTATCGATTTTTTTTTTTTACTTTATTTTTTAATAAAACATGTACAGAAATACAAAAACTCAAGGGGGGATAAGCACTACTTAGTCTTATTTTTTTCATTTCTTCATGCAAAATTCCTGCCAATGCTTGTATTTCTTCAGCAAGCCGATGTTAAGCATGTAACAGCGTGTGTGTGCTATGTGCTACAATTTTCTTACAAATAAATTATTTCAAAGAAACTCAATATATCGTTGTTCTTGCAGTATCGCAATATATCGTATCGCTGCCCCTGTATCGTGATACGTATCGTATCGCCAGATTCTTGCCAATACACACCCCTAATGATGACGCTGTTCAAACCTCAACCTAGGCTCACATACAGTTTATCTAATGTAATCCAACCAATCCCTGTGCACACAACAAAATCCAAACCTCATGACAATGTGCGACCGTCTGTTTCACACAGTTTCCAACTCTTGCTGTGAAATTTATCCCATCAGTCAAACAGAACCGTGGAACAGTTCTGTAAACTCCTGTAATTCTTACCATAGGGTTGGGCAGTAATTTGGTAATAAGGTAACGCAACATCTTAAAAGTGTCTTAAAAGTTTCATAATTGTCATTAAAAAAAAATTGCAGTGCACTCATAATATTAAATATAATTTATTTACTGTCAAAGTACTGAATGTATGTTCAGCACCAGCAAATGTGTGATTGAGTTTTCATGCAAAATCTTTGACTAGATTTAAAGCACTATGTTGCCGTAGTTACCATGTGTGTCTAACGGTATCAAACCCGATTTCTTACTTTACATTCTTGAAGACTTTTTCTCCCTCGTCATAAAAAGCATGTGTGGTTGTGAGCGACGGTCTGTCAGGACCTGCTGAGTGGTGGAGGTCACACCTGTTATTAGTCCACTTGGCTGTCGTGGCACAGAGCTGCAGTACCAGGTTTGAATGGACCTGAGAGTGTGTGTGTGTGTGTGTGTGTGGGAGGTGGGGTGTAGGGGGTGGGGGGGGGGAGTCGTGTCAGCGAGGCTCAGTAATGGCTGATAAGTGGTGTTGTAAATTGCTTCTGCTCTGGAGTTATAGCTGTTTGTTTGACATGGACGCTCTCCTCCACTCCTCTCTTCAACCACCTGTCCTCTGTCTCATGTGTGTTTTGCAGCTCTCCTCAGACGGCGGCGGCGGGGGGGTGGGTCGTCGTCACGCCGACATAAATTTGGTACCAATAACCATGAGAATCCCAGATCTCAATTTGAAATCAAATAGACGTGAAATACGTGTTAAATTGTATCATGATGCTCTTGAACGGGTCTGTAAATATGCAGAAAACAACATAACAATAACATCCCAACCCTGGCTGTTGTGTGTGCATGGGGGGCTCGTGGCCCAACTGTTGAAAAACACATGCTAAAGTGCCCTCTTGGGCGCCAAAAAACACTTGCTAAGTAGGGGTGTGTATTGGCAAGAATCTGGCGATACGATACGTATCACGATACAGGGGCAGCGATACGATATATTGCGATATATTGCGATATATTGCGATACTGCAAGAACAACGATATATTGAGTTTCTTTGAAAGAATTTATTTGTAAGAAAATTGTAGCACATAGCACACACACGCTGTTACATGCTTAACATCGGCTTGCTGAAGAAATACAAGCATTGGCAGGAATTTTGCATGAAGAAATGAAAAAAATAAGACTAAGTAGTGCTTATCCCCCCCTTGTGTTTTTGTATTTCTGTACATGTTTTATTAAAAAAAAAAAAAAAAAAAAAAAAAAATATCGATACGGAAAACCGAATATCGATACCGTATCGCGAAAAAAATATCGCGATATTTAAGTGTATCGATTTTTTCTTACACCCCTAAGGTGCCATCTTAAATGCGTGCTAAGGCGCCATCTTGGGAGCCAAAATAGACCTTCAGTGGCGAGGACGCGCTCTGCCCTTTTTTTCCTTCGCCCCTGCCCTTTAAAAAGTCTGTTCACACCACTGCTGGTAAAGGAGACATGAAATATCATTTTTAAGATACTGGCTTATGCTAATTAGCCTCATTAGCGACGGTGACCTTTATAAAAGGGTATTTTTGTTAACCTGAATGAAAAACCACATTACTGCAATTTTGGCCCTTTTTTTTTTTTTGATGACCTTTTCAAATTAATCCTATTTTTATTTAACCTGACTTGTGATGTGCTGAGTCAGTTTTATGACTGGGACACATTAATGTCCCCCCCAAAAAAACAGCCATCAAACGGACATTTTCAAAGATTTTTTAATTTCTGCTGTGTTCGTATGTAGAGGCGTCGAGTACATTCCTCTTCACACAGCAGGGTGCTGGTCCCAATTAAAGGGGTCAAGTCTGGACTTTATGAGTCCATTCTAGCATTAAAAGAGAAACACAAGGGTTTTATGCTGCTGGGAATCTTCCACTGAGAGAGAAAGACGGACTTGATGGAGGTGAATTCCTCCGACTTGGGACCTAGAACACATAAGACAGAGAATCTTTTTTCTGTCTGCACAACAATAGCTATGATTTAATGAAGCCGGTTCCCTCAGGAAATGATCTCGAGGTGCGCAACATATAATCTGGAATACAAAATGAATATTTGATTTAATGATTCAATCACCGGGGCCAACAGTAAAGGATCGTCTCTCCGTATTGTACACGAGGCCTTGTTGCTCACTCTGCCGTTGTGCAGCATCTGAATGTTTGTGCTGGAGCATAAATTTAGAGAAGTGCTGCTGCTGCTGCTGCTGCTGCACCGCTGCCTCCTGCTCTCTGCAGCTTCCAGGAGGAGGAAAGTCAAAATCCATGTGGGAAGAATAAAGGATGCAGGTTTAACTCCACGAAACAGAATGTAATTACCGTGCTGAAAGTGTTTGACATGTTAATTCAAAGAGTAAGAAGTGTGTACGTGTGCGCAGGTTTTCAGAACATCACAGCAGGAATTCAGAATTCACATTTTTTATCCACAATATTGGGTAGTTGCCATTAGGCATCGGCCAGGATGAGATCTGACGTTATGATAAGCTTAAACAAAAATATCATAGTTTCACAGTTTGTGGTTACAGTTCTAAAAGTCTGGGTAACGCCCCCCTCCCCAAAAAAACAAACAAACATTACAGAATATTCCAATCATTGGTAACTGTGCATCAAGTTAAAGCCCCTGTACAGACTTTTCATTTAGTGTTGATTTTGGCGCCCCCTGTGGACGAAAGCAGCCGAATGAAGACTGTATTTCCTCACTGTCATGAAGATGTTTGTCTGGCCGGCGCGTCTAGATTTGTTTTGGAAACGTTGCAAAGAAGACGGGACTTGCCTTTTATTTTTTTAAATTTAAATTTTTTAACATATCGGTATCGGTCCGATGTTTAAAATTGATTTGTTTTATTCGGCAAAACCTGCAAAGTTGAGGTACTGCGAGGAGGATGGTAGCTTGTAACCTTGTTATTTGGAAGTAAAATACATTCTGAAAATAAAGGAAGACATTCAAAAATTCAGTTTGCATGATTTTCAGTCTGTACAAAAATTTATCATCTCAGAAACTTAAAAAAAAAAACCCAACACATATTGATATCGGTAAATATCGGTTATCGGCCATACCAGAAAAATTCATATCGGATATCGGTATCGGCCAAAATTTTCATATCGGTGCATCCCTAGTTTCGTCAGTTCGTCAGCGTATCTTCACACTCATGGGCTCATTTGCTGTTTGCTGTTAAGGTACGTAATTGTATTCTTCTACATAAAATTAAAATAGAACTGTTTTTTCATACCGTGGTTGTTTTACCTTGAGCCTGGTGCCGGCCCAGGCCTTGTTGTCATGTACTACACTCCTTGTATGACGAGGAACTACAGTGAGCATCAGTTTTAACTGTTTGCATATATAAGCTTGTGATTTGACAACCTGTGATGTTAAGGAACAAAAACAAATCCATGACGATCAATGAAAAACATCAGAAATGGTCCAGTAATCAGTTTTAGTGTCTGTGGAGAAGCTTTCATCAGTAGTTCCTCCTGGTGGAGGCGATGGAGCAGAAGCCTGGTAGAAACAGGGAGGAGAGAAGGTTAATGAACACTATTTTTAGAGGACGATCGCAGGATTCCCCACAGGAAAATATAACATCTGATTTTAACCCATGCAGCCTCGTCCAATTCAAAAACAATTACGCTTTTTATGTTTTATTTTAAAAGAAGACATAACCGGATTACACTGGTTTAAAGATGCTCCTCCATGCAGTGATTTGTCTAAATATAGATGTGTCATATTCAAAGCCGTCAGCTCGACGTGTTCCTGAGTAGAAACAAGCAGCTAATGAGCTTCCAGTATATTTACACGGAGAAATCTGATCTCACATTCAGTTTGTTCCAAAGTGTTCAAAGATTTTTATTTTAAACTCCTACAGTCCTTTTTCCTGATGGATGGACAACCTCCAGGCTTTTATTTTGAAATGTAGTTCGACTTTTAACATTCAACACTGTCAGAGAAAGGTTGATAGAAACCAGACACTGTAAGACAATTATGAAACAAAACAAACAAACATACAAAACAAGATATTGATAAGAGGTGCTTGTATTTGTCACGCTTTAATAAATCTGCCATTTGTTCCCGTGTGAACCCCCGCAGTAATCTGATGAATCTCCAGATCAGGGCACGTGAGCGCCACGGGCGTCAGCAGCGCCTCTGCATAAACAGAAACAGCGCTCCTCTTCTCTAGTTCTGCATGAGGGGGAAGTCTGGATATTACAACGAGCGGCGGTGATTTACAGCCTGTGATTAGGTGATGAACGAGGGGAGCAAAGTCGCAGAACTAAAAGCCCCCGCAGCCGACTGGAAGAGTCGAGATAATCACACACGCTTAGCCATTTAATATCAATACAGTGGATATGAATTTCCTCATCCGGAAAAACAAACAGAAATGATGAATCGAGGGCAGAATTACCATTAGAGGCATTAAATGTAAGAATTTGCTAAATAATTCAAGGTGTTTGTTGCTGTCGTTGTTGTCAGAGGAGGAAGAAGCTCCGCTATCTGTGTGACTGAAGCCATATCACACACATTTGCAAGGTGTTATTATTATTATTCTGTACAGAAGCACATTTATATAATCAGGAAAATGTTTAACAACACCTGTAGAAGGAACACTGATAAACATTTTAAACACGATTCATGACATTATATTTTAATTATAAAAATATTCATAATGTGTTTTGGAGGTCGACAAAATGGGACAAAGTGGTTAAATAACTAATAAAATGTTATTTTAAACACACACACTAACAGGGTTTACACTCCTCCTCCATCCAATTAAAGGCTTAGTTAGTGGTAGCAGTGGCGCTAATTGGTATATTTTCTGATGTGACAGTGTTTTCTTCGATGATGTCATCATTAATTGTACAAATCGTACCTACAGTACAAATCATACAGGGACCTTGACTTTGAACGTTTCCTGCAGCAGCAGCTTACAAACATGTTAAACACTGAAATGAATTGTTTATTTACATCCAGATCATTCAGAGTCTCATTCATGCTGTAAGTGTTACAGTAAATGTGACTTCTTGGACGTGCAAATGGTGCAAAAGGTTACTGAACCCTCTGGGATCTAAATCTAAGGGCATTTCCTCGATTTTTAGATATTTTCTTAAATTCACCTTTTTAAGGTACTTGCAGATACAACTATACAGTATTTTATGTCTGAATATTCAGAACAATCTCAGCCTCTGTGTATTCTGACGCCCATTTCTGTCGTAGAGCACTATATAAAGAAATAATATTAGGGATGCACGATACCACTTTTTTTTCAAACCGATACGATACCGATACTTGGATCTGAGTACTTGCCGATACCGAGTACTGATGCCGATCCTTCTACCTCAACAAAAAAACTAACGATTAGGCAAAATGCAATGAATTGGAAGACAAGTTTTATTTCCTCTGATCTAAAAAAAAAAATGCAACAAAGATGCAAAGCCACCCTCTGATCGTGGTCTTCATGCAGAGCAATTGCATGCACTGGTATCGGTTCTTGTACTCGCTAAATTTCACCGATACCAGTATATTACAACAGTATCGGACCGATACCCGATACCAGTATCGGTATCGGTGCATCCCTAAATAATATAGATGTGTGTTCTGGCTCAGTTTGGGATAAAGTCAGAAAGTGTCCTTGCTGTCACTTTGCCACCAGTGTTTTAAGATTTTCTGGGTCAAATTACACCTGGGGTGAAGGTGATATAATTAATTTGTACTTCCTGAGAAGTTTGTGTGTGTTTTGTCAGTTCTGGAGGGCTGAGGATACTAAATACTACAATACCCATGAGCCTCGGCTGCTTTTACTGAAGGAAAGCTTTGGATGTGCACATTAATTGTCAGTTTAAGGCAGTTTTGAATGGAAGACATCTCCATCGACACTATAGCTTGTTGACAGCTGATGCTATCTTTTTTTTGGGATCCAAGAAAAGAGTGTTCCTAAGAGCAGCCGTTGAACCAGGAACAGAGGTATATGTTTTAATTAGCCAGCAATGACGACTGAAGGTAATATGTTCTAATTAGGCAGCAATCAACACAGAAAGTATTGTATGATTAAATTAGCTCTTTCTGATGATTGAAGGTGTATATGTTTTAATTAGCCGGCAATGAAAGGCGGAGGATATATGTTTTAATTAGCGGGGTCTCCTGTGGCCCCGAGGTCTCAGGGCTTAAACATTAGGTAGAGTGTTAATCAAACCTGCAGAAATGAGACTAATTGTTTTCATACAGCCGTTCTCCTGTGGCATGACAGAAATAATCCTTTCACATCGCACATCGCTTCCTTTTTTTATACGTTTCAGTCGGTAGAAGCGGCGCCGGTTGGCCTACTTTGATCTGCTCCCCAGTGACAGACCTGCATCCAGCTCCGGCTCCTCCAACATACCTACATGTACATACTGTACTGTAGCTGCTAAACTGTTGCTTCCTGTTGGTGATTAAACTAAGCCTTCGTAACTTTAACAAGTTTCCCCAAACATCAGAGTGGCTTCTGTCACCGATCGACATGTTCACATTCTTCCTTTTGTTTGTGAAGAGAAAGTCTAATTGTCAAACTCTCAGCACGTCGAACGCTAACGAACGCTGCTATAAGAAAGGTGACACCAACACAGGATCTGACACTGAATCCTATAACCGCCTCGTCAAAACCATCAGAAACACTGAAACTTCCTGTCTGACATTGAACATACGTTGCAGGTGTCAGTTTCTGTTATCAAACCCACACTAACTACACAAAACAACACAACTAGGAGGAATAGTTGGCTTTAAAATTTGTCTCCGCTGTATAGATTGGAGTTGTAGTCTTTTTTCTTTTAAACTTTAATTCATTCAGTTTTTATCTTGATAGTTTGTCTCTGGTTGGACTCAGCTCAGGAAAACAGCATCAAATCTAAAAGAGAGTGTTTCTAAAAATGTTGTGTAACGTCTGTTGGATATTCTTCCATCAGATGAAACTCATATCAAAGAATACTGTAGTATTATTGGATTTTTGAGGCTGTTTGAAAACACTCACATTTACCGCAAAATGTCAAATAAAAGCTGAGTCTCAAATAGACTCCGGTCTCCTGAACCGGACCAGGTCTGGCTACAGGTCTGAGCAGCGTTTTCTATTTTCTGGAAGTTCTTGTGAGTGTAAAAACCCACAATCACCCGTTTGAATAGTTTCTAAGCTGCCCAAAAATGTAAATATTACAAAGGACTTTTTTCTTTTCTTTTTTCTAGCATTTTTAATATGGAAATGTTGGCCTTCAGAAAAATATGTCCATCTACTCTATGCATGATTCAATACTAGGTTGGAGTTGTTTGAAATGGACTTTTCCATGATATCATAATGTATTTAGATGCACATGTTGTATTTGTTAATGGTGAGTGTTAAACAGCAACAATAGAAACATTTGACTATAATAAATCTTCTATCTTTGCTGAGCAGAAGATTTGTTTCTGAATTAAATAAAAGCCAGTCACATACAGACGCCTTTCTCTGATAGAAGTTCGGCAGTTGAAGCAAATAAAAGCTTCTATAGGAGAGTTTACGATAGTTAAAACCATTTGATTTGCTCTTTCACCTGCTCTTTGAGCCACTTGGTCGTCTGCAGCATCAACTGTGAACTAAACATCAACTTCTCAACAAGTTGGAAGTTTTTTTAGGAGCCGTTAGTTGATGTTGATGTTTCTTCTACTGTAACTACATCTACAACACAGACTCTCAGACTGAAACCAAGGTGAATGTTAACGAAGCCACAGGAAGAACTGTGATGCATGTTCGTCTGTTTCAATGAAGTTTCAAGTCTCTAGTTTTTAGTTTTTGTAGAAGTGGATTTCCATAAGGTAAAGTATGGAAATGAGCAGAAAGCGCTGGCCGTGGTCGAGATGGAAAGAAACACATTAAAAAAAACCAGACATTAAAATGCAGCAGTGATGTTTGTGTTTTAGAGAAAATTGCATAAACACCAGTTTAGTCCTTTAACCCCAATTAAGACGTGAAACGTATGAAGTGAATTTAAAGTGGGAAGCCTCAGTCAACACACACACACACACACACACACACACACACACAAGTCAGTGCTGCATCCAGGCTTATACTGTACGGCTTGTCAACTCTGTGTCGTTTGGTTTCATTAGATCACTGCTGTGTGTGTGTGTGTGTGTGTGTGTGAGGGATTGTTTGGTTATACATGGCTGCTCTTTAACAGGGAGTGTTGTTGGCTCCATGGGTCTGTGTCGCAATTGCCCACACACACACAGACACACACACAGACACACACCTTCTCTCGTGTCCAGCCAGTGTAAATTGATATCTCCTCCACTCAGCCGTGCGGCTAGGTTGTTGTGTGGTTTGTGTCGGTTGTAGGAGAGAAAATGGAAAAAGAACGAACGGCGTCCGAGCGAGAGAACAGGTGCAGACGGAAAGATGGAGCGAGGCGGAGAGAGAGAGAGAGAGAGAGGGAGAGAAGGAGAGAAGGTGGCGAAGGGATGAGGAGAGAGGAATAATGAAGAGAGAATAAAAAAAGTGATTTAAGGAAAATAGAAGATAGAAGGAGGAGAAAGGACGGAGTCGGACTCGGCTCTGCCCCCATTACACACAGCAAATACCTTTTTTGATTGGATTCTTTCAGCACCACCGGCGCGCGTGTGCGTGTGTGTGTTTGTGTGAATGTGTGTGTGTGTGTCTTTTTTAAGTGTAATCTGAAAAGAGATATCCATTCACAAAAAGTGAAAGTTTTCTCCTCTAAAGTCTCCAAATGGAGTTCTGTCACTTCATCACAGCTCACTAGTTTGATTTCTGTCATTTGGCAAAAAAAAACTTTTTTTTTTTTTTACATTGTGAAATGATTGGTTTTGTTCTAGTTAATAAACTCCTTTGTCTGGTCTCTCTATCTCTATAGCAACACATGAACTGAGCCTCGACCACTGATGAGCAGGATTTCATTTAAAGACTCCAAAATGAATGAAAAATATATTTTCCAGCTTTAATCCTGTATCTTCTTTTAAATTCATTTATTTATTGATTAAAACCAAATTCATTTCATTTGATTATTTTTACATTAAAAAATCGATGTTTTTTCTCTTCCCGGAAAAAGGAATCCAGATGTTTGATGACCGATCCTGCACTTACGATGCAATACGATGTGATGTGATGTGATTCTATATAAAAAAACTTAATTAATCCCCTGAGGGAAATTCATGTGTCTGTCAGCTCATCAACCATTTGCAGAAGAATTAAAAGCCTGATGTGTCGGTACAAAGGATCTTCTATGTCTCTGTCCTGCAGTTTTGGGTCCATCAAGGTTTTATGAAGTTGATGAAACATGACTGAAGTCTCCTGATGTTACTGAAAGTGCCGCAACCATAGACTGTAAAAAGAATGGACGTAGCATCCGTGACGTCACCCATTGGTTTTGTGCAGTCGTTTTTGTGCCTCAAATATGGCGGTTTGAACAGCGCCATGTTGGATTGGCCGGCCGAGATCCCGCCCACTAGCCTCGAAGCAGCCTGTCTCTGTGCCGCTACGGACCTGTAGCTGAACGTTTCCGCGCCCTGATTGGCCAGAATCTTATCCTAATAACAGCAAAACGGTAGCGTTAAAAAATAATTCACCCCCCTCAGAGTGTGTACGGGGGTAGAAACTATCGATTGAGACCAAAAAAATAAGATGTACCAGGCTGTAAATATGTTTTTTTAAGCTGCAAAGTCGGCGATTTTAACATGGGGGTCTATGGAGAGTTGCTCCCTTCCGGTACCAGCCCCCACAGGAATCGGCGGGTATTGCAGTTTTTTGAACGCGGAAGTGAGCTTCACTTCTCAGACCGACAACTGCCCCCTTGGTCTCAACTCAGTTGCCAAAAATATAAATTCATCATCATCATCTTCCTCATTTTGTTCTACTGTCTAATCCTACAGGTGGTACAGTCCACTGCTATTGGCTGCTGGAGATGTCAATCAACATCCATGAGAAGTCCCTTCCTACCTGGAAACGTGACAATGTGGAGGTGGACGGGATTCAGACAGACAGTGAAACAGCTCCAGTTTAACCTGTTTGTGACACCATGCATGTGGCCGGTGTGTATTTTAAAGGAGTCATCACCCGGAAATCGCAATTTCTCTTGTTAAAACATGCATATTGGTGTTTGACCTCAGTTGAAACTTGCCTGAAAAGCTGGACTTTGAAAGCGGCGCCGTTTTTTTCGCTTCGGCTCTTTTTCCGAACAGGAATAGCACACAATGGTGTGCCTTCCTAAAGCACGAGATCTTTGATTCTGCTCCTACGGTGACCTCACCGGCGGAGGCTACTTGCCTCTTTCACCACCCAACCCCGGCCCGTCCGCTACCTGAAATCGCCGAAGCGGTACCAGGGGGCTGTTTATGTTTTGGAGTCTGCATGCAGGCAAGCCCCCCCCCCCGGCTCTGTCCTTCCTGCGGCGAATCAACGCGCGCTTCATTACATATTATACAATGCACATCTGGACCAGTCAAAACCTCACGCGTAATCTCGCGTGATAAAGTCGCGGTACGAAAAAGGGTCAGAACAAGCTCAATGTTTGATTACATTTTTTTTTTTTTTTCTAATAAATTTTATGAATTGATCCAAAGCGATCCAAGGGGGGCTGGATACGTAAAAAAAAAACAGGTTTTGACTCCTTTAAGATTTTACTTTATTATTATTTTTTTATCCTGCTGGTTTAAAATGTCACCAGATTATTATTTCAGCCCTTTTGGCAACAGAGGCCTCGACACCAGTTCATCTGGTTCAGAGTTAATTAACGCCAGTGTTCCCTGTAGAAATGCCACCGACTGCTGCACCAGGACCAGTTTACACTTTAAGGCTAAAAATGAAAGAGTCAAAGCTGAAACAGGAGCTGAAACATGACGGACACACACACAGAATATTAAGTGTCATGTTTTGACAGCATTTCATCTCCGAGCTGTAGAGTGATACTATTATTGATAGCAATACAAGCGCTGCTAATAATAATAATTGGGCTAAAAGAAAGGAAACAGATGTCCTGTTATTCATTAACAGAGGACACAAATGATGACAAATGATGGAGGTTGTGGTTTTATCCGTGTCAGCCGACCCTGTTGCTCTGTTCAGGGTGTAATAGCAGAAGATAATAGCTTCTCAATTATTCATATTGGCCCTGGCTGCGCTCTGCGGAGAATACTGTCACACAGTCAACTATATATCTTGATCTAATTAGCTGCAGGAGAGAGACGGAGCTGGAGTGGATGGAGGGCTGGGAAAAGGAGAACGGCAGGGCAGAGGGAGGGACTGAGAGAAGGAGGGATAAAAGAGGCGAAGAGATGGAGACGGAGAGAGGAAGGAACAGAAGTGTGGAAGTTGTGTTTTGCCTGGAAGCTTTGTAAACACTCTTCAAACAGTGTTTGTTGTAGAGAACTTCCTGAGTCTGCGGAACCGTCTCTGCATGACTTCCATGTTATGTGGATTGTGTGTGTGTCTGTGTGTGTCTGTGTGTGTGTGTGAGAGAGAGTACATATGGCTGTGTAGTATTCATATATAGGCTAAGTCTCTGGTGAATAGTCGAGTGACTTCATCATCGTCCTCATCGTCGTCGTGTTAACAGCAGATGTTTTTGTTGGTCTGTCTCTACTCTGCTCCAGAACTCAATCAGTCAATGCTCTAATTAAAAACAACATCTGAAAAAGTTTGACAGTTATTAAACTGATAATTCATGTGTTTTTCATGTCAGATGATCTCACCTGCAGCACATCTCAGGGTGGCTGGCTGTGCAAAAAGCTGCATCTACCATATACTGTAACTCACATTTTTATTGAGTAACAGCAAATTATTCACACCAGAAATAAAACAAACAAACAAGCAATAACAACAAAACTAACAAGAACACAAACAACAGACAATAATTTGGATGAGAAGCACAAAGCATTCATCATCTCCCTCAGACTGATCATTCATCTCAGCATCTTCTCACCTGCAGCAGTTTCATCCATGTTCTCAGAGCAGGAGTCTGAGTTTCCCTCCAGAACCTTAAAACCCT
Source organism: Decapterus maruadsi (assembly GCA_030347415.2). NCBI lineage: Eukaryota > Metazoa > Chordata > Actinopteri > Carangiformes > Carangidae > Decapterus > Decapterus maruadsi. Next base: position 2,596,174 of record CM064892.1, read on the forward strand.
CACTCACATAATGTTACTAAACTTGTTTTTAACACTAAATGCAAATGAGTTTTAAGTCTGGTTCGACTGATTTGTCTCTCAGGAGACACAGTCTTGGTGATGTGGGATGTTTCACCTCACAAGTTTTTACTCATAAATTATAGAACATTCTTCCACAGGGGAAAATCTTAGAGGATGTTCCCATAAAGCAGGCCCAGCCTTTATTAACCTCTCATGTCTCATGTCTCGTGTCTCCACAGTGACCACCACCAACAAGACGTCAAAGGACCTGAGCCGTCTCTGCCTCTGCATCTCCGTCTGGTACATGGCTTCCATATTCAGGGACCAGGAGCATGTGGAGGTATTTACAAGTGTCTACTCAACCCAATCTAACCCAACACAACACAACCCAACCCAACACAATCTAATCTAGGGGTGTAAGAAAAAATCGACACACTTAAATATCGCGATATTTTTTCGCGATACGGTATCGATATTCGGTTTTCCGTATCGATTTTTTTACTTTATTTTTTTAATAAAACATGTACAGAAATACAAAAACACAAGGGGGGGATAAGCACTACTTAGTCTTATTTTTTTCATTTCTTCATGCAAAATTCCTGCCAATGCTTGTATTTCTTCAGCAAGCCGATGTTAAGCATGTAACAGCATGTGTGTGCTATGTGCTACAATTTTCTTACAAATAAATTCTTTCAAAGAAACTCAATATATCGTTGTTCCTACAGTATCGCAATATATCGCAATATATCGTATCGCTGCCCCTGTATCGTGATACGTATCGTATCGCCAGATTCTTGCCAATACACACCCCTAATCTAATCTAATCCAATCTAACCCAACCTAACCTTTCCTAACCTAATTTAACCCAACCTAACCTAATCCAACCCTAACTTTCCAGCTTTAACCCTCTGTTTACTTGTTAATTCTTCATTTATCTGTTAAATTTTTTTTTCAATCCATGACATAAAAGTTCTTTTCTGAATATCTTTACATGAAATCCTTTCGTCTGTGAAGGTTCTCAGTCTTATTCTTGTGGAGTTGTAGTAAAAAGCAACTGGAAGAAAAGAAGTCGAGTTGTTTTTTAACTCCACAAGAATAAAATCCTTTACTGTAAACCGATTTCAGATGTTAGATGATTCATCCTGCACTCGAGGGCCGTCCCAATAAGTTTGCATACAATTAAAACAGGGTCTTGAATTTTTTCGTCCCTTCCGTTAAATCTAAATCCTTGGAGCTGGTTCTGCCGACACTGTGTGACTGTGAGTGTGTGTTGCTGTGACTCTGTGCAGCATCATGAACCTGCAGGATGACTTCTGCCTCCAGCTCCAGGCTAAAATAGTCTGCACGGTCTCAGTCCAAATCTGGTTTCAGCATTTTCTCCACCGTCTCATCACAGATCTACTGTAACACATAAACCTCCTCGTCTTCAAGTGTTGCTTTCAGTTCCAGTTCCTGCCCAGGTTGGGTCAAACACACCGTCTCCATTCACTTCCACCTGAGCTGTTATATTGTTGTCAGTGAAGATGTAGCTTTCTCACCAAAGCAGGAGAAAACAGAGCTGACACACACGCACAGATCACACACATCTTAATCAGAGCTGACAGGTGGGATGCAGCCGGCTGCCAGTTATAAAACAATATCAACCCCATTCAGGAAACCAACAGAGAGAGACATGAGCAGGAATCAAGATGTGAAATACAGTATAAATAATAGAATGAGCTGTTATGAAAACAGATAAATATATACAGTAAATATAGTCGGTGGTGTCAGACTGTGGGATGGCTGATGGCTGCGACTGTTTTGCAAAATCAAGACGAGGTTGAAAGAAGAAGACGAAAAAAGAAAGGACATAAAACTGCAGCACGAGCCTGACAGGAATCTAACAATCCCAAAATAAAACTTTGCATTAAAAAAAAAAAAAGATAAAGTAAAAGCAGCTGAAGGAGACAGTTAGTGCAGCGGCTGCTTCTGTGTTACACTCAGATGAAATGGAAATCACACATCTTAATTGTCAGTTACACTCTGCACACCGCGCTCAGGCTGCCGCTTTCAATTTATCTGTTTACTGCAACAAAACATTACTGTGGCCTATTACTGCAAAACTAAGCTCATTCTATTCTATAGAACAAATCGCATTGTTTACATCTACTTCTAGGTAGAAAACCAGCGTCAGAACAATAGTGACAGACGAGAGTTTCACTATTTATATCTCATTTTTCATGTCACTATATCACCGTTTAGACTAATCTGGTGTTTGTAAAGTTTATAAAACCAATGACTGGACAAACGTTACTATTTCTGTGTGCACATTTTTATAATTAGTCATGGTTATCATAGATTAGCCGGGCTAACGGATAGCTAGCTGTTTAACTTTAATAACTCAGTGACTCAGTAAACGGTCCATGTAAAAATATTTTCTCCAGTGGATATCTGAGTTACAACATGACTGAGCTTAGCTTAGCTACCGCCATTAGCTTAGCTACCGCCGGTAGCGTTAACAACGAGAGGGTTTTAACAGCTGACGTCCTGATGTTAGCTCAGCTACCGCCATTAGCTTAGCTACCGCCGTTAGCGTTAGCCACTGATGCTTTCTAGACACTGTGATTCCCCAAAACTGAATAAATACCACACATAGCAACACAAAACACACAAAGACAGACATTTCAGATTTGTCTAAATGGTGATAGTGGCATGAAAAATGATATATAGCTAAACTCATTACATGCTGGTTTTCTACCCGTAAGTAGTTGTCAACAACAAGGCGATTCATTCTATTCTATTCTATTCTATTCTATTCTATTCTATTCTATTCTATTCTATTCCAGGCTCTGGGTCCCTGCTGATAAATGAAGTGGCCAGTCAGGTTATGCTAATTGATGTCTCCTCCTTTGCTTCCTTCCTCTTTTCTCCAAAGTTCAATTACACTCATCCACTGCCATCCATCACTGGAATGAAGCCGGCTGTGGGGCTAAATTAAATGTGCCAATTTCAATTAGCCGGCGTGACGCGGTGCAGGGGACAGAGGTGACTGTGGTGGAAATTGGTTGGTGGAGGGGTGGAGGTGGGGTGGGGGCTCAAAAATAAAGGGGTGGTGGTGGTGGTGGTGGTGGGGTTAGGAGGGTGTCGCCCTAAATGCTGCTCTGTTTATTAATGTCCAGCTGTTTTTTTACGGTGGTTGACAAGGGCAAACGCTGCAAACAGCAACGATGCAAAAACAAAAATAACATGCAATAGAAAAATGAAGAAGAACAAGAGAATTCACTCCCATTGTGGCTTTTTTATTTGCATTGTTGCTTTTTTATGTGCAGCATTTTTGTTTTGTTGTTGTAGCGTTTTTCTCTTGCATGTTTGTTTTTAAAAAAAATATAAATGCATATACACTACAAATATATAGGAACACAATCCAAATAGACAGACAGGAGAGGAGACAGCAGAAAGACTGGAAAGAAAAAAAGCATTTATTTACATGAGAACTGCACTTAAAGAGACAGAGCTATTATATCATTATATTATACATGTAATTAAGATTCCTGTTTGGTCCCAATCCCATAATTAAGTAAAGTCGACTCCTGTCCTGTGGGAATCACAAAAAACTGTCTGCTCCGTCTGTCGAATAAAGTTTTATATTATTACACAAGCCAACTACCTGCTGCAGCGCGACGCGACGCGCAGGTGAGCCGGTGAAGTCACCAGGGACCAGAGGAAGTGTTGTCGAGCGCACAACCTCTGGTGACAGCTGCTGTTTGCTTTTCATGCCGGAAGCTTGTTAGACCGACAGCCGTGCAAATGCAACGTAATGCAAATTCATTTGATCGAAGTTCGTGTTCAGATTTGACTTTTGGTAACGGTGACAGCTCCGTGCCAGAACAACAACACAGAGGATCTGATGCAGGAAGAAAAAAAGATGATTTTTTTTATATTCTTTGTGGTGCATAACCAGTCTCTCTTTTTTCTCTGTGAGGTTTCCACATTTAATTGAATATCTCGGCTCGTCTCAAGTCCTGCTTCACTTTGCCAAACCGACGCTGACTGGGCCGTCCCACGCCTCGCCACAAATTCTTCTTCTTCTTCTTCTCTTCACTGGAAAAATGATATCGCTGTGGTGATTTTTTTCTAAAAGCTGACACACGGAGCTCCAACATGTGTCCTGTCATCAAGTTTTTTTATACCGGGAGAGAGAAATAAACCCCTGAGAGTTTTGCATTGCAAAGAAGGAGGGTGCTGGATGGAAGTTAAACAGATTCATGTCTTGCACACGCAGGAATCCACTGAGGCAGCAATCGCATGGAAAGCATGACAGATTTGAGGAGTGAAGTGCATACCAAATGACACTGGAAGGAAAATACAAGTCTATATCCACGGGTTATTATCCGTTAATAACAGGGAGTAATATTAGAGATTAATCCGCTCCTATTTGCAGTGGGTTACGTAACGTTTTATTCAACATGCACATAAATATCTACTGTTAAAACTGTCATTTTGTTGCCCTAATTCATCATAATTGTCGACTAATCCCTTAGATTATGTCATAAAAACACACTAATATTCTCAGCTCACGTGTTGTAGGTTGTTTCACGCCACACACACACACACACACACACACGCTCAGATCTTATCCCCAAAATAAAACCCAAAGCTGCCTTCACCTCAGCCTCACACACACACACGTCGTTGTCAGAGCAGCTTGTTTAATAAGCATCGAGCCAAAGACGTTTCTTTGTTAGCATCTTGTTATTAAAGCTGCAGCGGCATGACGACGACAATCAGAGGAGTTTCTTTGTGTTGCTGTTGAAGCCGCTCTCACATGATAACTAGGACTCTCTCTGGGCACCAGACAGGAACCACTGATAAATCATCTCTTTCTCTTTCTCTCTTTACTGAGGAGTGGCAGACAGGAGGAGGAGAAATAATAATTTACCCCTTTTCTCTCAGTATCCTCTCCGACGGACCTGGTTTTAGCCGTAACCCCCTCCTCCCTCCCTCCCTCCCTCCCTCCCTCCCTCCGGCTGAAACAGGCTGATACTTTACACAGAAGTGATTTCAAACTTTTAAACGGTTTCTCTGTGACTTGTATATCCTCTAATTGTTATTCATAGCTCTGTCAGGAGAGGAGGAGGAGGAGGAGAAGAGCGAATGAGCAGAGAAGAGGGGGAAAATGTCGAGGACGGAGAGGGAAGGAGATGGGAAGGAGAGGATAGGAGGATGGGCGGACAGAGGAGATGAAATAGAGGAGAAATATAAATGAATGATCTCAGATGGTGAGGAGGAGGAAAAAAGAGAGGAACGAAGAGAAAGAGGGAGGGAAACAGCAAAAAAAGGACAAAGACAAGAAATTTAGAAATGAGGTGGATTCAGCGTCTCTACCTCTTTTTTCTCTCTTTATGTTATAATTATTTGTCTCAAAGCCAAAACTTCCTGAACTCCACCGATATGAATCACTATTCATTCCACTTGCAGAAGCACCTTCATTGTCTAATCTGTGTCTCTGCAGCTCTCGTCATAATCCTGCCTCCAAAGTCACACTGAACTCTAGAGGGCGCTGTAAACCGGCCGGCTGCACTTTTTAAAGGAGATATATTCTGCTCCTTTTAGTCAGGTTCACTATGTACAAAAATGTACTTTAGTGGGAATTTTTTGGGGATTTCAGAATTGTGCTCATAATCAAGCTGTGGCGCCCCCTAAGGGTGGGAAATGAAATTGTGGCGCCAGAGAGAAGTGGAACTTTAATTCCCGACCGTATGTCAGACGTCCTGGGAAAAAATACTTTAAATTTCTGCATATGATCCAGTTGTTCACAAAAAAAAAAATTCTGCATATGATCATATAAACAATGACAAAGGTAAATTAAAACTATAATCAGTACATAAATGTTGTATTTATTACACCATAGGCTGGTAACAGTTGGGACCCAGTCAGCACAGAAAACCATTGGATTCCTTGACTAGGAAAACATAGGTTTGGCATTTTTAATTGAGTTCCTAGGTTGTTTAGAGGCCAAGATAACTGAAATTCTGTATTTTATGGCGCCCGTTTTGAAATTCCAAAATGGCCGCCATACAGGTGTCTGTGCAAGTGGCAACATTGGTTTTTGGATCCCCAAGGTCTGCAGATTCCAAAAATATATAGGTCAACAAATCCCCCAAAAATTCCCACAAAAGTACACAGTGAACCTGACTATTTTCCACAAATTAAAATTCATCCTCTCTGAACAGTCCTGTTCACAACGGCTGCTTTCAGTGCTTGTCCCTTTAAATGCAAATGAAGCACTGCTTGCCCCGCCCCCTTCTACCGGTCCCAGGTAGGGGTGGGGTTATGCAAACTGAAAACTAGTTGCATCACTGGAAGACAACTGAGGGAACAGCTCGTAAAACCACATGGATTTCAACCGAGAGACCTAGATTTTTTTTTTGTCAATTCTCGCATTTTGGGGCCAGAAGGCAAAACAAACACCCAGATATACGTATGTTAAAGAGCCTTCAAAAAGTGATGCTTCCATAATATGTCCCCTTTGAAATCTCACGGGAAAGAATGAGTGACAGCCGATTAGAGGGAAATCTGTTGTGCAGATGTGAGTTAGTTTATGTCCCTAATGATGCTGATGTGAAATAAGACTCATCTTGATTGTATCTCTGGCTTTTAAAACAACAGAAATTGCCATTGTCGTCTTTCTTCTTGGACATACTGTATGTTTGGTTGATACTTCGTTAACAGCTGCCACAGGTGGAGCTGAGGCCTGAGGCCCGAGGCGACCGCTTTGTGCCACGTCGTCCCGCTCTGAGCCCAGATTTTACTTATTCTGAAAATTTTCTTTGACAAATCAATTAAGGACGTCTAAACGGCGGCGACTCTGCGCCTGGAGCTCCAATTATACACCTCAGTGTAACCTGTCACATCCAAACCTCCAGAGACGTCACCGTGTGCTCAATTAATCTGCCTAACTGAGAGGAGGACATTTTGGTTTTTTTTTTAGTGACGACAGAAACTATAGAGAGAAATGATACTTTGGTGGCACTGGGTGAGAGAAATGAGTGAACTGATGTTATTTATCAGGAGAGCAGGACTGTAATCAGCTGCTTGTTCCTGTTCTCATTAAATAAAACAGGAGGAGACATGAAACCACTGGTTTTTCAGAGAGCAGTTGTAGAAAATGCTCTAAATTATTACAGTGATCTTTCACCATTTCCTTCCCAACAGCCTGGATGTAACATTTTGATATTTCAAAAGGATTTGCACATAAAAATCCAGCAGTGTGGCCAAACTGCTGCAGCTAAAAGCCAACCCTGCTGTTATTGGTGCTCTTGTTGTTGTTGTTGTTGCAGGAATAAAGGATTTTTTATAGTACGTATTCAGTGCATAAGTTTGTTTTGACGTGCGAACACAGTGCTGGCTTTGAATTAAAAATGCATTATGTTGTTATATTTATAGACAGGCGTACAGTCTCTGTTCATGATGCGTGAGGCCGATCAAGAATACTGATTAATTAGATCCTGTAGTGACAGTTTCATACTGATGTTGAACATCTGGGAGGTCAGATATGAGGAAAGAGAGATTTTCTTACAACCTTTGTATGAATATACAGTAATGCTTATGGTTCTGTGCTGTGAGTTGTCGACCTCCAACTGGTTCAACCTGGATCCCAGCTCAGTGTTTAAGGAGGAGAGATTTAAAAGCTTTTAATGTTTGTTTTTAAAGCTGGTATTTTTCCTGCTGCTGGTTTATTTGTCAGAGATCTTTATTTCTGTCGACATAACAGCGATATCTGCGCGGCTTCTTTAGGAAATCCCTACAGGACAGTTTGACCTGTTTCTGTGTCTCCTAGTTGGTTTTTAATGTCAGTTTTTATTTCTATAGTTGTTTTATTCATTTTGGATGTTGTAGGGTGTTGTATAAGTAAACGTTACATAATTGGTTGATTGATTGATTAATGAGTCTACAATTGTCTATATACTACAATGTGGTTATAAAAGCCAGAGCCAGTAGAAAGCAGCTGGTAATGAGACGGTGTCCTCGCAGCATCAGGCCGGCTCAGCAGCACCAGCTCTATTAACATATAAAATGTGTTTATCCTCCCAGACACCAGAGGACTTTTAATTTGAAATGGTTACGGGAATGTAGTGATTTTAACAGGGCAAACGGGAGCAGATCAAATTGAGGCAACAAACTATTATGACCAATTAAACATCAGACAGAGGGAATTAGAAAATAAAGGCCTGTCTGTCGGTAACGAAGGCCTCTTCACTTCTACTGTTACAGTTAATAATCAACCAGGAGGAGGGAATACGACTCTGACTCTGTTCTAAAACTATTCACACCAAATCAACAACGCTGCAACTTCATCGCTCACTCACTCACTCCTCTAAAAACATGTGGCTCCATCAAGTCCGCTGATTTATTCCACAGGCTGAATGAGTCTCTAATCAATAACAGATCAATATTATAACCAAACTTGTATTATTGTATTATAGCTATAAAAAAAAAAGTAACTTTGAGTGTAACATTTTAAACAGATAATCTTTTTTTATCCGTTTCATCTCTTTAACCTCTTTTACAAGAAAGGCCAGAGCAACAGCTGACAGATGCAGTTGATCTGCAGATGTAAAACCTATAAAAGAAACAATGAATTAGGCCTACAACATTTTAAAGGTATTGATTTTAAACCCACTATGGGTCTTAAAATTAGTGTAATAATAACTCACCTGTCAGACGATGTAGCTCAAACTTTGTGCAAAAATCTCACTCTCCTCCAGATCCCTGTCCATCACGTAGCCTACCTAGCTACGGGTAGCAAGCTAGCCATGAGTTTCAAATGTAGTCCTACACCTACACAGGTGTTGCAAACTAATTAATTAGTTTGACACCAATCAGAAACACAACTCAAATTGAAACACCTGTGTTGGTCCCCAACATGGCAGGTGTAGGACTACATTTGAAACTCATGAATAACTACTAGCTAACAGTTAGCTACGTTTTTTTTTTCCAGCACACAAGTGTTTTAATATTGTTCAATCACCCAACAGTTAAACTTTGACTTTCTAAATGAAACAAAGGGATGCTTAAGATAACAGATTTATCCAAAAAAAAGAAGAAGAAAAAAGAAAGAAAAAGTAAAAGACTGTATTTTTTGCCAGAACGTATTGATCCCTGATTTCTACAAAAAGTAATCCTGCATTACTGCGGACCATCTTTTGCTAAAACTAGACAATATATGACATTTAATTTTTTATTTTATTTTATTTTATTTTTTTTAGATTTTTATTTTACATATGGTACAACAGAAAGAAACAGGGACAACATTAATAAAAAACAGAACATAAAACATAAAAACAAAACATGAATGAAAAACAGTTAGCTACGTTAGCTAAACACACTCACACACACACACACACACACACTGAGCTCGGTCCCGTGCCAAACATTGAATATCCCGCCCGCTCGATAACGACCAATCAAATTTGTTTTCCTTACTTGGGTCCTTTAACCTTTCTCCTGTGTTCCCATAACTTTAAAACCCTTTTAAATTCTCTTTTAACTCCTCGTCTCCTTTCAGTAGCTACATAGGTGTCTGTGTTTGAGGTCTGTACAGTCGAACCAGAGCGAGGATGAGGATGAGGATGAGGCAGCATGTTTCCCTGTACTGTTGGTGATGTGCTGTGCTGTGCTGTGGTGTAGTGTGGTGTGTGCACTGTCCCTGGTTCGCCATAAACCTTCAGTAAATTATTTTACCATCTGGATGACTGATTGGAAATTACCAGTGTGCACGGGCAAAACCAAATTAGCAGCGTCCCCTGGTAACGCTAATATCCAGAGAGGGCTTTATGTGTAACCATTAGAAGAAGAAGAGGAGGAGGAGGAGGAGGAGGAGCAGCTCATGGTCTGGAGGTTAAGTCAAAGTTATGAGGCCGCGACTTTAAAAAGCATCGCAGTGAGGAAAATACAAACACAAAAACACGTCACGGTTCTGTAAAGAAATAAACTAAAACTTTGGAAACAGCAAGTAATGATAGCATTTCTTTCTTTCTGGGTGTGTGACGGTCTGCGTGGCTGGCTGGCTGCTTGTCACCCTATTCTTTAATCTGTTTAGGGTCTAATTGTGAGTAATGATGCTGTTGGCTGATATAGCTGGTAGCTCAGCCAGCCCCTCTGTGCCCACTCTGCATATCCATCCCATCTGTGAGCCACACACAGCCTCAGCAAAAGTCCTTCTATACCAGTACACACTCCCAAACAACTGTCACACGCACAACACAACACACACAACATCACACAGAGCGACCGACCGTCAGCTTTAGCACGTTGGCTAACCAGCAAAGAGGATTCATAACACAGCAAATTAGCTTTAGATTTGCAATGAAAGATCAGTTCATTAAAAATGCATTAAATATGAGTGGGTTCAGTTGATGCTAAATGGAAGTGGGGAGGGGAGGGGGGATTAATCTAGTCTCTCTTCCCTGCCCCCCCCTCTCCCCACCTCACCCCTCACCCCTCTCGCCTTTTATGCCCCACTCTCCCTGCCTTTTCCCCCGGCGCCGGCAGTGTCGTAGCTCAAATGGGCTGTAATATCTTCTTTTGTGTCAGAACCAGTGTCGCGGTGCAGAGGCGTCCTTTCAGCCTGTCCACCCACTGCTTGTAGATCAGATCAGGGTTCTGCATCCAAAAAAAAAAAAAAACAGTCATCATCACATGCTGCACTTTTATTACAGCGGAGTCCATCAGATAACAGATACTAGACCTTCAGCTCCGTCTCAGTGGAGAGTTTTGAGTTTGGCAAATGGGACTCAGGAGGCTCCGCCGTTCCAGACAGATGATGGATGTGCTTTATGTGTCCAGTTGGATTTCACTGAGTTATAACGACGGCCTGGCAGCGGCTCCACGATTTACCAAGTGACGTTAGTTGGGGTGAAACTGCCAGTGAAGAAGAAGAAGCAATTGACTTCCTATTCCCCCCCAAACTGGGGAACCAATCACAAACAGGTTGCCGTAATGTGTAGGGGTGTAAGAAAAAATCGATACACTTAAATATCGCGATATTTTTTCGCGATACGGTATCGATATTCGGTTTTCCGTATCGATTTTTTTTAACTTTATTTTTTAATAAAACATGTACAGAAATACAAAAACTTTTTTTTTCATTTCTTCATGCAAAATTCCTGCCAATGCTTGTATTTCTTCAGCAAGCCGACGTTAAAGCATGTAACAGCATGTGTGTGCTATGTGCTACAATTTTCTTACAAATAAATTCTTTCAAAGAAACTCAATATATCGTTGTTCCTACAGTATCACAATATATCGCAATATATCGTATCGCTGCCCCTGTATCGTGATACGTAGCGTATCGCCAGATTCTTGCCAATACCCACCCCTAGTAATGTGATGATAGAGAAATGACGTCTAGCATGCAACATGGCGCCCTCCGAAGAGCAGCTATTGTCCGATTTTCAGACACCAGATACTCTCAGATTTTCTTTGCAGAACCAATAGAAATCCTCAGACGTCGTCGCTCCTGCAAAACAACAACAACCACATCTGTTGACACGTTTCCTCTCGTTCTGCAGACGTCATCTGGATCGCTGCTCTGATTGGTTGGACGTACAGAGGCATTTTGATCTGTGTTGGTTACTTTAGAGGTGTTAGAGAGGTTTAGACGATGCATTTTTAGAATCCATCAGATAACAAACTCTCAGGTTTGAGTTTGGCCAATCGGACGTCGGAGGTGCAGTCGATCCAGACAGGAGATAGATGTGGTTTATGATGCACATTTCCAAGATTTACCAGGTGACGCAGTCTGTGGACACACTCTATGTGAGATCATTATTGTGGCCAAAAAAGAGAGAAATATTTTGGCTGAATGTCTTGACGTCTTTCCTCTGCTCGTCCTCTCATTACAGCAGGCTGCGCTGCCAGATTGCTGCACCGGGACATTCTTATCACAGAGAAAAACTGGATTTCTTTCTGTGTATGGTATTGGAAATCCAACAACAATATGAACACAGAATAAAAAAAGAAACAAATAAACAATCTGATGTGTGTGGCTCCGGCCCTGTCACCTAATGCATGCTGGTCTGATGGGATGTAGAGCTGCAGTAGTTTACTGAGGAGACAGGAAGGCAATTTGTGAGCTGGATTATGTGAGACAGAGGAGACGAATGTGAGACAAATTCTCTGCACACCTATTCTGTGTGTCGGTGGGAGACAGTGAGGTCACAGCCTCACAGGAAGTTACAAGTAAACTACTGCATGTTAAGGTTATTATGTTGTGATGAAATCCTGAAAACAGAGTCTGATACAACCTGCTGCAACCGCACCGCTCCTGTCTGCCTCACAACACCCATGTGTTTGTCTTGCTTTGTCGAGATGAGCTCTAATCAGAGTCACACTTTGCTACGTTATTTCAAATTCACTCCAGTTTAAAAAAAGTAAAGTAAATATCAAAAACAAATGGGGAACATTGTGGATATCAAACTTGAAATTTAAATTGAAACAATAGATATGCAAATGCAAAATCTTATATCTTATCATATCTTGTCTTATCTCACCGTATCTTACCTTACTGTATCGTATCGTATCATATCGTATTGTATCGTATCGTATCGCATCGTATCGTGTCGTGTCGTATCGTATCGTGTCGTGTCGTATCATATCGTATCGTGTCGTATCATATCGTATTGTGTCGTATCGTATCGTATCGTGTCGTATCGTATCATATCATATCGTATTGTATCGTATCGTATCGTATCATATCGTATCGTGTCGTATCATATCGTATCGTGTCGTATCATATCGTATCGCATCGTATCGTGTCGTATCGTATCGTATCGTGTCGTATCGTATCATATCGTATCGTATCGTATCGTATCGTATCGTATCGTATCGTATCGTATCGTATCGTATCATATCGTATCGTATCATATCGTATCGTATCGTATCGTATCGTATCGTATCGTATCGTATCGTATCGTATCGTATCGTATCGTGTCGTATCATATCGTATCGTGTTGTGTCGTACCTTACCTTATCTTGTCCTGTTGTGTTTTATCCTATCAATAATCTGCTGCTGTCAGAGTGGTGGAGAAGCCTTTAACCTTCTACGGCTAAAAGCAAAACACTACGTTACTGATGGCCAGCTTAAACATTACTGACTTAACAGCAGCTGACTGGTGATGGTTCGGTGCCGGAGCTCAAACTTTTCCTCTTTTTAGAAAAACTTACTCAACTGTCTCCTGTTTCCTCTGTGATCTAGTGTCTGGACAAAAATGGTCTGTCTGGTTTTTTTTTCTAACTTGATTTTAGTCCACTCATCTCCAAAACGCAGGCATTGTAAAAGTTAAAACTCCTCAACTTAAGCCTGGAATTGAATTTGAAGAGACACATCTTTCTAAATTTTAAACTATTTTGTTGCAACAGAATTTGATCTGAAACATTTCATCTGGTTTAAAAGTTGAACTCAAAGAAGTTTTTATTAGCTCTTAATGTAAGGAAGTGTCGACCTGTCTCTGCTCCGCTGCTGCCACCCGAGGCGATTGTATCACTGCTGTGTGGCTCTGATCGCTCCGGGGCTGAGTCGGGTTTATCGTCAAGGACTCCCAACACCTTCTGTCCAGTCTGGGCGAGAAATTAAAACAGGAACATCCACAGACTGACTGACTCTTCACCTGGAAGAAGTTCTGTAAAATGTAAAATATCCAACAATCTGACGATGGAGCTGCTTCACATGGCAGAGAGGAGAACTCTCTCTTTCTGCACTAAACCCATTTCTGTCAAGGCTTGATGAATGTCTTCTAGGAGAAAAGGCAGGATTGTCCCCCCACCTTCAGGTGTGAGAGCAGAGGGGCATTATGGGAACAGAGGAGGAGGAGGTGGTGGTGGTTGTCTGGCTGTCTCTGTCTCGGACTGGTGGCTCTGCTGCAGAGCTGAGGACGGATCAGGGAAGGAAAGATGATGAATATGGAAATGAGCAAGTTCTCTTTCTGAAAGATTAAACAAGCTACTGATTGCTTTTACATAACCTTCACTCACACAGACACACACATACGTCCTGCTCGCCGTTGTCTCTCTGTTCAAGTGCCCTCGTCATAACCTCCACTTCAGACGTCTACACACACACACACACACAGAGAGCTGCAGTTTGATCGATCAGGCTCCACAGGTCAACACACTCTGTTTATGTGCATGCCATTTTATTTCTATCTTTATTTTGTGTGTATGTGCACAAACAACAGATGTGACCTCTTGACATGGGTCTATATGACGCCTGGTAATGGTTTTCATCTGTCACATGAAGCAGCCGTCGGTCACAACGCTGTGTTTGATGGATGGACGCAGAGAGAGAGACAGATGGAAAAATACATACACTGTTAAATAAATAAGTTGGTTTTATTTAGAAAAAAAAACAACAGAGAAGTAAAGTGAAATGTCTCTTTATCAAACCCAGTGAGGGATGACACGCAGAAGTCATTATGTTGCAGTTGTATTGGAGGATACTGTGATTTCAACAGTCATTTTTGCCTTTCATTTACATTTTAAAAAATGTTGAGTTGAACAAGACAAAATAATGTGTTGACACTTTTCATTGAGTTTTATGATGCGAAGCCTGCGAAGCTCGTTCAGGCAGACAACTCAGGCCGCGCCCACTCTGATCAGCTGATCGGTCACCTGCTCTCCTCGCCCTGATTGGGCGGGTTATTTAAATCCCCCAGCTTACCTGCTCGTCCCTGGCTATGCTCTGCTGCTGCCGCCCTGTTGCTGCCTTTCTCTGCTGCTGCTGCTGCTGCCGCCCTGCTGCTCATGAGGTTTTGCAAACCCACCACCTCCCCAGCATCCACCTGTGGGCTCTGTCTCTTGACTCCCTGCTGGGGGGTCCGCTTCATTCCCTGTAATGTCTGGCAAGGCAGATCATTCAGGGAATGAATATGAGTCAGAGCCTGACGCCAAAGCTGCTACAGCCAGGCTCAAGAGTATTGCTACAGTATCCCTGCTGTGCTGCAGCTTGACATGCTTATGCTCAATAAATGATTTCTTCTCCTTCCAGAGTTTCTGATTGAAATCAGAAAATGAAGCAGCTTCTGTCGTTTATGTGCAGGTTGTGGTTTGATTACAGGTGAAAGATGAGCTCATCACAACATGGGCTAAAGTTGTCTTTTGTTACTGTGTAAATGAATGTGAGGAGATTGTTGTTGTTGTTGTTGTAGATGTAGATGTTGATGTCATAGTTTTTATAGTTGTAGATGTAGTTGTTGTAGTTGTCCTTGTTGTTGTAGTTTTGTAGCCGACTAGCCGTTGTATAAGTTGTTGTAGTTGTTAACTTTGTTGTTGTAGTTGTGTTTTTGCTCATCCTTCCTCCTCCATCTGCCAGTTGTAGTTGTTGTAGTTGTTGTTTATAGTTGTTGTTTGTAGTTGTTGTAGTTGTGTTTGTGCTCGTCCTTCCTCCTCCATCTGCCAGTTGTAGTTGTTGTAGTTGCGTTTGTAGTAGTAATTGTGGTTGTTTATAGTTTAATAGTTGTAGTTGTGTTTGTGTTTGTCCTTCCTCCTCCATCTGCCAGTAGTTGTAGTTGTTGTTTATAGTTGTAGTAGTTGTGTTTGTGTGTCCTTCCTCCTCCATCTGCCAGTAGTTGTAGTTGTTGTTTATAGTTGTAGTAGTTGTGTTTGTGTGTCCTTCCTCCTCCATCTGCCAGTAGTTGTAGTTGTTGTTTATAGTTGTTGTTTGTAGTTGTTGTAGTAGTTGTTGTAGTTGTGTTTGTAGCAGTAGTTGTGGTTGTTTATAGATTAATAGTTGTAGTTGTGTTTGTGTGTGTCCTTCCTCCTCCATCTGCCAGTTGTAGTTGTTGTTTATAGTTGTAGTAGTTGTAGTTGTGTGTGTCCTTCCTCCTCCATCTGCCAGTAGTTGTAGTTGTTGTTTATAGTTGTAGTAGTTGTAGTTGTGTGTGTCCTTCCTCCTCCATCTGCCAGTAGTTGTAGTTGTTGTTTATAGTTGTAGTAGTTGTGTTTGTGTGTGTCCTTCCTCCTCCATCTGCCAGTAGTTGTAGTTGTTGTTTATAGTTGTAGTAGTTGTGTTTGTGTGTGTCCTTCCTCCTCCATCTGCCAGTTGTAGTTGTTGTTTATAGTTGTAGTAGTTGTAGTTGTGTGTGTCCTTCCTCCTCCATCTGCCAGTAGTTGTAGTTGTTGTCTATAGTTGTAGTAGTTGTGTGTTTGTGTGTGTCCTTCCTCCTCCATCTGCCAGTAGTTGTAGTTGTTGTCTATAGTTGTAGTAGTT
This sequence comes from Decapterus maruadsi, assembly GCA_030347415.2. Lineage (NCBI taxonomy): Eukaryota > Metazoa > Chordata > Actinopteri > Carangiformes > Carangidae > Decapterus > Decapterus maruadsi. Next base: position 2,612,420 of record CM064892.1, read on the forward strand.
GTGTTTGTGTGTGTCCTTCCTCCTCCATCTGCCAGTAGTTGTAGTTGTTGTCTATAGTTGTAGTAGTTGTGTTTGTGTGTGTCCTTCCTCCTCCATCTGCCAGTAGTTGTAGTTGTTGTCTATAGTTGTAGTAGTTGTGTGTTTGTGTGTGTCCTTCCTCCTCCATCTGCCAGTAGTTGTAGTTGTTGTCTATAGTTGTAGTAGTTGTGTTTGTGTGTGTCCTTCCTCCTCCATCTGCCAGTAGTTGTAGTTGTTGTCTATAGTTGTAGTAGTTGTGTGTGTGTGTCCTTCCTCCTCCATCTGCCAGTAGTTGTAGTTGTTGTCTATAGTTGTAGTAGTTGTGTTGTGTGTCCTTCCTCCTCCATCTGCTAGTAGTTGTAGTTGTTGTCTATAGTTGTAGTAGTTGTGTTTGTGTGTGTCCTTCCTCCTCCATCGGCCAGTAGTTGTAGTTGTTGTGTATAGTTGTAGTAGTTGTGTTTGTGTGTGTCCTTCCTCCTCCATCTGCTAGTAGTTGTAGTTGTTGTCTATAGTTGTAGTAGTTGTGTTGTGTGTCCTTCCTCCTCCATCTGCCAGTAGTTGTAGTTGTTGTCTATAGTTGTAGTAGTTGTGTTTGTGTGTGTCCTTCCTCCTCCATCTGCCAGTAGTTGTAGTTGTTGTCTATAGTTGTAGTAGTTGTGTTTGTGTGTGTCCTTCCTCCTCCATCGGCCAGTAGTTGTAGTTGTTGTGTATAGTTGTAGTAGTTGTGTTTGTGTGTGTCCTTCCTCCTCCATCTGCTAGTAGTTGTAGTTGTTGTCTATAGTTGTAGTAGTTGTGTTGTGTGTCCTTCCTCCTCCATCTGCCAGTAGTTGTAGTTGTTGTCTATAGTTGTAGTAGTTGTGTTGTGTGTCCTTCCTCCTCCATCTGCCAGTAGTTGTAGTTGTTGTCTATAGTTGTAGTAGTTGTGTTTGTGTGTGTCCTTCCTCCTCCATCTGCCAGTTGTAGTTGTTGTAGTTGTGTTTGTAGCAGTAGTTGTTGTTGTTTATAGTTTAATAGTTGTAGTTGTGTTTGTGTGTGTCCTTCCTCCTCCATCTGCCAGTAGTTGTAGTTGTTGTCTATAGTTGTAGTAGTTGTGTTTGTGTGTCCTTCCTCCTCCATCTGCCAGTTGTAGTTGTTGTAGTTGTGTTTGTAGCAGTAGTTGTTGTTTATAGTTGTAGTTGTTGTCTATAGTTGTAGTAGTTGTGTGTGTGTGTCCTTCCTCCTCCATCTGCCAGACTCTGCCTTCCTCCTCCATCTGCCAGTAGTTGTAGTTGTTGTTTATAGTTGTAGTAGTTGTGTTTGTGTGTCCTTCCTCCTCCATCGGCCAGTAGTTGTAGTTGTTGTTTATAGTTGTAGTAGTTGTGTGTTTGTGTGTGTCCTTCCTCCTCCATCTGCCAGACTCTGCCGGCCTGCGCGGCGCGGCGCGGCTGCAGGTTGCAGCTCAACAGAACGTGGGATTGGCTGACTCCTTAAATAACTGACTAACTTTTCCGTCTCACTAATGAACTTAGCGACTGACTAATGGGTTAATTTACCATGTGAGCAGCGGCTCGCTGTGTTTCCCATTTGCGGTGCATTCAAGGACATCCAGTTGATACGAAAACACATTCCCCCCATGCATCTAACCAACTTACAGACTCACTGGCGAACTGAATGAATAACTACATTACCGACGGGCTGCCTGGCTGGTTAATTAACTTAGCGTGTGTGTGTTTGTGTGTGTGTCTGTTTGTGCTGCACCCAAGGACATCCATCCAGCCTGTACACAACAAAACTGTTTCACACACACACTTCGCTCCTCTCTGGAGTGACGCGCAGAATATTTCCCTGTTTACTCAAGTGCCACTTCATGATTAAAAACTAATCAGGCTTCAGCTGCCTGGGATCCCCCTCCACACTGACACAGAGTGAACTGTAATTATCTGAAGAGGGGAGGGAGGGGGTGAGGGGGGGGGGGCAGATGAGTGAAAAGACAAGTGTGAGAGGAAAGAGAGGGAAAGTAGAGATGACTTGACCTGAATATTTGTTTGTTTTTAAGGGATAGTTCAACATTTTTGGCAAATCAGCCCATCGCCATAATCCCTATAGTCATAGCAGTAGGTTTGTTACCCTTTAATTGTCGGTGCAAGCTATTTTTAGAACGGTGGAGCAGAGCCGTGAGCTGCTCAGAGCTATGCTACGGAGGCTCATGGGATTTCTTGGTTTCCCTCATCAAACTCATCAAATACACAATCCAACAACTCCACAACGCTCTGGTGGACAAGTTGTGACCTGCACATTCACCACGCTATGAGATAATAAATTCATGTAAAACCGCTGATGCACGTTGCCTTCAGGGACAGTTTTTCATCAACAGTCTCTGTATTTCTCTCTAAAACAACTCTGTGTGGTAACGTTGTGTTATTATCTCATAGTGTGGTGAATGTGCAGGTCACAACTTGTCCATCAGAGCGTTGTGGAGTTGTTGGATTGTGTATTTGATGAGTTTGATGAGGGAAACCAAGAAATCCCATGAGCCTCCGTAGCGTGTAGCTCTGAGCAGCTCACGGCTCTGCTCCGCCGTTCTAAAATCAGCTTGCACCGACAATTAAAGGTAACGAACCTACTGCTATGACTATAGGGATTATGGTGATGGGCCGGTTTGCCAAAATGTTGAACTATCCCTTTAAAGCCTCTTGACTGGGTGAGAGCGTCGTCATGTGAACCAGAGACTCAGCTGGAAAAGTTGCAGTGTCAAAAAGGAAAAAGGACAAAAAAAGAAACTTTTGTGAGGTTCAAGAACCACTTCAAATGACTTTCAATAAAAGCTGCTGAGTCATGTGTTCTCAGTTTCTTTCCAACGATGCACAAGTGCACACGGTGAAGGCTGCGTGGAAACAAACTGAACAACACATACTCACAGTCCTCAGACTATTAAACCTACAGCTACGTCTGGTTTAGTTTTAAAATGAATCACTTACTCTGTTTTTTTCCACCTGTTTGATCACATGTCGCCAGATCTGATTAAAACTGCTTTCTGTTCAAATGCCTTTTCACTTTTCACCCACACGGAAACTCGGTTTAATGTCACAGAAAAGAAGTGACGACTGGATCCTCATCGTCCAAAACAAAAGCTAGGAGGACAAACACACAACTTCTGACTCCAACACACACACACACACACACACACACAAACACACACTTGAATTACCATGCAAACACAAAGCAGCAGTGTTTTCTCCACATGAGGCACAAACACAGAGTGCGAGCTGCAGATTAATCCAAACTGCTGTGTCGGACATTTTTTACATGAATACTAACAATTCAGTACAACGCACGCACACGCACACATACACAAACCTACACAATCAACCTGTCCTCTCTCTGTGTCCACTGTTGAGACTTTGTGAATGACGTCTGGTTCCCAGGGGAGTCATGGAGTTTAGGTATTTAAGGATTAAAATAACCAGCCACCAACTACATCACTATGGTTCAGCCAAACTGTTTCTACTTAAAGGGATAGTTCAACATTTTTGGCAAATCAACCCATCGCCATAATCCCTATAGTCATAGCAGTAGGTTCGGTACCTTTAATTGTTGTTGCAAGCTATTTTTATAACAGTGGAGCAGAGCCGTGAGCTGCTCAGAGCTATCAAACTCATCAAATACACAATCCAACAACTCCACAACGCTCAGGTGGACAAGTTGTGACCTGCACATTCACCACGCTATGAGATAATAACACAACGTTACCACACAGAGTTGTTTTAGAGGGAAATTCATGCAAAACCACTGATGCACGTTGTCTTCAGGGACAGTTTTTCATCAACAGTCTCTGTATTTCCCTCTAAAACAACTCTGTGTGGTAACGTTGTGTTATTATCTCATAGCGTGGTGAATGTGCAGGTCACAACTTGTCCTTGATTGTGTATTTGATGAGTTTGATGAGGGAAACCAAGAAATCCCATGAGCCTCCGTAGCGTAGCTCTGAGCAGCTCACGGCTCTGCTCCGCCGTTCTAAAAATATCTTGCACCGACAATTAAAGGTAACGAACCCACTGCTGTGACTATAGGGATTATGGTGATGGGCAAATTTGCCAAAAATGTTGGACTATCCCTTTAAAATACCTTAAAATCCCCAAATCTTTATCCATAGTCTGTCATTATTATTATGAAATAGATGCAAACGTTCACCTCCGCCTCTCCTTGACCTCCCGGCCCGCTGTCGCTGACCGCCGCCTCATTAACGCCTCATTAACGCTGTGTATTTGAACACACTGATTAAATCCCCCGATGACATCACATGTGGCCGTTTGGCCGTCCAAACTTTGTTTTGTCTGATTGTCCTTGTAAATGCATCTGTCTCCGTCCCAGCTGGAGACGCTGCGTTTGCATAAACAGGTGCAAGAGTTCAGCATCCCTCCTCTTCCTCCCTGCAGCAGCATCCCTCTGCTTTTTAATCCTCCCCTCTTCCTGAACTCATTCCTTCCTCCACATGTCCTCTCCCCTCTCTCTCTCCATCCATCCGTCCTCTCTCCCTCCGTCACAGATGCATTAGTTTGTCCGTCCTCTCCCTTCTTTCTGATTGATTCCCTTCCTTCGATTTTGCTCAGTCTCTCGTCTCTTTGTCCCAGTGGGACGCGGCAGAAAAGCTTCAGTCGGGTGGAGGAGTTCACCTCTCCTCCTCCTCCTCCCTCCCTCCTCCCCCGTTGGGACCGCGGTGAGCAGGAGGCAGAAAAGTTCACATTTCTTTCCTTCTGTTATTTCTCTCTCTCTCCTCTTCCTTCTTCCCTCCGTGTCATGTTTTGCTAATTTTTCCCACTGGCTGATATGTTTCTCTTCCTCCTCCTCTGTTTGCTCCGCGTCGACCTCTGGAACAAACAGCTGGATTCTGTTATTTACATCACTCTCGTCTTTGTTTCTTTTGGAATAAACAATAAAGAATTTAAAAAAAGAGAAGCCGTCGTGCTCTTCCTGCGGTCGCCTCGGGGTAAATCACCGACTCTGACATGAAGCTGGACTGAGACGCGACACCACAGCTGCTGTTTAGTCCTCAAGTTTTTCACCTTCGGAGCAGGAAACAAGTTTTTTCCATTTGTGACCTCCTGGGTGGAAAACTGTACACACCTGTTCTCAGTTAACTAATGCAGCACACACACATTTTATCACAGTCGTTAACATGTTAACTTTCTGTTCCTCTTCGGTTTTGGCCTCTGTGATCGAAATATCTGCTGATCTCTTGGTTTTCTATTGGAATAAACTGAAAAACAGGCGACACAAATCTGCTTCAATAGGAAAACATCACTTTTTTTTTGGTATTTTCATACACAGAATGGTTAAGTAAGAAAATAATTGTTAAAAATGGATAAAGAAAACTTAGTACATTGTGTAAAATAGTGAAATTTAAAGGATTAGTTCACCAAAAAATGTTATTTTTGTTAATTATTGACTCTCCCTCATGCTGATGAATCCTCTAGTGTAGTTTTTTATTCCTCAAAGTGCATCTGGAGACTGAAGGGAGATAGTCCAGCGTTTACTGGAAACAACGTCATTTAGGACATTTTTACAAAAACTAAAAAACTATTCCGGAGTGTTCATCAATAATGACTGAATTTCATTTTTTGGTGAACTATTCCTTTAAGCAGTAGAAGCAGCAACAGTTAGAAACCTGCAGCCTGGTCATATCTGCACAGTTTTTGCAGCAGCAGCCTCTTTCCCTCTGATCTGTTTCCTCCTTCCTTTCCCGTCTTCTCCCTGTTGCTCTTCTTTCCGTATCACCTTGTTTTTCTGCAGCTCCTCCAGAAGTGCAGCCTGACCTTTCCTCAGCGCAGCTCCCCGAGGAGAGACTCAATGAAATTATATTTGTGTTTGTGTGTGTTTGTACAGTATGTGTATGTGTGTGTGCTCAATATGGCGGGGGTGAATTAGTAGCCAGAGTGTTTGTGGAGTCTGAATATGAATTGATTATTCACAGTTTGAATCATTTGTCCTTGTATCAGTTGCATCCACAAAACCAGCTTCTTATAAACCACAGAAACACTCAGAACAGTCTCCGCTTGTGTCCTCACAAAACCAGGAAGTTGAAGAGAAGTCGAGCACAGAGCAGCTGTTGATGATGATGATGATGATGATGATGATGATGATGGGATCAATATGTGCTCAGAATAAAAACAGCCCTGAGTTATAAAACGAGCAGAAACAGATATCGGACGGAATAGAAATTATTCCTTTGTTTCCAAGAAAAATAAAGTTTTACAGTCACTTCTGCTGAGTCATGTTTGGATGTATGAAGCTCTGACCTGTAGCCATTTCTGTCCAATACGTTGAGTTTAGTAAGTTAATGTTGCTGTAGTTTATAGTTAGTTCTGTAATAATAATAAACTGACTCTATGTAAACTCTCTGAGCTTCTACATCAGATAATGTCAGTAAAGGATGAGTACACAAAGTCAACTCCCACACACAGCTCAATATCATTTTATAAAAAGAGCATTTATTTCAAAGTTTTTTTTTTTCGCTTCGGAGATTGAAGCACATAGTAAAGCAACAGTACAATGTTCAGAAAATATAAGTGTGATGCTGTAACATTTTTTTTAATCTTATCTTCTTAACATGTTTTTGTTGTAATACTGGAATATTCTGCATGTATACTAAAATAAGAACTTTTAAAATTGTACAAATCGGTACCATAAAACTTGACAGAGAATAAAAACGAGGCGTTCTCTCACTGCAACAGACACAGATTGCTAGTTTTTCCTCTTGAACAGGGAGAAGGAACGACAGAATGCCAAATAATGAAAAACAAAAACAATTTTAAAAAAAAAGAAACCAAATCAAATAAAAGAGAGGTTGTGTTCACAAAAGCTGATGTTTAACTCTTTGCAGCTCTGCAAAAAGTCAAACATGAATTTGCTCCTGTGCAGCTGCAGCCGAAAGAAAAGAACAATTATTGTCATAATAATAATAATAATTATAATAAAAAAACAACAATAATAACCATAATAATATAATAATAACATTAAAAAAGATTGAACAAGAACGTACACGCTTAAAAAGGATGTTCTGGTTTCGGCCTCTTCGTATATGTGGCTCTGAAAAACACACCGTGTGCTATTTTCCACTGTGCACATTTTATGTCTAAAGAACCAGTGTGTAGGATTCAGAGGCGACATCTGATCATCGTGACCTCCCAAGCTTTTTTCTCCTGCGGCGGTCCGGCGGATGTTAAAAAAAAAAACAAATAAAATTTTAAAAAAACAAACAAAAAACCCTACACACTGGTCCGTCACATGGCGACACGTGTTGATACAACAGACGTCGCTGCCAACAGAGCTGGTGTTGGGGGGAAAAACGAAACACAGTGCACATTTTCTCGGACGACATTTACCGTGCTCGCAGAAACAAACAGTACATTCTGTTTTAAGAGTGTGTTGCTCGAGGCGCGCGGGTCGGACCCTCCGACCGATCGACTGATCTATCACAACGTCTGCACATTGCTCTGTACATACCTAACATCATGGAGAAGAAGTTTTGCTTTCTGAATATACTTTTCAAGTTACAAAAAGAAAAACAAAAAAAAAGAGACAGAGATAGAGAGAGAAGAGAGAAGAGAAATAAAAACGAGAATGCACTGCGTTGCAAGAGTGTCCATTAAGTTTAAGGCGATTTTTAGAGCTCACAGGTTTTTTTTCTTTTTTCTTTTTACTCATCGTGATTGATCGTCATTGGTGGACTCCAAATGAAGACGTGATCATTCATTAGTGGACTTGGAATGGGAAGTGATTATTGATTATGGGAACACAAGAGGGGAAGTTAGGATCTTTGCAATGAAGAATGAAAACAAAGAATCATCCACAGTTTTAAAATTGAATCCATTCGTTTTTAGTTTCTTTTGTCGTCGTGTCCTCTGTTTGTTTGTGTGTTTGTTTGCGTCGTGTTCTGTGTGTAGCTACGGTCTCTACTCGACTCCACTTGAGTCGTCTCTTGAACTCTTTGTGTTTTGTGTGTTTTTTTGTTTTTTTTTACCCCTGGAGTTGTTGTTTATTTATTATAAGGCCACCATACTGTGGAGATGCTGCGAGCATCTTCACAGTATCAACAACCCAGAGTCTGTCACGCCGTCTACACCGCCGTTACCTGCTGAGTTCTGCACACACACGCACACACACACAACAACAACAACAACAGGTGAAGTAAAAGCGTTTAGTTTCCCGCCCCTCTTGCTCTCGTCCTACTGTGTCTTCTACATGACGTCACACAGAGAGCGACTACTGTACGCGACCTGCGGAGACGGCCCAGCGTCCTGGGAAGGGAACAGGAAGTACAACCTCCTCCTCTTCCTCCTGTAGGAAACGGCCGAGCAGGACGCAGACGTGAATCCAGTCCACAAAAGCAATAAAGAACCTCTAATAAACTAAACACTTTGCTCTAAAGCAAGTCATTTTGATCATACAGCAACATCATCGTCGTCTTCCCAGCGTTTTAACTTCCAGACAGACAAATGGTTGAACCTCCCGTCCCGGCTCTACGATGCTCAAGTCTGTAGGAAGAGACAGAGAGAGGAGGGAGGGAGGGAGGGAGGTATAGAACGAATCTCCTTGTTGATTACAACTACTTCCTGCTAGAAAACCAGCATGAGAACAATAGCGACAGACGAGAGTTTCGCTATGTACGTATATCATTTTCATGTCACTATATCACCGTTTAGACTAATCTGATGTTTGTAAAGTTTATAAAACCAATGATTGGACAAACATTACAATTTCTGTGTGCACATTTTTGTAATTAGTCATGGTTTTCATAGATTAGCCGGGCTAACGGTTAGCTAGCTGTTTAACTTTAATAACTCAGCGACTCAAACGGTCCATGAAAAAATATTTTCTCCAGTGGATATCTGAGTTACAACATGACTGAGCTACTGGAGTAGTTTCATGTCGTGTCCGACAATGGGAGGGTTTTAACAGCTAATGTTAGCTTAGCTACCGCTGTTAGCTTAGCTGCTGCTGTTAGCTTAGCTACTGCTGTTAGCTTAGCTACCGTTAGCTTAGCTACCGTTAGCTGACCCTGTCAGCTGCAGCCACTGATGCTTTCTAGACGCAGTGATTCCTCCAAACTGAATAAATATCACACATAGCAACACAAAACACACACCCAGAAATAGTAATGTTTTTTCATTCATTTCAGATTTGTCTAAACAGTGATCGGGCGTGAAAAATATGATATAGCCTAGCTAAACTCGTTTGTTACTATTGTTCTCATTCAAATTAGGTGCTGGTTTTCTACCCAGAAGTCTTTGTAAACAACAAGGAGATTTGGTCTATAGGAGGGAGAGAAAAGGTTTGGAGGTGGGGGGGTCGAGTCCAAGCGTTCATGGCGTGTCGGTTATCAAATTGTCTTGGAGGACCGGGGGATGAAGAGCCGTTAACGTTCATCGACAAATTGGCGTGGATCGGTCAAGTTGGTGACGATCAGGGAACCAATAAATGGAATCAATAAATCAGAAATCTGGGAGGAGTTGTAGGGGGGTGGGAGGTGGTTGGGTTAGAGGGGGGGGGGGGGGGCGTCCACACAGAGAGACCACTGTTAAGAGTCATCACCGTCATCGGCGTCGTTAATGGAGCAGTCTTTGGTCCCGTACAAATCCGCCAGCTTCTTGAAGCGCGGCCCCCAGCTCTGCAGATAGTCATAATCCAAGTCGGACTCGGTCGTCACCGACTCCAGGGAGCTCAGCGATCCGGCCAGCGACCCTCTGCCCTCGTAGCCGTAGATCTGGATGGAGTCGTAGGGCGGCGCGGTCGGGTCGCTGTCGGCCTCCGCGATGCGCGTCTTGATGAAGTCGTCCACGTCCACGCTGTTGGCCGCAGGACGGCCGCCGCCGGGCCGGAGGGGAAACTGCAGCTCCGGTTTGATGTCCTTCCTCGGCAGGAAACCGTTGGCGCCGTCCGGGTTCTACAGAAAAAACAGGAAGAGAGAGTCAGAACAGGTTTATTTAAAGGGATAGTTCAACATTTTGGCACATTTTAGGAAGGGATTGTGGAAATAGGAGAATTTCAGGGTTCCCTCTGAAACATTTCCTACCTGCAGTGTTGCGATGTCAAAAGCCTCCGTGTCCTCCTCGCCGCCTCCCTCGTCATCGTAGGTGATGATGTTCTCCCTGATGTCCTCCTCCTCGAACACGATCAGCGGCTCCTTCTTCTGACGCCTCAGAGCCACAAACAACACCACGATGGCTGCCAGAGACACAAACAGATCCGTGTTTGACGGTTACATAACGACCCACAGACGGGAAAGAAAAGTGGAGCATTTGATCATTTGAAGTTTTGATTTTTGATTTCCGATTGAAAATGGAAAGAACGGCCGAAACTTGAGTTCAGGACATTTACCCAGCAGGATGACGATGCAGGCCAGGATGGCGATGAGCGCCCCGGTGCTGAGGCCGGCGGGCAGGACGTAGGGCTCCACGTTGCAGGACAGGATGGTGTCTCTGCTGTCGCACGAGCACACGCGGATGGTCAGCGTGTTGGTGCTGCTCATGGCCGGGAAGCCGTTGTCGTTGATCTCCACGGGCAGGAAGTAGACGTCCTGGGTGAGACGGCTGAAGCCTTTACGCAGCACGTAGATGCTGGCGGTGCTGTCTGTGGACGCACAGGGAGCAGAGGGACATGAAAACAACACAAAAACACACGTAACTCAGTGTACACACTATATATTACACAGCAGAGTAAATGAGGTGTGACTCTGGTGATATTAAATTCAATAAAATAAAATGAAGAGTGGGCGCATTCATCAGTTTAGAGGGAAGTTAATCAAAGGCCATTGTTACGGCGCTAACGTGACGTAGTAGGCTAACAGTTAGCTCTGCTTCTATCTATCTATCTATCTATCTATCTATCTATCTATCTATCTATCTATCTATCTATCTATCTATCTATCTATCTATCTATCTATCTATCTATCTATCTATCTATCTATCTATCTATCTATCTATCTATCTATCTATCTATCTCCATCTCTCTCCCAGTTTTCACTAAACTTAATTCAATCAGTTTCCTCCCTGAGACGTATGTACAGACGGACAGGGACCCCACTGCAATTAATACAGCCCGCAGGACGTGTGTGCACTCGTCTGTGTGTGTGTGTGTGTGTGTGTTATGGAGAGCACCTGCTGCTTTCTACAAGGTACTGTAAGCCTCCATCTGGTTATGCTTTGATCTAATCTGAGTGGATGGGAGGTGGAGAGAGAGACAGAGATGAAGCAGCACAGAGAGAGACTGGCTGCTACAGCAGGACGACTGGAAACAGACAGAGAGAGAGAGAGACGGAGAGGAGGAGAAGAAAGAGGTGAAGAGGAGAAAAAGAAGGAGGGAGGTCTAACTCTACTGTACCTCGGTTGTCTTTCAGGGAGAAGTTGTGGTTGTGGGCGACTTCTGGAGCGAGACTGAAGGTGAAGTGTTGTCTGTGAGCCATCTCATCTTTGTCTACAGCACTCACCGTCTCAATGACCTGGACACACACACACACACACACACACACACACACAGAGAAAGAGAGAGAGGAATACATGTCAGTGCATATCAGACAGTAAGACATCGACTCAAAGCAATTTAAACACTGACTGTGACTCAGTTTGAGGTTTGTTTTAGGGATGCACCAAAATGAAAATTTGCAGCTGAAGCTGAATAAAATTAAACGCTTGGCCGAATGTGGTTGTTAAGTTTTTCACTATTTTTTTTAATATTGCATAACAAATTTTTAGACTTTTTTCAGCCTCCACAACACTAAACGGTTGTTGATCATCCAAAGCAATGAACTCCATCAACTTCTATGTGATTCCGTTTGCTTTGGCGCTGTCCTTTGCAAACTTTTTAGTCTGGTTTGTTACCGACGGCCGTCTGCCCGACTGCACCTGAATGCAGCATCAGTGGGACGCTCCATTCCAAACCCCCTCTAAACAGTTTGGTTGGACTCTTCTTTTCTCATTCTCCAACACTTAAAAATACATTTTACTGGAGGCACCAGGTCACTGGTCACTGCACGTTGTCTGATTGCGTCACACGCCACTAAAGGGCTATTCAGCCTCGCTTTTAACTCACTCCACCGAAGGCCCAATGTGGCTTTTTTTTTGCAAAATTCGGCCAAACATATTTGGTTACAGAATATTCAGTGCATCCTTAGTTTGTTTACAACAATCCTCCAAAATACCGATACATTAACACACATACCTTTCCTGGTGCCACTGTCTCACACATGAGGACTTCGTTGTTGGTGGCAAACTCTGGAGGGTTGTCGTTCACGTCTTTCACTTTGATGTTAACACGCACTTTGGTGTCCTGGTGGTGGCCTCCTGCACACACACACACACACACACAGAGGGAGGATAAGGATAAACCATCAGTGTCCTGCTGCAGACAGGAAGTCAGCGTCTCTGGTGTGTGTGAGTGTTTGTGTGTCTCATTTTTTTTTGACGTTTTGTTACTTAAACTCCAAGCAAAGTGAATATTTTGGAGCAAGTTTACCCATCAATCATTCAAGTCAAAGTGTGTGCGTGTGTGTGTGTGGTAACTCTCTCGTCCGGCCATTTGTTATTTTTGATTTGCAGACATCAGTCAGACGATCTCTGCCACTCAATTAACTAAAAAAAACCTCAGTTTCGATGCAACAGTGATAAATGTCAAGTTTTGGCCTCAAATGAAGAAGAACTGGTTTGAATGATGATGTTTGAAGAAGCAGCAGAGACACGGAGCTGATGTGAGATCAGAATATTAACTAAGAAAGACGGAGAAGGAGACTCGTCCTCGTCTCTACATTGATCTACAGAAATAAAAATAAATAAATCGGCGCTGCGCTGCCTCGCATATTTGTGATTCTAGTCAGTGGGTTTTTTCCACTACCCTGTCATTACCAGGCATTTATTTAGCTTCCCAGGGCCTGTTAGCGGTTAGCGTAGCCTGCCTCGGTCCCCGGGCTTTGTGGGCGGTGAGCCCGTTTCCATCTGGCCGTCTGGCGTCGAGCACGCCGCAGGGAAACCACGCGGCGCTTTCTGCTAGTTTGAGCCCACGACCACAGAATACCAGGGTGGGGCCACACGGTCGGAGGCTCGCTGGCTGGCTGGCTGGCTGCTGGGGCCGGCGGGGGCCGGTGGGGGCCGGCGGGGGCCGAGGCCACGGAGGAGAAAGCTCCAGAGGCCCCGGTGGGTCAACTGGCATTCCCCTCTTTCATCCCCCTCACTCTCTCTCTCCATCTCTCTCTCTGTCTGTGTGTGTGTGGTAGTTCTTCACATCTCTTTCTTTAGATAACCGCCGTCTCAGCTCGCTGTTTAGTCGCTTGGACGTTTTGAAATTCAGGGACTTAGTTGATTATATTACAATACAAGCCATGGACAAAGCAAAAAATAAACTTCTTCCTCAAGATATCCAGAATCAGTTTAACCCTCCTGTTGTCCTCCTGGGTGAAGGAAGGAAGGAAGGAAGGAAGGAAGGAAGGAAGGAAGGAAACACAGATCCACTCTTCGGAGGAAGGAAAGGAAGGGGAAGGCTTTTCCAAGGTTGATCTTGAAAAGACAAGGGAATTCAATTTCACTTTGGGAAAAGGACAAAGGAAGGAAGGATGAAGGGAAGGAAGGAAGGAAGGACAAAGGGAAAGAAGGAAGGAAGGACAAAGGGAAAGAAGGAAGGAGGGAAGGACAAAGGGAAAGAAGTAAGGAAGAAAGGACAAAGGGAAAGAAGGAAGGAAGGACAAAGGGAAAGAAGTAAGGAAGAAAGGACAAAGGGAAGGAAGGAAGGAAGGACAAAGGGAAAGAAGGAAGGAGGGAAGGACAAAGGGAAGGAAGGAAGGAAGGACAAAGGGAAAGAAGTAAGGAAGGACGAAGGGAAAGATGGGAGGAAAGAAGGAAGGGAAAAAGGAAGGAAAGATAGAAAGAGGGAAGGAACAGATCAACAGGTCAAAAAGGAAGGAAGAAGTAAGGACGAAGGGAAGGAAGGAAGGGAGAGAAAAAGGACTGTGGAAAGAAGGAAAGGAGAAAAGGAAGGAATGAAAGATGGAGGGAGAGAATAGATTTGTTCAAGGAAGGAAGAAGGGAAATAAGGGAAGGAAAGAAAGATGGAGGGATAGGGAACAGATCCGGTCATTTGGATCAAAAGAGGAAGGAAGAAAAAGTAAGGACGAAGGGAAGGAAGGAAGGGAAAAAGGATTGTGGAAAGAAGGAAGGATGGAGGAAGGAAACAGATTTGGCTTTGGCTTCAACCTACACCCTTTGGGTTATATAAGCTTGATATTTACCGAAATGAATAAATAAATACATTCGTTCATTCATTCTTTTCTTCTAGAGCGACCAAACGTTCAAGTTCAGATCCTCTCAGCAGCCGTTTGTGCTTAAAACTTTTCAAACAGTTTATTTCTCATCTGTTTGATATTTTTCTTGGTTTCTTCTCTTGTTCAACCTTCACTTTAATGAAACTAATCACTATTTAACTAGCCGAATCTAAAAATAGCAAGAAACAGAATTCAAACTAAACAAAGACATACGAGGCCACGTGCAATGACCTTAGCCACCAGCCGCTGAGCGCTAGCAGCTGGATCCACTCAGCAAACATAATACCAGCAGGCTTTTACTGTACGGCCGTCTGCAGCGTCTGGGCCAGCCCTCCTGGCTGCACATCAATGTATAATTAGTTTACCAGGATTCAGGCAGATCTGCGCCGACGGGGCCGTAGCCCTCCTGGCTGCAAACATCAATGTAAAAAAATAATTTGAGTTTGACCAGGATTCAGGCAGATCCTGTCTGTCTGTCTGTCTGTCTGTCTGTCTGTCTGCTGGTCTCAACGTCTCCTGCAGCTCAGATCAGATACCGACACACAGACTGTTGCTCTTTAAAGGGATAGTTCATCATTTTGGCAAATTGGCCCATCACCATAATCCCTATAGTCATAGCAGTAGGTTCGTTACCTTTATTTGTCGGTGCAAGCTATTTTTAGAATGGCGGAGCACAGTGTTGGGAAAGTTCACTTCCTACATGAACTAGTTCAAAGTTCAGTTCACAAATTTTAAAATGAACTAGTTCTTCATAGAACATGTTGAACTAAGTTCAGTTCCAAAAATGAACTAGTTCATAGCAATATGTGATGTTCAGGGACAGGTCAGGGCTGTCTGAGGACAGAGAGCTGACTTATAAAGATGAAATTGGACAGGTGGCTGGGAGTCTGGGAAAGTGTCCATCCTGTCTGTCTGTCTGTCTGTCTGCCTGTCTGTCTGTCTGTCTGTCTGTCTGCTGGTCCATCAGCTGTAGACTACGTCTCAAGCACGCTGCAGTTTTTTTGATCTGAGTGCACTTTATTTGTCAAAATAGTCCGCAATCACTCCCCTGCTATTTTTAGAACAGCAGAGCAGAGCGTTCGTGAGCTGCTCAGAGCACAACACTGGCGGAGCAGAGCCGTCAGCTGGAGGCTCATGGGATTTCTTGGTTTCCCTCATCAAATACACAATCCAACAACTCCACAACGCTCTGGTGGACAAGTTGTGACCTGCACATTCACCACGCTATGAGATAATAACACAACGTTACCACACAGAGTTGTTTTAGAGGGAAATACAGAGACTGCTGATGAAAAACTGTCCCTGAAGGCAACGTGCATCAGCGGTTTTGCATGAATTTACCTCTAGCTCTGAGCAGCTCATGGCTCTGCTCCGCTGTTCTAAAAATAGCTTGCACTGACAATTAAAGGCAATGGGCCAATTTGCCAAAATGTTGAACTGTCCCTTTAACAAAAAAAACCCTGCTTTGCCTCCCTGGATTAGCAGCTGCCGTGTCACTTCATATTCAGCTGTACGGAGACAGAGGCAGCAGATAAGATGATAAGAGGAGCGTGGCTGTGAGCGTTGGTTCGTACCGATCTCCGTGGCCGACACCGAGATGTTGTGCCAGGCCTGAGCCTCGCGGTCCAGAGGCCTGGTGGTGGTGATCATCCCGTCCTCCGAGTTGATGCTGAAGAACTGCTCCACGTCGGTGTAGCGAGGGATCATGTACCTGCACACAGAGGTCGAATTATCTAAAACTTTATTTACACTGAACACTTGATGTGAGAATAAAAACTAAAGTGAGGCGTGTGAGGAGGAGGAGCAACAGTCGGTCTGTGAGCTACCTGACGGGGTTGTTGGCCACGTCCGTGTCCTTGGCGTGGACGCGTCCCACCATGGTGCCTTCAGGTGCGTTCTCCTCCACCTCGAAGGTGTAACTGGGAGCCACGAACACAGGAGGCTCGTCGGCATCCTCCACTGAAATCTACACTCACACAGACACACAAACACACACACATGCTGTTTTATTAGACTGGATTTGTATATTGTTATCGTTTACTGTATTTAAATTCTGTTTCCGCTCTGCTCTTTATTTATTACAGTACATTTCACCTCGTACTGACCCATGCACACACTGTTAAAAACATACTCCATATATATTTACATAGATAAACGTGTAAACTGCACCTTTATCGTGGCTTCGTCCTTGTAGGGCCCCCAGGCGAGGAACTGGGGGTCGACATGAGGGTTGGATCCTTCCACCTTCAGAGTGTAGGACCTCTTCGTTTCAAAGTCCACATGCTGAGAGACGGAGAGAAGGACAGCGTCAATCAGTGTAGATCAAGTTAAATACCAACAGTAAACACACACACACACACACACACACACTCATCTCTTTCACTGCAGAGGTTGTGTTGACTTTGTGCAGTGACCGCTGCAGTACCTCCGTCCTCCTGCAGGAGGCGCTGTGGCTACATGAATGAGCAGCAGGATGTAATCCACCACCACAGTATGACCAACCCTTTATATATATATATATATATTAAAAAAGAAAAACCCATAGGGAACCCAAATCCAGCCTTTAATTTGCAGAAAGTTGATGTTATGTGAAGTTGATGTGGATGTTTCAGGTCAAAATGCAGCGGCTGCTTTAATCATGAGATATAAAAACAATACGTGTCTGTTTATAATGAGGCTGGATGAGGTTTGGGAGTCTGGGACAAAGAGTCTGATAAAAGGGGACCAGAGAGAGCTGAGGAGGTGGCGGCGGCGGCGGCGGCATTTCAATCTCTCCTTTTCTTTCCCTCTTACAGAGTTTTAATTCACCACCAACCCCTGAACATGGATGTTTTAATATCCACAGGAAACCAGAGACGTTTTCTGTCTTTCTCCCTCCATGCTGCGATCCACCGGAGTGTTTGTTTGTTTGTTTGGAAATGTGGCGTTCAATGACAAAACTAAGAAGCGTTGCACGCCTCATTTTACATTTTCATTTAAGGAGGCACTTGATGAGATGACCCTCAGTTAGAGTCGTTATTCATAGCTGCTCCTTCCTCCAGGGGGAAACACTCCTACCACACCTGTATAAAACACCCAGGAGATGGTTTTAATCGGTGTAAATAAAGCTCAGCTGGGCGTCAGGGCGGAGCGATTAACCCAGATAATAACCACTTTAAAACACCTCCATTCCTCTTCTCTTCATTGGTTTAAAGGAGGTTGGATGGACTTGTTAAAAAAAATGAAGGAAGAGGAAGAATCCCAGGAGCTGAGTTAATCTTCTCATCTCCAGGCTCCATCACTTAATGAAAGCCCAGAGGGAGGAGGGACGGACGGCTGCGAGGTGTGGGAGCAGCAGCAGGAAGCCGCCGCAGATTTATGAGGTTGACACATGATTAAGACCAGCAGCAGCACAGCGAGGAGGAGGAGGAGGAGGAGGAGGAGGAGGAGGAGGAGGAGGAGGAGGTTTAACAGGACATCAAAGAGAGACTTATTCTGCTCATAACTTTATTTATGCAGCACCTTTAAAGGGGAACTATTGCAAGTCTCTAACCCTCCTCTCCTCCAGGTGCATAAGTTTTCTTTCAACAACCAAGCTGGTGAGGAAGAATGATTCTCCCTAGAACTTTATTTTTAACCAGAACTATTGGAGCTCAAATTATCTATTTAAAAACATATCATTTAAAATAGTGTGAAGAAACATTATGACTGGGATGTATAAGTAAAGACGAGGAAATAACGAATAATTAAATAAGATGATAAAATATAAATAGTAGAAAAAAGTTAGTGATATACGGTGAAAAATAAAAATAAATACATGAATAAATGAATAAGGAATGGTTAAGGTAAAAAAAAAGGTAAAAATCCTGCAGAGTTCCTCTTAAACAACACGAGGTTACGAAACAGGAAGAGGAAGTTGAAGCAACACAAGAACCAGACGACAACCTGAGACCAGGAGGAAGCAGAATAAATAAGAAGAGAAGATTCAGATGAAGGAGATAAAATAATAACAAAAAGGAGTTATTTTAGATAAAGAGAAGCTGGAAAAACTGATCAGATAAATAAGACTAAAACTGAACGTGAACATATCAAAGATAAATACAAAAGTGAAAGTCTTACAAAGGAAGACCTGAACCTGAACTGAGCGATAGTAAACTCTGCACCTCATTGGAGCAGGATGTGACATCATCATCATCATCTCAGGTCTGTTCTCTCCGTGTGACCTGATGTGATGCAGGTGTGTAACGTGTTGATGACAGGTACGACGCTGATGCTGATAGGACGGATGTGACCCAGTTCTTTCATTCACCCCCCTCCGTATGCCCCTCCCCCCCCCCGTCCCCCCTCCCCACCCCCCCACCATTACATTTTTTGTCTCTCTGTTCATTCTCTGCCCCTCTTTGTGTAATCAGTGTGAGATAATAATATTCACAATAATGCCTTCCTGTCTCTCATTCATACAAACACACACACAAACTAACCCAAACACACACACATACACACAAATGCTCGCGCACACACTAACACACAGTCTCACACACACACACACACACACACAGAGTCAGCTCCTTAATATTCTGTGGACTTGCTTTCGTCAGGACACAGTTGAAAGAGAATAGCTGATTAAAGCTCATCCCTGTGTGTGTGTGTGTGTGTGTCTGTGTGTGCGTGTTGTGAGACGGAGAGTGAGAGAATAGAGATTAGTGAAGGCTTCTCTCTCTACGTTGATTTGAAAGTGTGTTGAGGTGTGTAAGTGTGTGTGTGTGTGTGTGTGTGTGTGTGTGTGTGTGTGTGTGTGTAGTCGTGGCGCTGAAAGGTGCTGATTTCCCGAGAGACGCGTTAAGTCACAATAATCACACACGCATACACACAAACACACACATCTGTGGAGATGCCATAATCAGATTGAGTGCAGCCAAAGTGGGGTTACACACGTTCTCTAACATGCACACACACACACACACACACAATCAACCTGAGACAGCGATTACAGGAAGCAAGCAGCGTGTGAAGGAAACACACTTGTACACACACACACAGACTTGAACTCATGTGTGTGTGTTTGTGTTGTCAAACTAACCGCTAAACAACGATTTCATGATATTGAATCGATTCAATCAACAATCAATCGATTTCATTAAAGACTCTTGACTGGATGAGAGCGTCAAAATGTTGAACTATCCCTTTAAAGACTCTTGACTGGATGAGAGCGTCAAAATGTTGAACTATCCCTTTAAAGACTCTTGACTGGATGAGAGCATCACAGTTTCAGTGTCAAAAAGGAAATAGGACAATGGGGCCAATTTGCCAAAAATGTTGAACTATCCCTTTAACTTATAAAGCATTCTGTTTTGTTTGGATCACTTATCATTAAAAAGAAACATAATACATTTGACAGTAATGCACCTTTAGTGACGTCAGGTTGTGGTGAAGCTTCGTCAGCTCATAGTTTCTGTCTCTGCAGCTCGGGTGGAAACTGTGTGTGTGTGTGTGTGTGTGTGTGTGTGTGTGCGTCACTGACCGCTGTGACGGCGCAGGAGAAGTGTGGTCAAGATGGAAAGATAGAATAGAAACAGATAGAATGAAGTAGAAGAGAATAGAAACGGTGGAGCAGCAGCAGCTTCAGTGCAGTAACTTTCATGCTTCCATCGTCACACACACACAGACACACAAACACACAGCTTTCAGTGATCCAGCTCAACACACACAATTACTTTTTAATGCACACACACACACAGTGTTGTATGTGTGTGTGCGTGTGTGGCTGCAGGTCAGGATTATGAGCTGAGTCTTCACTGAGCTGCTTCTCTCTCCCTCGCCGTGCGACCTCTGAGTCTCCGTTAGGAAACAGAGGCGTTCGCTGTCCGACCTGCGGACGACGCGTGAACAGGAACCAGAACGAAAACTGATTTTTTATCGTCTTTCTGATGCTTCTCTTCTTCTTCTTCTTCTTCTTCTACATATGAAAAGCTACTGTGGGTTTGTCATCCGTCCAAACCATCGACCTCTCTTCTCTCTGGTTTTTTCTTTTTTTACTCTGAATTTTCCAAACTGGCTCTGACACTCTGGCGCTCACACGTGTCATTATGAGCTTTAAGCTATTTAAAAGTGTGATGACATATGCGGCAAAGTTGCGTTTTTTTGCGATGATGATGACGTTGCTGAAAAGAGGAGAAGAAGAAGAGCGGCTTCTTTTTTAACCGATGCGGTGGGAAAGTTAAATAGTTAAAGGGATAGTTCAATATTTTGTCAAATTGGCCCATTGCCATAATCCCTATAGTCATAGCAGTAGGTTCATTACCTTTAATTGTCGGTGCAAGGTATTTTTAGAATGGCGGAGCAGAGCTGTGAGCTGCTCAGAGCTACGCTATGGAGGCTCATGGGATTTCTTGGTTTCCCTCATCAAACTCATCAAATACACAATCCAACAACTCCACAACGCTCTGGTGGACAAGTTGTGACCTGCACATTCACCACGCTATGAGATAATAACAGAACATTATGGGATGGAGTTGTTTTAGAGGCAAATACAGCAGAGACTGCTTGCTGAAAAACTGCCTCAGACGGCAATGTGCATCTTTGGTTTTGCAAAAATTTACCTCTAAAACAATTCTGTCTGGTGCTATCTCCAAAAAGCTGTTATTATCTCCAAAATGTTGAACTATCCCTTTAAAAATTTGAGTCGGCATCAGAACTAAAAACTCTATTGCAGAGGGTTTTGTTTTTTGTTGCTGTTGATTTTTTACAGTGTAATTGAATGTTCTGTATTCTCCAAAAAAAAAAAAAAAAGACTATACATCATCAAAGCTCTAAAATCCCACCGTGCAGCGGGTTCCTGAACGCCCCCCCTCCCCCTCGTTACTGTACCTTCTTCAGCTTGATGACGGCCTCTCTGGTCTCGGAGTCGGTGCTCAGCTCGAACATGCCCAGCCCGTCGCCGTCCACCAGGCGGTAGTTGACCATGCCGTTGTCCCCCAGGTCGGGGTCTTTGGCCTTCAGACGTCCCACCTCCTCCCCCGGGACCTTGTCCTCCGACACCGACATGGGGTAAACACCTGGAGACACAGACAGAGACAGAGACAGGAAGGGTGAATTCCAATGAAGTAGCTGTTTAGATCCCCAACGGGAGGTCGGTTTATCCAAATGACGGCTGTTGAGATGTGTTTCGGAGAAGAAGATCACCACATTTACATCAATCATCATCCCGTTTTAAAATGACCATCAGTCTGCATTAATTTTTTTCAGGTTTTTTTAGAGGTGGAGCCTAGTACAGAAATCCCCACATTTACATCAATTAATAAATGTTTTACAATGGACCGATCAGTCTGCATTACATTTTATTTTATTGTATTAAAGCAGATATCAGCGGTTCGGCCGTTTTCGCTAATGCTGCGTTCAAGGCAGGCTTTTGAAACCGTAAGTTACACCATCAAGTCACAACTACGACTTTGTAGCGTTCCAGGCAACCTGCAGCTCGTGTTTTTACCGTCCTTTTGTCTGTGAAAGTCACTATAACGGCCACTCGTAACTTCCGACCCGTGAACTCGTACCAGATCGAACTGGATGCGACTTCAGGGACAGTTTTTCGGAAAAACACAAAGTACGAGTTTCCTTGAACGCACCATGAGTTAGCAGCCCCCGCCCTCGTCAGGCATCTATTGGTCCTCGTGCTACGTGACCACATTCACGCGATGCACCCCTTGGCTGCACACACAGCCCTTCATGCTGTTCTCTCTCCTCATTGGATAACACTTGTATCCCACAAGGAAAGTTTTCTCCTGGTTTACAGCAGAGCAGAGTGACGGAGAGACTCGTGTTTCAGCTGAAACACTCCATGTAAGTGATTGCTGACGGAAAATAGGACTATTTAGGACTTATATTAACAACGGGGCATCAGGGGTTAACGGCCCAGGTGATCGGTTTGGTGATGTTTCAGTATCGGTCGGCTCTGCTGGCCGCCTGCCACCGTGTTTTTACGATCTGATCTGGGGTCAGCGGCGAGGGATTAACGTGAACTCCTCCATCTGTCTCCCGTTGCCCCGAGGACATGAACATCCCCTATAGGTGTGTGTGTGTGTGTGTGTGTGTGTCTGAGGGAGGAGACACCTGGTCGGCACAATGAGAGCCGTAGGACCATATGTCCACTCTCCCTCCTCCTTTCTTTTCTTTTATCCCTCCCTCTCTCCCTCACTCTCTTCCTCCTCTATACCTCGCCTCCTCTTCTTCATCGTTTTCTGGCTTTCTATCACACATTAGCATGATTATCCTGCTCAACCAGGTGTGTCATGAAATTCATGGGGTCATTCTCAGGCCTGCATCCATCCATCCATCCATCCATCCATCCATCCATCCATCCTTCCTTCCTGCCCAAATCCTCCCTCTCTCCGTTTTTCCACCACCTCTCCATCCATCCTCACCAAATCCCTCCTCTCCGTCGCTCCTCTTCATCTCTGTCTGGGCTCTTTAAACTCTCCATAATGTTGGCCAACATCTTTCCCTCCCTCCTCCTCCTCCTCCTCCTCCTTCATCTCACATTTGCTTCTCTCTCTCCCCCCTCCACCCTTGCAAATCTCTCCATTCATCCTCACCTCTCCTCCCCCTCTCTCTGGCTAAAAGCTCATTTCATCCCTGCCCTCCCTTTGCACTTTTTTTTCCTTTTCCTCTCTTCTCCTGTCGTTCTATTCTTGCTTTTCCTAAGTAGCTTAACTTAAATGGCTCCTGGCAGCTGAGTTAAACGTTGTATGACAGAACACACACATAGACACACACAAAGACACACACACACACCTGGCTGCAGCCTGCAGCACATCACGTACAGGAAATGGACATTTACACTGGAGGACCGAGTCGACATAAATGAGTCAAACACATGTTTTAGTTTGTGCTGTTTGTGTCCCGGATGTAAACACAAACATGTCACAATCAACATTTATCAATCAAAGATGACCAAGTGAAACATAATATCTGATAAAATCATCACATGGTCACAGCGCTGAGAGGTATTGAAAGCTGTTGAAAAATGTTTGGAGTTTGGATTTAAAAAGTGCTGAGTCATCATCAGTGAGGATGTCAGCATCAGCAAAAGCTCATGCAGTCACCTCACAGATTAATGGTGAGTTCAAGTTGCACTTGGAAGTCAGAACTTCCAAGCTCCCAGTTGGTATTTTTAATCTTGAACGCCTCCTAAAGTCGGACAAATCCCACCAGCCCCTGACCTGAGAATCCAAGATGGCCGCCTGCCACTCATGTAAACAGTTAGCCTTATGTGTCTACTTTATTTATCTCCTTAATGTTTCACATTAAAGTCAGATATGGACATATTATAGCACTGTTCAATTCTTATCCCTGGACATTTTCACGTTGTTATCAAAGTTGGAGGCTAATCAAAATAGTAGCCTATTGCTAACAGTAGCTAGCGGTGGCTAAGAGTAGCTAGCAGTGGCTAACAGCAAACAGTCTTTGTTTTGGTGCCTGTTACATGTTTTTGTTGTGAGTGTGTGCAATTTTATAAAACTTTAAACTGTTTGCTTTGAAATCTAGTAGGAAATCTTTGTATTTTATATAATTTGTAAATTTTTTGGACTTTTCTGTGTTTGGGAAAGCTTCCTGTCTGTTTAGGACGAGCTTCACTTCAGCTAAAACTGGCGCAGGTTTTAATACACTGATCATTTCAAGTTAAACTGAGGAGTTGTTTCTTCACAGAAACACAGTGTCGCCTCTTCACTTTGATCACAGACTGTTTTCATATTTACATCAAAACACTGGAGCGTCTGCGTCTCTACATTAGTTTTTATGCACAAACAGGAGCCGTTCGACTCGTCTACACCCGATCACTGTTGTTCATTGATGTTCCCTCACATCTGCTGACCCAGAAACAGCGTGCATGAATTGATCATTAACACAAAATCACCTCCTCCTCCTTCTGTATCATTGAGTTGTTGAGTTGTCTCAGTTTTAACAATAACAACTATAGCCTATCATTTGTATTTTTTTTGCTGAAAGAACTTCAAATGAGAAGTTGGAGGAGGATCCGGCGTCCCTGCAGTGAAACAGAGATGCTGTTTGAATAATAATCGTCTTTTTGATCCACGTCAGGATTTTGTTTTTCCAGTTGAGATGAACTAGTTGTGTTAAATGTTTTCATAGAAACTGTCAGATATCGACCAGAGGATCTTCTTCACTGCAAAAAACTCAAATATCTTATAGTCAGAATGTATTTCTAGTCAAAACAAATCTCATTATACTTAAAAATAAGACTCATCGAATAAAAAGTAGCTTGTTTTTAGACCGTTTTTACTTCTTTCAAGCATATTTTGACTTGAAATAAGTAGAAAAATCTGAAAGTGCAGCAGGTTTTTCTTTCTACAAGCACAAAAATCCTTGAAACAAGCGAAAATGATCCAAAAACAAGTTGATTTTTAGGCGGTGAGTCCTGTTTTAGGTGGAAAGAGATTAGTTTCGACTAGAAATTAAACATTTTAATGAATATTCTTGGAAATATTTAGATTTTTTGCAGTGCAGACCAGTCCACTCTGATGGAGGTTTGATAATGAGGAGAGAAACAACAACAACAACAACAACAACAACAACACGACGACAGCTTGAATGGAAAGTGCGGATCAGCCGGAGCCGTGTGCGCTGAACAGTGGGGTTCATTCAGAGGAGTGGTCTCATCTTTCCTCTTCTGCTTCTTCTCTGTTTTTATTTCTACACTTTGCTTATCTCATTTCCCATTCTTCCCCTCCTTTCTCTCTTTCTCTCTCTACCCATCATCTACTAAATAAGTAATCACTGTCCTCATTCACACCATCTGGGAGACTTTTTTTCTTGCAGGCGTTTGTGCTGCTTTTTTAACAGGGTACCGTCCTTCACCACAACACAACACAACACAACACAACACAACATGGTGTTACAGATTTAAACTGCCGCCGACGCACACGCTGTAGATGTAGAAATAATGCAGGATCTGTGTTGTTAACATTTAACGTCTGATCGTGTTTGGTTAGAAAAAGCTGAGTTCTGGTTTTCACTGAGTTTTATATTTTTACTTGACGCGGTCTGTGGTCGGAGAACTCTTCCACAATGCAAGATATATATCTATATATAATATACATATCTATATAAATATATAAACAGAGGAGTGTCTGTGATTTGACTTTTATTTTGAAACTTTCCCAAAATGACTGCACTCACCTGAACATCTTGTCTTTTATGGACAGTTTTAGACTCAGTTATCCTGATTTTGACTTTTTTTTAAAGATTTGTTGTCGTACTATGATCATTTTAACAAGATATTTAATATATTTAAATGAGATCTGAGCTTTATGACCTGTGTTACAGTGCAGACGTTTGGACAGAGCTGCTGTGTTCGATTTTTAAACTGAAGTTTTTGCATCATTTTGTTGCAGCTCTCTGTGTTTGGAATAGAAAATATGGATTTTCCCAGTGTTGGATAAAATCACAGTTTTCCCCTCTGGAGCACTGTGACAAAGTGCCGTGTGTCTGTCGTGGCTACAGAACCAGACTTTAGCTTTACACTGCAAGACGCTGGCACACGGTCGTGTGGCTTGTTGGAGGGAGACAGGAGCTGGAGATGATGAGGAGACTCTCTTTCTCTCTCTCTCTGTCTTTTATGTTCTCTCCCTCACTGTTCTGCTCTTGTCCTTCTCTCTTCTCGCCTATTCAGCTTCCCCACCGGCTCGGGCCGGAGCCCTTGTCTCTTCTTCTCCTCTTCTTCTTCTTCTCATCATCACAAGCATCAACAAACAAAGCGCGTGTACTCACTCTGAGGGAACTTGGGCGGGTTGTCGTTGACGTCGGTGAGCGTGATCTTGACCTCGGTGGTTCCCGACAGGCCGCCCATGTGACCGCCCATGTCTTTGGCCTGGATGACCACGTCGTACTCCTGCCGCGCCTCGCGGTCCATGTTGGGCAGCGCCGTGCGGATGATGCCTGCACGTACAGATACAGGAGCATTATATTATCACATTATAAAGGGATAGTTCAACATTTTGCGTGTGTGTTGATGAACTAACCACTGACCAACAATTTCATGATATTGAATCAACAATCAATTTCATTAACTCTTTCGCGACCGCACAAATTTCTCATCCCATCCGCTCAGGACCGCATGTTTTTGGCTATTTATTAAGCTTTTTTCTTACGTCGAACCAAACTCTGTACACCACCTAGAAACAAACGGTTTTCACATGGTTGAAGAGTGACTTTTCAATGTGTTCCTCGAAAAAACGGCGAGTTTTTCCGCTGTTTCGTTCGTGAGGACGAAGGAGGAGAAGAGAGCTGGGTTTCTCCAAAAACGGCGCTCCCGCTCTAGTTTCAGAGAAAAACGCACTTTAGTGTCAGGTGTCAATCTGCTCATTTTACCGTGACTCTGCAGTGTGGCGTCTCCCAAATATTTCTATAAATAAATATGTTTGGAGGTAAATCTGGGCGGACATTATAAAGGGATAGTGACTCAACATTTTGTCCCGGCGCACGGTGTGTTTTGTTTTTGTGCACCGGAGAAGACGCTGTTTGTTGCCAAGAGGGTTTAGTTATGAACTGCCAGATTCAATCACTGACAGACGCGACAATTTCATGATATTGAATTTAAAACAATATCAGACAATCAAATCATAATCCGTAAAAAACGGTTGTTTTCAGTGCAGGAGTTAAAGGGATAGTTCAACATTTTGGCATAATCCCTATAGTCATAGCAGTAGGTTCATTACCTTTAATTGTCGGTGCAAGGTATTTTTAGAACGGCAGAGCAGAGCCGTGAGCTGCTCAGATCCAACAACTCCAAAACGGAAGTAAATACAGAGACTGCTTAATGAAAAACTGTCCCTGAAGGCAACATGCATCAGCGGTTTTGCATGAATTTCCCTCTAAAACAACTCTGTGTGGTAACGTTGTGTTATTATCTCATAGCGTGGTGAATGTGCAGGTCACAACTTGTCCACCAGAGCGTTGTGGAGTTGTTGGATTGTGTATTTGATGAGTTTGATGAGGGAAACCAAGAAATCCCATGAGCCCCTGTAGCGTAGCTCTGAGCAGCTCACGGCTCTGCTCTGCCG
Source organism: Decapterus maruadsi (assembly GCA_030347415.2). Classification (NCBI taxonomy): domain Eukaryota; kingdom Metazoa; phylum Chordata; class Actinopteri; order Carangiformes; family Carangidae; genus Decapterus; species Decapterus maruadsi. Next base: position 2,639,777 of record CM064892.1, read on the forward strand.
TTCTAAAAATAGCTCGCACCGACAATTAAAGGTAACAAACCCACTGCTATGACTATAGGGCTTATGGCAATGGGCCAGTTTGCCAAAATGTTGAACTATCCCTTTAACGCTGTGTGTCTCCCCCCTTCCTCCCTCTCCTGCATGAATCTGTATTTGTGAAATGCACAGTCTACTCTCTATAGACCCGACTCCGTCTCAGCGTTAACATCATGTGCATCGACGTTAATGAGTTCATATTTTCCAAAAGCTCGGCGCGACGAGAAGAAGGTGTCGTTTATTTCACCACGTTTCATTTCTGAAGAAAACACATCATCACTCTTGATTTGTGTGAATGAGAACTTTAGTCAAACATGTGTGAAGTCTTATTTTTCTCCATTTCAAGCCCCAGTAATCTTTTCTTTCTGTTTAATTCATCACCCGCCGCTCTCCTCTCCTCTCCATCTCTCTTTCTTTCCCCAGATGTCGAGCTGCTGCAGTGTCAGGGAGTCGAGGCTCTCTGCTGTCATATTATGCCAAAATGTGTGTGTATGTGTGTGTGTGTGTGTGACAGCATGAAAAGCTGGTAATCTCCAAACCAATTAGAAATATGAGCTGTGGATTTGAGCCAGTCAAATACCCAACACCGGTTTGATTAGCTAGATTTACTCTGCACAAATCTCTTTCCCTCTTTCTCTCTGTTTTCACCGACTCAACCGGTTTATCTCTCCGTCTCTTACGCTGACCTCTCCCCCTCTTTCTCTTCGTCCGTGTCGGCCCTCACCCCTCAGCTCTCTCTCCGGTATCTAATTTCCTCTTTTTAATGCAAACCCAAATATTAGGCCTGAGCTCTGCAGAGACCAGGGTGAGTTTCCTCTGGGGGAACTTCTCTCTCTCTCTCTCTCTCTCTCTCTCTCTCTCTCTCTTGCTTCTCTTCCTCACCAATTTCACAGGAGAAGACCTGGTGTTACATGATCCCTGCAGCACTCAGCTCTTTATATGAAGAGCAGTGGAAGATTAAAAAAAAAAAAGTGTTGCAGAGAGATTTTTTTTCACACTTTCTGCAGGATGCATGGTTCAAGTGGCGGCTGCGCTCTTATTTTGAAAGTCTTGTATCCATGCTAACAGGCTAGCTAACTGGACTTGGTAGACGTTTCACCTCTCATCCAAGAGGCTTCATCAGTTCATGTTTGCATCTGACCATATATTTATGCATTTATCTATGCAGCGATGCATGGCATTGTTAGTGCCTGTTTTCTTATTTTCCTATTTTTTTATTGATACAAATGCTGCTAGTACAGCTGCTACTCCTCTTGTATATTTATGCAGGTTGCTATCTGTTCTCTTATTGTTGGCTATTACTAAGTCTTCTCTTACACTTGTGCAGGTAGCTTCCTATTGTTATCTCTGCGTACGGTGCAGTTTATCTGTCCGTCTCAAATGTGAAGATGGAAATGAGCTCCCTGCTAAATCCGATGTGCACATCACTAATTGTTCATTAATGTGCATTGTCCTCATCAAATAAACAATAAATGAAATGAAAGTCTTAAATTTCCTTGACCTGGACAAATGAGGCTTATGCTAACAGGCTAACTGCGCGTGCACACAGGCGTTGTGTTGTGTTGTTGTTGTGTTGTCTCACCTGTCTGAGGCTCCACAGAGAAGTAGGGCTGTCCCTGCAGGATGCTGTACACCAGCCTGGCGCTGTTTCCGTAGGTGGGGTCGTCGGCGTCTGTAGCTGTCACCTGCATCACTGACGTACCTGTGGAGAGTTTGACAGATCAGCTCGTCACAAAGGGAGACGACGGAGGAATAAACAACCTCTCTCTCTCTCTGTCTCTCTGTCTGCAGCTCTGACTCAGCGCTGCACTGTTTTATTTCTGCACATTTCATCATAGCTGGGTGCAAACATCAACATCCGCCCCACAGTGTTTTTAATAAATACATGATTTTCCCGCCACTGGATCTGTGACACTGAGACATTCACGGTTCGTCAAAGCTCAGAGTCCAGGCCGTTCGTCTTCATCGGCAGAAATTGACATTTTGAGGATATTATGCTTTTTTTTTTTGTGTATCCCGCCCGACAACAACAGCAATTTACTGGCGGTAAATCTCTCTTAACTGAACTCGACACAGAGCAAATAGGCCGAATGAATTTAATCTGTATCGAGTGTGAAATACGTTTCTATTAACTTTGTGTAATTGTTCAGATTCACAACTCACTCCACACGGGAACTTCTCCACCTGTCGACCGGCTCCACCTCCATCTATCCACCTCTACCCATCACGTACAGTGAGTCGAGGCTATCTGTGTCATGTGTGTGTGTGTGTGTGTGTGTGTGACAGCATGAAAAGCTGGTATAATCTCCAAACCAATTAGAAATGTGAGCTGTGGATTTGAGCCAGTCAAAAATCCAGCGCTGCTTCTATTAGCCTGGTTTGATTACTCCGCCCAAATCTCTCCCTCTGATGCTAATGCCACGTTACAGCTGCAGTTTCATTCTGGTTAAAGCAGCTTTACATGTTGTATTAGAAGTTACAACATGATAGATTTGGTGTTTGTCGCTCAAATTTAAATGCAGTTCAAGGTTGTGACGATAAAACTTCCAGAGTCTCTATGTCCTGTTAGCTTAGCATTAGCCTTTAGCCGAGTCCGTCAGCTTATCATGTCCCCCCAGAAACACTTCCTTTGTGTTGCCAGTTTGCAGCTAAATGTGATGAAGAGTTTGTGGCACGTTTGCATCTTTGCTTGTGTTTTTTCTCCAGCTGCAGTGTGGTTGAGCCATTAGGGCCACCGTACTTTTGCCGTTTTCTTTCTATCTTCTTCTTTGGCCTTTTTTCTGCACCTCTGGTAAGAACAACATGTCCTTTTTCTCATCCTGCTGGTTCTGACTTCTTCAGCTGTGTTTCACCTAGAGTTGGGTTTAAAAAAATTGATTTTCCGATGCATCAAACCATAAAATAATTACAGTAGATGGATCTTTTAATGCACAAAATTTTCTGTTTCCTCCTCTGTCTGTGCGATAGCGATTATCACCCACACTCCATCACACTGTTTACTTCTGTAGTGGCTCATATTAAATAAATGTGCATGCATGCAACTGCTTTTGGGTCAATCTTTAATGTAAGCATTAATATTTTTAATAATGCACCAGGTTGTACAATGTGCAGCATTGGTTCTTTGAAAATCTCTTTTACAACCGAGCAAAATTGGTAGTAAAACAAAAATATCTCTGAATGAATCAATATGGAATCGAATCGGGACTTTGGGAATCGGAATAGTGATACCCGTCTTCCTGGTTCAACTTGTTGTTGCTCGTGTGACGACTGGACAGCTTCCAGTCTGTGTAAAATCCACCGAGGATAAAAGTGTAATCAAGTTTCCTGCAGCCGTGGTCTCACCGTGGCAGAGGAGGAAAATACCAAGAACGTTAATTTGAAGACGACTCCTCTCCTCCTCTGTCTTTTTTTTCTTCTTTCTTTTCTAATTCTGACGTCCATGAGGGAACGTGGACCTAGTTTTTAGTCAAATTACAGCTTTTTTTCCAAGTCGTTGAGGCCGGTGGCGCCTCGGTGTCAGACTCCTGTTGTTCAGGTTTCAGCTCCAGAAACGGATGTGTGAGAAAAAAAACCAGAACTCATTCACAGGAACTCTTTCTTTCTTTCAGATGTTCTTTTTCTTTCTTTCTTTCTTTGGAAGTCCAGTCCATTCAAAAGCAGGGATTTCTCTGGCTGTCAGCTCCACTGCCAGTCGGCGCGGTTCAGTCCAGGTCAGCCTCCGGGGGGGCTGAACTCGCTCCAGCACCGCATAATATTTGGAAAGAAAATCCATGAAGATCAGAAGCTCTAAGTGAGGAGACCGGGAGGAGACGCTGGGAGCTCAACCTGCTGCTAAATATTTCCTCGCTTCTGCTTTTTTTTTTTTGGTTGAGAAGATTTCCCCTCTCGATTTTTTTTTCTGTCCTTATAATAAAAAAAGATCGGCAGCGTGCAGCAGCGTGATTATCAGATTTCACTGACAATCAATAATGTGTGGAAACAGCTGTTTAGCAGACAAACAGCTTCATTAAGAGCCATCAGTCAGGATCCAGAGGAGACTCATTACACTGCAAAAAGTCAATATCGTACCAACAATTTGTCTTATTTCTAATCAAAACAAATCTCATTCTACTTAAAATAAGACTCAAAGCAGCTTGTTTTTAGACACTTTTTACTTCTTTCAAGGATATTTTCACTTGAAATAAGAAGAAAAATCTGATAGTTTCTACTTATTTCAAGGGAAAATTAGTTTAAAACAAATGAAAATGATCTAAAAACAAGTTAATTTTTAGGTGATGAGTCTTATTTCAAGTGAAAAGAGTTTAGTTTTGACAAGAAATAAGACAAATATTCTTGGAATGATTTTGAGTTTTTGCAGTGTACCTCCTCTTGTCTCTCTGTTACACTGCAAAAACTCAAGAATATTTGTCTTATTTCTTGTCAAAATGTCTCATTTCTAGTCAAAACTAAAGTCTTTCACTCAAAATAAGAATCATCGCCTAAAAATGAACTTGTTTTTAGACAATTTGCATTCGTTTTAAACCAATTTTCACTTGAAATAAGTAGAAAAATCTATTTTGTGCTTGTAATAAGGAAGAAAAACTTAAAAAGTGTCTAAAAACAAGATACTTTTTAATGTGTTGAGTCTTATTTTAAGTTTAATGAGATTTGTTTATAGAAATAAGACAAATATTCTTGGAACGATTTTGAGTTTTTGCAGTGTACCTCCTCTTGTCTCTCTGCTACACTGCAAAAACTCAAGAATATTTGTCTTATTTCTTGTCAAAATGTCTCATTTCTAGTCAAAACTAAACTCTTTTCACTCAAAATAAGACTCATCACCTAAAAATGAACTTGTTTTTAGACGATTTGCATTTGTTTTAAACAAATTTTCACTTGAAATAAGTAGAAAAATCTATTTTGTGCTTGTAATAAGGAAGAAAAACTTTTTTTTTCAAGTGAAGATCTGCTTGAAAGAAGTAAAAAGTGTCTAAAAACAAGATACTTTTAATGTGTTGAGTCTTATTTTAAGTAGAATTAGATTTGTTTATAGAAATAAGACAAATATTTTATATATATTTTTATATATATATTTTTACAGTGTAGAATCTGATGGAGAGGAAAGACAGATGTGTCTCTGCTGCCAACATCTGGATTTCAGATGTGGCAGAGACAGGTAGTGGTTGGATCCTGCTCCTTTAACCCTGTCGTTGATTCCTGGATCTTTGACTTTGAACTTCCCTTCTTCCAGAGGTTTCATTCTCCTTCCTTCCTTGAACAAATCTGTTTCATCCCTCCATCTTTCTTTCCAGCGTCTTTCCCGTCCTTGTTCCCACAATCTTGTCGTCGATGACGAAGATCCTTCCTTCCTTCCTTCCTTCCTTGACCCAATCTGTTCCCTCCCTCCTTCTATCTTTCCTTCCTTCTATCTTTCCTTCCTTCCTTCCTTCCTTCCTGACCCAATCTGTTCCCTCCCTCCTTCTATCGTTCCTTCCATATGGAGAGGAAAGACAGATGTTCCTCCTTCCTTCCATCTGGAATTCAGATGACCCAATCTGTTGGATCCTGCTCCTTTAACCCTTCTGTTCCCTTCCTCCATCCTTCCTTCTTTCCTTCCCTTCTTCCTTTCTTCTCCTTCCTTCCTTGAACAAATCTGTTTCATCCCTCCATCTTTCTTTCCTTCCTTTTTCCCTTCCTTCTTTCCACAATCCTTTTCGCCCCCCTTCCTTCCTTCTATCTTTCCTTCCTTCTATCTTTCCTTCCTTCCTTCCTTCCTTTTTGACCCAATCTGTTCCCTCCCTCCTTCTATCTTTCCTTCCTTCCTTCCTTCCTTCCTCCTTTTTTGACCCAATCTGTTCCCTCCCTCCTTCTATCTTTCCTTCCTTCCTTCTATTTTTCCTTCCTTCCTTCCTTCTTTCCTTCCTCCTTTTTTGACCCAATCTGTTCCCTCCCTCCTTCTATCTTTCCTTCCTTCCTTCCTTCCTTCCTTCCTTCCTTATTGATCCAATCTTTCCTTCCTCCTTTTCTTTCCCCAATCTGTTCCTTCCTTCCTTCCTTCCTTCCTTCCTTCCTTCCTTCTTTCCTTCCTCCTTTTTTGACCCAATCTGTTCCCTCCCTCCTTCTATCCTTCCTTCCTTCCTTCCTTCCTTCCTTTTTGATCCAATCTGTTCCCTCCCTCCTTCTATCTTTCCTTCCTTTTCCCCTCCCTTCCTTCCTTCCTTCCTTCCTTCCTTCCTTCCTTCCTTCCTTCCTTCTTTTTTGACCCAATCTGTTCCCTCCCTCCTTCTATCTTTCCTTCCTTTTTCCCCTTCCATCTTTCCCTTCCTTCCGTCCTTCCTTTTAATCTGAGCCGAAACTCTAAAGATGAAGAGACAAACACTGAAAACATTGTCATAAAAAAGAAGAAAAAAAACGGAGGAATGTTCAACATTCAATTAAACTGTCGCTCGTCCTCTTCCCGCCGCGGAGAGACAGTGAAATACGATCCAGTGTAAACATGATGGGTTGTTCCTGAACGCCAGCGCCGGCTCTGACTGATGTGGTTGTTGTTGTTGTGGAGAACCACCAATCATCTTCACCGCTGTGTGAACAACACGACCTCGTCTGCTTCCCTCTGATCTACGACTCCGCTTCATTTAAATCCAGTCGACACTCTCTCTTAATTCTGTACGACTCAACAGAGGAAGAGGAAGAAGAGGAGGAAGAACGTGCCGTGTTTCCAGACTTTTGTCCTTCCGGGTCAAATTCACCCAATCTGTTCCCTTCCTCCATCCTTCCTTCTTTCCTTCCTTCCTTTCCTCAATCCTTTTTCCCTTTCTTCCTTCCTCCTTTGATCCAATTGACCTGATTTGTTCCCCATTCCTCCATCTTTCCTTTCTTTCTCCCTTGCAAAAACTCAAAATCAAGCAAAGAATATTTGTCTCATTTCTAGTCAAAACTAATCTCATCACCTAAAAATTTACTTGTTTTCAGATAAATTTCACTTGTTTCAAACAAATTTTCACTTGAAATAAGTAGAAAAATCTGCCAATGGGGCAAGTTTTTTGTGCTTGTAATAAGAAAGAAAAACTTGCCCCATTGGCAGATTTTTCTACTGATTTCAAGTGAAAATTAGTTTGAAACAAGTGAAATTTATCTGAAAACAAGTTAATTTTTAGGTGATGAGATTAGTTTTGACTAGAAATGAGACATTTTGACAAGAAATAAGACAAATGTTCTTTGCTTGATTTTGAGTTTTTGCAGTGTTGAATAAATCCGTTTCCTTCCTCCATCTTTCTTTCCTTCCTGTCTCCCTTCTTTCTTTCCTCAATCCATTTTCCCTTCCTTCTTTCCTCCCTTTCTTCCCTTCATCCTTACTTCTTCTTCCTTCCTCTTTTGATCCAATTGACCTGATCTGTTCCCTATCCCTCCTAGTTTCCAACTTGAAATGAAAATTCCCGTTATTTTGCAACCCTAAAGAAGAAGAAGAGGAAGAGGAAGAGTGTGTGTCGTGTCCAGACTCACCCTGCCCACCAGAACCGGGTCGGGTCCAGTGTACTCCTCAATGACAAAGAACTGGTTCCAGACCCATCCTCGTTTGGACCTGTGGAGCACCTGGCCTTCCTTCCCCGCCCGCGCTTTGTGTCTGTGCAAAGACAAGTGACCTGCAAACACACACACACACACACACACACACACATGGACATGTTGAGTCTGATTTACACACTCACACACTCGCTCTCATTCATCTATTGAAAGTGTTTGAGGCTCATTTAGGTCGCAGCTTGTTGAGCGAGTGAATGAATTATCGCCACAGCCGAGCTTCATTTTCTCTGTGAAGTGAAGTGGGAGGCAGGAACCTCCTGAACGCAGGAGGCCCACACTCTTGAATTATGGATCGCTGGTTCAAATCCCAGCGGAGAACATGTGGGTGGGAACCACACAGGAGCTCTCTAAGGTGTGGAGACACTTAACCTCCGACTGCTGCTCGCCGGCGTAACAGCAGCAGCCTGTGGAGGCAGCTCAAGTAAGAAGAACTTATAATAATGGTAATAATAAATCACAAAGCTCCTTTAGAAACATGAGCTTACAAAACAGGAACCGTACAAGTCAAAGAAACAAAAACAGGAACCAAATAAAGTAAGACGGGAATAAAAGATGATAGAAATCAACAGGAGGGATACAAAAAGTCTAAAAGAAAAAAATCTGTGAAAGAAAAAAGAGGCAATTTTCCTACTTTGTTAAAATTAAATATTGATGAATGATCTAGTTTAATTTATTTTCCGCTGGTTATGAGGTCTCATCACTATAATCCCTATAGTCATAGCAGTAGGTTCGTTACTTTTAATTGTCGTTGCAAGCTATTTTTAGAACGGCAGAGCAGAGCCGTGAGCTGCTCAGAGGGATTTCTTGGTTTCCCTCATCAAACTCATCAAATACACAATCCAACAACTCCACAACGCTCTGGTGGACAAGTTGTGACCTGCACCCGTAGCGTAGCTCACGGCTCTGCTCCGCCGTTCTAAAAATATCTTGCACCGACAACTGGCAGGTAACAAACCTACTGCTATGACTATAGGGGTTATGGTGAGAGGAGGATCTGACTAAATGTTGCACTATCCCTTTAAACCAGGTGCTGCTGCTCTCACCTGTGTTTCTGTGTCTCCTCTGATCCAAGGAAGCGTTTCCTCTCCTGGTTCCCAAGGCGACGCTGCACAGCGCCGACACCCCCACCAGCACCAGGAAGGTCCTGATCAGACTCAGGTTCTGCCGCTTCGCCGTCATCGCCATCGCCACCGTCGCCGCCATCTTTACAAAGCCTGTCTTGGCTCCGCCCCCTGCTGTCTGGTTCCTCTCAGTGGAGCGCCGCTCCCACTGAGGCGATGTCCCGGTTTTACTAACGAAATGTTGTTGACGACTTTCTAGTTCATCGGCTGAGCTGCGTCCTGTTGCTGCGGTAACTCATCACCAGCTTTCACCTCGGTGCCGCTCGGGTTCACTGAGCCTGAAACAGAGAGAGGAGACGGATCAATAATCAATATATACATCAATAGATCAGGTTTATGTTCAGTTTCGCTTTATATAAAAATGACACATTAAAGGGATAGTTCAACATTTTTGCAAATTGGCCCATCGCCATAATCCCTATAGTCATAGCAGTAGGTTCGTTACCTTTAATTGTTGGTGCAAGCTATTTTTAGAACGGCGGAGCAGAGCCGTGAGCTGCTCAGAGCTACACTACTGAGGCTCATTATGGGATTTCTTGGCTCATTTCAAATACCCAACAACTCCACAACGCTCTGGTGGACAAGTTGTGACCTGCAAACAACTCTTGTTTTAGAGGGAAATTCATGTAAAACCGCTGATGCACGTTGCCTTCAGGGACAGTTTTTCATTAAGCAGTCTACTTCCGTGTTGGAGTTGTTGGATCTGAGCAGCTCACGGCTCTGTCCACCAACAATTAAAGAGCTACGACTATAGGGATTATGGTAAATTTGCCAAAATGTTGAACTATTCCTTTAATGAAATTGATTTTTCATCAACAGTCTCTGTATTTCCCTCTTGGAGTTGTTGGATTGTGTATTTGATGAGTTTAAGGTAACAAACCTACTGCTATGACTACAGTATAAAGATTATGGCAATGGCGGGCTAATTTGACAAAATGTTGAACTATCCCTTTAAAAGTGACAACACCAACACTTCCAACAGCTTAATCAGTGCAGTTGGAGATCTGACTCCTTAATGGTTGTTGTCTTGATTAGGACGTGGTGCTAATTATCCAGACAATGCCGTCAGTCTGTAAACTCATTAGCTTTAATTCAATTAGACACAGACGGAGTCGGTGTGGGGGGGAGGGGCGGCGGCGTGTTGGACACCGGGTCACAGCGGCGCTGGCGCTCTGTTTACAGCTGCTTTTAAGGAAACGACGTGCAGCGATGTTGGATGTGGAGCTTCACTACGCTGCATTTAACCCAAGCTCACACTCATCAGTGCACACACACACACACACACACACGACTTCTCGGATGAATCAGCAAGAAGAAGAAAATGCAGAATTTGATCCGTGCAAAGTCAAAACGTTTTCATCAACACTCCCGAACCGAGCGCCAGATCAATATTAGTGAAACGCTGCAGGAGCAACTCTAATGAAAAGTCTGGGAGTAAAATGAAGCTGATGAAGCCAAGAAGCAGAGATGATGATGATGATGATGATGATGAGGCCTCCAGTGGCAGGATGGGAGGTCGTACAGTATCAACTCCCTCTAAAAAAACAATCGTTCTGTTTCAAACAGCAAACAACGACTCCCTGGTTGTTTGTCTGCTCCCGTCAGGACCAACCCAACACGTCCAGGTCACATGATGACAATGCAACGTAGGAAACAAACGCACCTGATTGTGAACAGTCGATGTATCGACCCAAACTAAACCAACACTTCCTCCTCCTCCTCCTCCGCTGCTGCACAGGTCAGACTTCTGCTTCCATAACTCACTGGTTTGATATCGATATATTGATGCAGTATTTGTTCACAACCTGCACACCTGTCTGTCTGTCGCACAATAGATTTACTAATTCAGCTCCTAAATCATTATTTAGCACTTGTGCACAGATGTGTTTTGCAGCTGCATCAGTGTGAACAGACTCTTATGGTGCAACAACAGAACCATATGAATAAATAGATGCTGTGCAAATGAGCAGCAGAGTAGAAGAAAGAAAGAAAGAAAGAAAGTCCCTGTGGGCTCATTGGCTGCTGTTGACCACATGACCAGCCAAGCAGGAAGTGTTGACAGTTAATCCCACGGAGCCTCATCATCTGGCTAATTACTCCTGAGTCCTCTGATGGATCTGTGTGTGTGTGTGTGTGTGTGTGTGTGTGTCCGTCATGTGATTAAATGAGCCTCAAAGCTGTTTTTTTTTTATACAATCACCACGGCTACGGCAAGATGGCTGCTCGACGAGTGAAGAGTCCTGATGTATTCGTCCATTTAATGCAAAACTAAAAAAAAGTTTTTGCGAGGGAGTTGAATGTCCTGAGGATCATATCAGTATTTGTCTAGTTTGTTTATTTATTTATTTATTTTTCCTTCCTTTTTGCTTTATTTTCATCTTAGTTTTAATATTTTACTTATTTAGCGAGGAGAGAAAGGAAAGGGAAGGAGAATAGGGAGAATAAGTTTCGTGCATGTAAGAATGTCTTGTTTGATTTGCTGTAACTTGCAAACAAAAACTAATAAACACATGCTTTAAAAAAGAAAAGAAAATATGAGTTTTTTTTGTTTTTGTTTTTTTGTAGCTGTGAAATCCAGAAATATTTAAATAAACCAAACAGAATCACCTGTGGTGGTGAGGAGGAGGAGCCGTCGCCTGCAGGTGGAAACTCAGACTGTTATGTATTATGAACCGTGGTGCGTTCAAGGACCTGCCGTCTGCTCCGAGCTCCGAGTTACTACAGTTACAGACTCTCAACCTGTCAGATTAAAGGTCAGGATGGTTTAATGAGTCGAAATGATAATAATAATAATAAAAAGAGTCCACAATAAATACTTTATATACTTGTTATATACTTTATTTATTGTACTTTATTACTCTCTCTCATAACGATAGTGTTGTAGAGCGACACAGAAACAGAAACACGACTTCTTTCAGCTCAGAGACTCTGAGTTAATTTAATTTAATTTCCGACCCATTCACGTTTCATTTCTGTCTGAGAAGCACCGCTGGCGTGTTGTGTGTTGTATGTTGTAGGATCTAATCTACACATGACCATGTTCTCACGTTTCAGAGGAGCAGCGTGTGTGTGTGTGTGTGTGTGTGTGTGACAGAGACACACACAGTAACAGACAGTGTGAGGACTCCCCGGGGCGAGCGAGCTGCCTCCTGGACACTGACTCACTGCCTCACATCAGACCAGGCAGCAGCATCTGAACATGTGTGTGTGTGTGTGTGTGTGTGTGTGTGTGTGTGTGTGTCATCCCCCAGGGCTCCTTTAGCGTTTTACTGTGAATCCATGAGTCAAGTGACGACTAGACCGCACTGATTCATTAGCTCACACACACACTGTGCATGTGTGTGTGTGTGTGTGTGTGTGTGTGTGTCAGACAAAGGTCAGAGCAGCAGGTTCACACGCGGCTCTGATGTGTCGTCTCTGAACCGACCAATCACACGCTGGGAATTTAATTTAATTCAGAAATGATGTCGTTGTGAGAGAAATAAAGTTCCTGTTGGTTTGAGGCTCGATCTGTGAGTTCTTCTCTTTCTTTCTTTCTTTCTTTCTTTCTTTCTTTCTTTCTTTTTTCTGCTCTTTCTCATTATCAGCTCTTTATTTCTTTATTTCTCCCTTTTTCTCTCCTCTTTCTTTCTTTCACCATTTTCTCTCTGCTCTCTTTATCAGCTTTCTTTCCCTCTTTCTCCCTCTTTTCTTCAGCTCTGTGATCTTCTCTTTATCATCTCTTTCTCTCTTTCCCTCTCTCTCTCCCTCCGCCGTCAAATCTTTCCAAAACAGCAGCAGCCGTTAAAACATCACTGGAAAACGAGTGGAAACTCTATAGATGGAAAAGAAAAAAAAACAGACCTGACCCCAGTTTTCTTCTCCTCCGTCTCCCTCCCTCTCTCCCTCCCTCTCTCTCTCTCTGGGGGTCAGTGGTAATAAAGGTGATTCATTCATGTACGAATGTGATATATACCTCCGTCTGCCTCTGAGCACAGTGTGTGATTGTGCATTTACCCCCCTACCCCTCCTCCTCCCCCCTCCTCCCTCCATCCCTCCCTCCATCCTCCATATTCCCTGTGTCAGGAATGTGCAGCCAAACAATGACCTCACTGTGAACAAACGCTTTAATCCATACGTGAAGAAGTAACGGACAAAAAAAACAACAACTAGAGGTGGGTTTTCATGAAGATTCACGACACACACAAAAGTTAAAGGTATAGTACGTAGGAATTCCCTCCATCTAACGGTGCGGTTGCATATCTGAACGTGTTCTTGATGCTGCATTCAGGTGAAACGGGACAGACGTCAGACAGACAACAGACACTTCCTCTATGCCGCTGTGATTCCACTTCAGTGAAACACGTATTTATTATATATTTATTGCTGATAAAAAGCCAGACTAGTTCCTGTCCCGCATGTTTCCTGCATGTCATTCCCCTCTCTCTGCCTCCCCCTTTCCTGTCTATCTCTACTAATCTATCGAATAAAGGCATAAAACGCTTTTAAAGTTTCCTCTGCGTCTGAATCAGCGAGGATGATGTAGAAAATGAAAATGTGTTGTTTGTTCTCCCGGCGTTCCCTGAAGGCGACATTTGTCCCGTCTTGTGTTCTCGCAGCCACCGTGTCATCGTTTGTTCCTGACACACACTGACTGAGTGTCATCTGGCGCCGAGGAGGAGGAGGAGCAGGGGATTGTGGGTAAAGTCTGTGTTTTTCTAAACTCGGCAACAGACGATAAACTAAAACTAAAAGTATCACATTTGCATTTTTTCTCTGACGTTCCGGCACAAAGTGGGAGTCAGAACTTCACATGGATATACGAGTGTGTGTTTGAGGACACCACAAACACACACACACACAGACACACACACTGATTGTGTATTGGCAGGCCTCGACCTGAAACCGTTCCCTCGCACGACAGCGAAGCCTCCGACCGACCGACCGACCAACCAGCGGCCAGCGGCTCCATAACCTCCAAACAGGATCTGAACCAGATGTGATGAGAAGCAGGTCATGTGAGGTTTAGAGGCAGATTTTCTGTTTCTGTATAAATCCACTAAAACAAATCCCCCCCGAGCCGCAGAGATCTCCACTCAACTTTGTTTCCACCTTTTCTCTTTGTGAGTGTTTTGTTGTAATGACGTGTTCTGCAACGGAGAGATTTGATGATGATGATGATGATGATGATGATGATGGATGGAAAGAACCAATCAGAGCGAGAGAGAAAGTCAATACATGGAATAAAGATAAATAAAATACAGATCTATCGAAAAAGATCCTTTCTTCCGTTCTCCTATCCCTTCATCCTTCCGTCCTTCTTTCCTTCCCTCTGTCCTTCCTTCCTTCCTTCTTTCCTCCTTCCTTCTTTCCCCTCATCCTTCTTTCCTCCTTCCTTCCTTCCTTCCTTCCTTCCTTCCTTCCTTCCTTCCTTCCTTCTTTCTTTCCCTTCATCCTTCCTTCCTTCCTTCCTTCCTTCCTTCCTTCCTTCCTTCCTTCCTCTTTCACCTATCCCTTCACCCTTCCTTCCTTCCTTCCTTCCTTCCTTCCCTCTGTCCTTCCTTCCTTCTTTCCTTCCTTCCCTCTGTCCTTCCTTCCTTCTTTCCCCTTCCCTCTGTCTTCCTTCTTCCCCTTCCTTCTTTCCTTCCTTTCTTCTTTACTTCTTTCCTTCCTTCTGTCTTTCCCTTCATCCTTCCTTCTTTCTTCTTTCCTTCCCTTCTTTCCTCCTTCCTTCCTTCTTTCCTCCTTCCTTCTTTCTTTCCCTTCATCCTTCCTTCCTTCTTTCTTCCCCTCATCCTTCCTTCCTTCCCTTTGTCCTTCCTTCCTTCCTTCTTTCTTTCCCCTCGTCCTTCTTTCCTCAATCAGAGCGAGAGAGAAAATCAATAAATAAAGACAAATAAAATACAGATCTATCTAAAAACATTATGATGAGTAGAAACAGTCGTTTCAACGGTGCAGAGCACATGATGAAACCTGCAGCTACATAACTGACTCCAGACCAGTCACATGATCAGCAAACAAACAGGAAGTAAAGAGGAAGTGGAAAGACGCTGCAGGCCTGTTGTTCCAGAGCTAAAAAATCAAAGTACAACAATAAATTTCTGCAGGTTGACTCATTACAGAGGACTGAACGGACTCATTTCCTGTGTTTTCTCTTTGCTTTCTGTCACATCTGCTCCAACACGCTAAATATAAACACTGTTGGCCCAAAAAATGCTGACAGATCTGAAAACACCTGACCATATTCTGCCTCCAAAACATTGATTTCATTTAATAATGTTGATGAAATGTTCAGGAAGTTGCTCTGAGCTCAGTCAGATCAGGTTTTATCCACTTTTAACTTTAATATGTGGTATGTTTACCTCCTGCAGCAGCACATCTGGCATCGACTGCATGCAGCGATGATGCTACACGCGGACATTGTTATCTATAGACACTGTTGTGATGTCATATTCACTTCCTGTCCGTGTTTTAATGGAGAAACGTGCTGTAAAATATGAAAACGTAACAAAAAAAGGTCGTAATGATCATGTCGAGGTGTCGTTACTGTAAAAAGAGACACTGTAGAAGACGAGAGAGTGATGAGCTGAGAAGTCAGAGAGGGACACACACACACACACAGAGACACACACAGAGACACACAGAGAGACGGGCAGCAGAGTGTGTGTAGAGAGTGTCTGCTTTCGGCTGCTCCTCTTTGTGGTCGGTTAAAAGCTTAAAAACAGAGCGGAGCTGAAAACAGACACCCAGCGTTTAGCTCACACCACGAAACCTGAGGCTTAATTGCCTTTCAATTAGAGGAACTAATAGGTCTGTGTGTGTCAGAGTGTGTGTGTCAGAGTGTGTGTCAGAGTGTGTGTGCGTGGTGAAGCGATTACAAAGAAAGAAGCTCCAACGCCATCTCAGCATTTGAGAAAATAGGTATTAACGAGAAGATCGCAGCGCACACACACAGACACACACACACACACGCACACACAGACCTGCAGTTACTGTAAAAGTCAGCCTTGGCAGCACATGTGTGTGTGTGTGTGTGTGTGTGTGTGTGTGCTACATGTGTTACTGTACGTGTAGATTTTGCTGATTCCTGTTAAGCCATTAGTGAAATTCAAGTGCTAATTACCACAAGACCCCACGTCTGCTGTTTACACACATGCACACACACACACGCACGCTCATGCACACACATGCACACACGCATACACTCATGCACACACACTTTGTTCCCGTGCTGTTCTCTCTAATCAACTTCACTCCAACAGCATCAGCATCGTTTTAAATGAAGGACAACAAGGTTTTAAACGTCCAGAACATGGAGGTCTTAGTAAAAACACGCTGCTGTGTCTCAATTGGAAAACTTCCACACTTAAAGGAGAATTCCGGACATTTTTGACCCTCTAAATCGTTGTCCTGACGGTCACCCAGTGCTGGTTGGAGACCAGAGTTACCAAGTCACCAAATATGTATTTTAGCTCACGGGATAAAAGAGGAAACAAGTTAAAATGTAAATTAAAGTGAAAAATTAATCATCTTTTAATCTGTTTTAACCTGAAAGGCCAGATCAATGGATCACAGATGAACTTTTAGGGTGAAACTGGTATTTCCAGAGCTGCAGCAACAACGTGCATCACGGCGCCATTTTCTAATCTTGTCTCATTTGTTGACAAACTGACCAACACATCGTCTGTGTCTCTGTCAGTGACAGTGAAACAATGGGAGCTGCTGTTACTCTGTCGCTCCAATTAGTTTGTTGTCGGTGTTTACTGGTTTTTTTTTCTCAATGAGAAGGAGGAAACTCCGACATTCATTCATTCATTCATTCATTCAGGATGTGTCGGAGTCGAGAGCGAGAGATGAAAGGAGGAGGCGAGGTCGCGTCTTCACACAGGAACCTTATGAACGAAGGGCCATCTTTAATTAACGGCCACTTCAATTACATTCCTCTCTGTCCTCCTCTTCCCCCTGCTTCACATTTTCTTTCCACTCCTCCTCCTCCTCCCCCTCTCCGTGCTGTCACAGTCCAGCAGGATCCACCACAGCAATTACAGCGTTGCGTTACAGCTCTGGAGTGACGCTGTAATTACTGCACACGACTCAGAATATACTCAGAAAGGAAAATGAATCTGGATAATGACACGGTGCTGCACAAAATCACACACTGCTTTTTTTCACTTTGCCTTTTTTTTCCCTCCTCCTCCTTCTTCTTCTTCTTCTTCTTCTTCTTCTCTCCATCGCTTTTTATTTTAGACACTAAAAAAATATATTTTCTTGCTGCTTTAAGCCTTCTGTTGTCCTTCATCTGTTCCCTTCCTCCATCCTTCCTTCTTTCCTTCCTTCCTTGAATGAATCTGCTCTCTCCCTCCATCTTTCCTTCCCTTTTCCCTCCATCTTTCCTTCCTTCCTTTCGTCCTTACTTTCCTTAGTCCTTGCTTCTTCTTCCTTCCTCTTTTGATCCAGTTGACCTGTTCCTGCCCTCCATCTATCTTTTCTTCCTTTTCCCTTCTTCCTTCTTTGAACAAATATGTTCTCTCCCTCATCTATCTTTCCTTCCCTTTTCCCTTCCTTCTTTCCTCCAATCGTTCCCTTCATCCTTCCTTCCTTCTTTCTTTCCCCATTGTCCTTCCTTCTTTCTCTTCGTCATTCCTTTCTCCTTCCTTCTTTCCTTTCATCCTTCCTTCCCTTTGTCCCTGTTTACTTCTTCCTTCCTTCTTTCTCTTCGTCATTCCTTTCTCCTTCCTTCCTTCCTTCCTTTCTCCTTCCTTCCTTCCTTCTTTCTTTCCCTTTGTCCTTCTTTCCTCCTTCCTTCCTTCTTTCCCTTCTTCCTTCCTTCCCTTCATCCTTCCTTCCTTCTTTCTTTCCCCTCGTCCTTCTTTCTTCCGTTCATCTATCCCTTCATCCTTCCTTCCTTCCTTCCTTTCCTTCCTCCCTTCCTTTCCTTCCTTGACGCAGGAAAAACAACAAAGTAAATAAATAAATGTGAGCGCCTTCATACGTTTAAACAGAATCGAACTCTGCGAGGACACGAGGGGTCAAAGGTCAGAGGAGATTCATGACTCTGTCCCTGCACCGTTTAATCTGAGAGATAAAAAGACAGATGAGTGTGACAGGAGCGCCGCCAAGACAAACACCGAGGGAGGGGGAAGAAGAAGAAGAAAAAGAGGGGGAGGAAGAAGTCGTTTGGAAAGAAAAAAAAAAGTTTGCTCAATCATAAAAATAGACGCACAAAAAGAAAAACACACAATTCCTGGAACAGAAGAAAAAAAAAGAAAAGTGGAAAAGAGGAATTTATTCTATGGAAAAGCAAAAACCTGAGACTCCGTCTTACTCACTCCATGTGTGTGTGTGTGTGTGTGTGTGTGTGTGTGGTTTTGGTCTATAGCCCCTAAGGGAGGTAGAAGGAGAGAGAGAAAGGTGGAGGAGGGGGGGTCGGAGGGGGGAGGGGGTCGGAGGAGGAGGGGGGGGGGCAGGAAACGGTGGCGTCTGGAATTGATTTGAGGCAAAAGGAAAAATAAAATAGTTGAGATTCTTAAAGGCTCAGGGAGCAGGAGACGGGCGACCACAGGAGAGAGAGAGAGAGAGAGGCCACAACCACAGGAAGAGGAGGAGGAGGAGGAGAAGAAGAAGAAGGAGAAAGAGGCTGTAAAACAAACATAAAGAAGGATTTATACGTCTGTATTTAAGTGTTCAATGTCTTATTTCTAGTCAAAACTATCTCATTCTACTTAAAATAAGACTCATCACATAAAAAGTATCTTGTTTTTAGACTTTTTACTTCTTTCAAGCTGATTTTTCTACTGATTTCAAGTGAAAATGTGTTTGAAACAAGTGAAAATGATCTAAAAACAAGTTCATTTTTAGGTGATGAGTCTTATTTTAAGTGGAAAGAGTTTGGTTTTGACTAGAAATGAGACATTTTGACAAGAAATAAGACAAATATTCTTGGAAAGATGTTGAGTTTTTACAGTGTAACTCAGTCGTCGTACGTAACTCTTTCTCTTGGTTTGTGGTTTAAACAGCGGTGACAGTGAAGGCATCGTCTCATAGGCTACATAAACAGCTGCAGCGACATGCGAGGATATGAATCAGCCGCTGTGTTGTAGTGTAGTTGTAGTGTGAGTTATAGAAGTACAACTCAGGAAAGGAGAGAAGAAGGATGGAGGGAAGAGGAGGAGGAGGAGGAGGAGGAGGAGGAGGAGGAGGGAATGGAAAGTGTAGCTGCTGCAGCTGGAGTGAAGGGAGGCCGAGGGAGACGGGAGACGAGGTGCAGAGAGAGAAACCTGAGTCGCTGCTGCTGCTGGAGAACGATGCCTTCACTGTCCGTCCCATTTCAAACAGCATCATCATCCTCATCATCATCCTCATGCAGCTGCAGCTCCTCACGTCACAGCAACATCTGGGCCGTGGCCAAATAGAAGTATAAGTAATAAAAACTCCAGGTGGCGTTCGAGGACCAGCAGTGTGATCGGGAAAAGCAAGCGACGTCTGTGCTGGACGTGTGCATGAGATGAACCAGCTAATGGTGAAGTTAAGTAATAATAAAACATCTTCAACATCTGCATCACATCAGGAAAACTCCAAATAACGACCACCGTGCAGAGCCAGTGAACGCACCATTAACTGGTCAGCGTGAAGCTCGTTTATCTTATTAGCAGAGGCTCGTTAAAGCTCGACCACAACAACGACCATGAGGAGGAGGAGGAGGAGGAGGAGGAGGAGGAAGAGGAGCGCTGCTGTTGCTCGCAGCTGCTAGAAGAGAGGAGGAGGAAGAGATGAAGGAGGTGAAGAATTATTAGACGACAAAAAACAGAGGATGATTTCAATAGAGAGAAAGAGAAAGACGTTTTATAACGTATTGTCTTGCTGTTCATTGATAACTACATTATTCTCATGAGTTACTAATGGACACACTTAAATTTTCAGCTTTTTATTTATATTATTGTATTATTTTCCATTAATTTTTCATGCAATCTTGTGCTTTTGTACATGAAATTGTAATATTTATATTATAATAAGGTGTTTTTTTGTCTCTCCCTGCACAGCTTCATTATCACCGATCATGTTTTACGTTGTTATTCTTTTAAATTGTGCAAAAATAAAAGAACTAAGAAGTAAAAAGGGAGGGATTTTTGTCCAGCCTGGTGAGAGACGTGTGTTCAACATGATGGAGAGATGATAAAAGAATATGATAGAGGGGGTAGGGGGGGACGGGAGGGGGGGGTATCAAAGGGAGGCTGAGAGGATGGAGGTGGAAATCCTCTTTCTCTCCATTCTTCCCCATAAAGACATGAGAGAGTTAATCTCAGGAGGCTTACAATTGTTTCTCTCTCTCCGTCCTGTCTTCACCTCCCTCCCTCTCTGTCCAGTCTAGATTTTGCATCTCTTCTTCTTCTTCTTCTTCTTTATCCTGAATCCTCTCTGTCCATCCCTCCATCCCTCCTCTCTGTTTCTTTGCAGGCTTTATGGCTTTATGATGCATGCTAATCTCTCCTCAAACACGTTTATCGGCCCATTCTTTATCTTTCTCTTCCCCATTCTCCCTCTTCATCAGCTTTTCTCCCCTCCTCTCTCTCTCTCAGTCTCTCTCTGATGATGCTTTTTGGATATTTACATCTGATTGGTGCAGCAGACGTATGGACAGAAAGAGGAGAGAGAGATTGCGATGCAGAGCACAGAGCTGCAGATAAAGGCCGATGCAGAGCAGAATTAAAATGAAATCCATCCAAGGCCGACGGAGGGGGGGACGGGGTGGGGGTGGGGGGGGGAGTCTCATCTGACCTTTGCAAAAATGAGAAGACAAGAAAAAAATCCATCCGTCCATCCGTGCATGTGCATGTGTGTGTGTGTGTGTGTGTCAATAAGAGCTGATGTGGGTCAGAGCCTGTTGTTGTTTCTCTGCTGGTCCAGAGCCAGTGCAGGTGGGCGAGCGACTCCGCCGGCTCGTTCTCAGGCTTTCAGATTAAACTTTTTTATTTTTTTTAATATCGGATTTCTGATGATTACATCCTGGTTTTATAAGCAGAAACATCTTTGACACAGTTTTTACAGAGATAAAAAGTGGCGCTGCAGCAGAGAGGAGTTTTATTATTCTGCTCAGGACTCAGGTTTCCTGCTTTCGCTCCCACAGGAAGTGAAGGAACAGCTCAGCTCGCACATGGAGCACGGGGCGTCGGAGGAGGGAAACTTTTAGATGCCAGTTCTGGTGCCTCTTAATTAAAGGGACAGTTCAGTTTGTTTTTTTTAAAGTGGCATCATATTTTCTCCGCCTATGAGAAGTCCTGTCTCTAAATAATACACCGGGTCAAGAGTACGATCTAAAGTAAAAGTTTATAATGCATCAGCTGGTTGGAAAAAAGTTTTGGATTAAAGGGACAATGACGAGTTTTTATTTGGTTATAAAAAGAGTCTCATATTACCCACTTGTTAATGGATCCATTTTTGATAAATATATCATTTTGTCTTATGTTGTTGTTATTATTATTATTTTCTACTTTCCTACTTTCAGTTTCCCAGACGCTGCCCGGCAGATCATGGGAATAACGCCGCCGAATGGCCGTTTATGGCGGGAACTACGACGGTATCTGATCGTCTTCACACCTCGCTTTTCAAAACTCCATGTTGTCCCTTTAAATGTCGACCGGGAGTCGAGTCGGAGCGAATAACGACGATCGGTGATGATTTAACGGCAGACAGTTAGTCCATCGTTGTTGTGGTTACGTCCATAGACGGTTAGAGCGCTGGGGGGTATGACATCATCGTTTTTCGGCGACATTCAGCTGGAAATTTAGATTTTTCCTTTTTTTTCCTATAGAGACAGTTTTCCTGGGATGAGACGGCGGTCACGCTGCTTTCTAAGAGCAGCGGTCGCTCCATCGTCTCAGAATAAAAATATAAAATCTTGAACCCTGAAGCTGAAACTGATACAGGATCAGTCTTCCAGCTGCTGTCAGAGTCCAGACAACATCTGGAGAGACGATGAGCTTCTGCTTCGGTTACATGGGAAAGGCACATCTTCATCCATCTCTCATCATCATCATCATCATCATCTGAATG
This sequence comes from Decapterus maruadsi, assembly GCA_030347415.2. Classification (NCBI taxonomy): domain Eukaryota; kingdom Metazoa; phylum Chordata; class Actinopteri; order Carangiformes; family Carangidae; genus Decapterus; species Decapterus maruadsi. The sequence continues at coordinate 2,661,526 of CM064892.1, forward strand.
AACCCGTCTCCAGTTGCAGTTATAGCTTCTCAAACTGTCTCTTTAAAACTCTCTCCAGGTTTCCTCTCAGTATTTTATTGACGAGTGCTTCTTCAGTATCTAGCTCTCAATCAGTGCGACTGCGGGCTGATCGATACCGGTGGAGGGCATTAAGACTCACTCACTGTGTGTTTGTGTGAATCTTCTTCTCCTCTCTAATTCCTGCTCCTTATCTGTCCTCGCAGACGCCCGTCACTGTCACATGTTTAAAGATATATGAGCCCGATAGTTAAAAAGTTTGACTCTTATCGGCTCCGTGTGGATGAGTTTATGTGGAGGAACAGCTGCACTTTGCATTTCAGCTGCTTGGTGGTGGTGGTGGACATTTTTCTGTCCTGATTCCCAGAGCGACATTAAACGCAGCATCAGCCACTGTTCAAATGCAGAAAAGCAGAGCGAGGAGCCGTCGCAACCTCAGATCTAATCACATCTAGACGACGTTGACGTTTGGCCTGTTGCAGTAATGACATCATCTGTATGAAAACAGCTGGATGACACTAACAGAAATGTCACATTTACATCACTATGTCCTCGCCGTTTGAGGTTCATGACACCTTGTTCTCCTTCTTCTTCTATTGTTTAATTGCACAAACTGGTTATTTCTAATATTCGATCATGGATTTAGCTGCAAAGCCAATAAATGTCTCTTCTTATTATTATTCTTCACAAGGTGCATGCGTGTTATGTTCTATTAAATGGCATGAAATGATCAGAAAAAGACGATTAAACCGCTAATTGCAATTATTTGTATGGTGATTAAAGGAATAGTTCACCAAAAAAATGAAATTCAGTCATTATTGACTGCTGATGATGAATACTCTGGAGTAGTTTTTTATTCCTCAAAGTGCATCTGGAGACCCAGGAGGCCGGTTCCTAGTGCAATCAAAACTTTATATGAGAGTCAATAAGGCCTGACACAAAAATGTCCATAAAACTACACAAAAACCATGTAATATTCCTCCACACTGCTCGTCCACTGCAATCCAAGTGTCCTGAAGGGATGTAGTCCAGCCTCCAGATGCACTTTGAGGAATAAAATACTACTCCAGAATATTCATCAGCATGAGGGGGAGTCACTAATGACTGAATTTCATTTTTTGGTGCACTATTCCTTTAATCATCAACTAAAATATCAGGATGGTGAAAGGCCTGGATGATGTTGATTCCCGCTGCAGCTTCACTTCTCACCTCAGTATCTCAGTTTGGAATCGTTACGCCGCCGCTGCTTCACTTAATCTGCAAATAGCGCTGCAGTAAGCATTCACCCCGCAGGCCCTCGGCCCAGAAACGCTACATCAGCACAGAGCGAGAGCGAGGGAGGGAGGGGTCAGTGAACGCACCATCTACTACATGACGTGCATGTAAACACAGACAGAGCTGCACGCTGCACGGCCGAGACGGAGGGAGCTACAAGTGTCTGTGTATGAGACGGTGTTGAGTTGTGTTAAGAGTTTGCAGAGCTGCAGCCAGATGAGATCTAGCGGACGAAGCTGCAAGACTCGCACACGCACACGCACACACACGCACGCACACAGGACAGTAAATCAGCCGCCTCCTCGTTACCATTCACACTTTTGTTCTTCAAAGCTAAACGTCTTTGTGACTTTGTGGTCGCGGCGACGGAGGACGAGGAGGAGGAGGACGAGGAGGTCATGTGGCTGAATGCTAGCCGGCCGACCAGGCGGCTATTATGGGATATGTGCTCAAGATCCGCCCCCTGTTTGGAGGTCAGGAGGTTAAACATCCAATCAGCTCAAGCCGTCTGAAAGCATGAATCATGATAAGTCACCAGAAGAATCAATAGATGTCAATCAAGACACACACACACAAAAAAAAACCATAATCCAGACGGAGCCGAGAGTCAGATAAGAGTTTCTTCTTTCAAGGACGACGGCGGCGGCGTTTAAGCCTCCAATTACCGCGTCTGTATAATCCATATCTGAAAATATAATAAACACCTACAGACCGACGGGTTAATGAGACACGTGGGTGGACGGACTCGGCGGTAAATCCACTTAAAGTGTCATCATCGTCCACTCGTCAGGACGCTCGTCTCCGTCCAGACTCTCACGTCCTCGACCGCGGCTAACAGGCGTGATATTACTGCAGATTAACAACATTACAGACGGTCGGACCTGAACGCCTCAGCAGCTTCATCATCTTCACCATCATCATCATCATTATTATTATTATCATGATGAGTGAAAACTAGGGACGTCATAATTATAGATTTTCTTGGTACGATTATTATGAATTATCAGTTTCACTATTACACTATTAATGTGTAAAATCTAAAATATAGTCAAAATATAATGACACTGTTCAATATTTACAAAAATATAGTAACTATCTATTAAAATATGACCATTTATTAACCCCCGAGGGGAAGTGTTTAAAATAGTCAAGTCATTCATTGTCATCTATACCAAATGTTTAACCCTCATGTTGTTCTCCTGGGTCAGGGAAGGAAGGAAGGAAGGAAGGAAGGAAGGAAGGAAGGAAGGAAGGAAGGAAGGACGAGGGAAAAGAGAAAGAAGGAAGGAAGGACAAAGGGAAAGATGGAAGGAAGGACAGAAGGAAGGAAGGAAGGAAGGAAGGAAGGAAGGACAAAGGGAAAGATGGAAGGAAGGACAGAAGGAAGGAATGAAGGAAGGAAGGAAGGAAGGAAGGACAAAGGGAAAGATGGAAGGAAGGACAGAATGAAGGAAGGAAGGAAGGAAGGAAGGAAGGAAGGAAGGAAGGACAAAGGGAAAGATGGAAGGAAGGACAGAAGGAAGGAAGGAAGGAAGGAAGGAAGGAAGGAAGGAAGGAAGGACAAAGGGAAAGATGGAAGGAAGGACAGAAGGAAGGAATGAAGGAAGGAAGGAAGGAAGGACAAAGGGAAAGATGGAAGGAAGGACAGAATGAAGGAAGGAAGGACGAGGGAAAAGAGAAAGAAGGAAGGAAGGAAGGAAGGAAGGAAGGAAGGAAGGACAAAGGGAAAGAAGGAAGGAAGGACGAAGGGAAAGAAGGAAGGAAGGAAGGACAAAGGGAAAGAAGGGAGGGAATTAAGAACAGAAATATGAAGGAAAGATGGATGGAGGGAGGGAACAAATGGGGTCAAAAGGGAAGGAAGAAGTAAGGATGACGGGAAGGAAGGAAGGAAGGAAGGAAGGTAAAAAGGATTGTGGAAAGAAGGAAGGGAAAAGGAAGGAAAGAAGGAAGGATGGAGGAAGGGAACAGATTGGATCAAAAGAGAAGGAAGAATTAAGGATGAGGGAAATCAAGGAAGGAAGGAAGGAAAGAAAGATGGAGGGAGGGAACAGATTAGGTCAAGGAACGAAGCAGAAGGATGGGCGAAGGGACAGAAGGGAAGAAGGAAGGAAAAAGGATTGTGGAAAGAAGGAAGGGAGAAAGGAAGGAAGGAAGGAAGGAAGGGAACAGATTGTTAATTGTTAAGTTAATTTTAAATTTTCTTTTTTTCCAGTTCAGAGTTACATAATGGCCCAGTCTCTACCTTCATCTGTCCGTCTGGCTGCTGGTGTTTAGGAATCTTTAGGATTCATTTGTTGTGGCGTTTAATACCGCGATTAATTGTGAAAACAAGTCACTGTGACGACATCCCTAGTGAAAACAAAAACACCAGAGCTGCTGTCTCTACGTCTTTCCACCTATTTGTCTCCTTCCTCCTCCTCCTCCTCCTCTTCCTCCTCCTCCTCCTCCTCCTCCTCCTCGCTGCTGCAGTTGAAGGATTAGACCGCGCCGCTCTGAAATCGGCTCGTCAGCCTGCCAGCCGCTGATAAGCACACTCAGGATCGATTAGATCTGCCTTTTAATCTATTCAACTTTTTCAACGCTGGCGGAAAAAAAAAAAGCAAAAAAAAGCGGAGGGAGAAGGAAGAAAAAAATGCTTAGTATGGAGATGTGAGGTTTGTGATACGGTGACTTTGGGAACACGTGCCTGGAGGGCAAGATGCATTGTGGGCCATGACATCATATTTAATATTTTAACAAGCTGCTGTGGGCAAAAACAAGATGAAACTATTCAGATGAGTTTCTGTGAAGCTCGAAGGACGGAAATCATCAGAGAGGCAGAAACAAGAGGAAGAAAAAAAAGACAAAGAAGAAGAGATGAAGCTTTTTCACTCTCAGAGACAAAAACATGTCGACGTCGTGTCGATGCCGATTCGCACACTTTTTGATTCCGCATGAAATAAAATAAAAAAACAAATGAGGACTCACCTTTAGCTCATCACTGGTGTCGGATACGAGGAGGGTTTGACACAGATCTGCCTGAAACACAGAGAGAAGAGAGTTGACATTAACCACATGTCAGAGACGTAATCGTGATGTAATTAGACGCGTGGTGATTAAACCTTCAGTGTTTGTATGTGAGAGGAAACAAAACCAGTGTAAACCTGGAATATAAAGACTTAAAAATAGTCTAAACATGAGCATCTTCAGCAGCAGCAGCAGCAGCAGCTTCACATCCTCTCATCCTCCTCCTTCAGCTCTGATTATCGCTTCTATACGTTTCAAAAACATTAAATAACAGCGACAACAAAAGGCAGCGGAGTGACGGAGCGTCCGCTGTAGTTTAAACAGCTACAGACCGGGAACGAGTCACAAATATAAATAAAAGATCTTTAATTCATGTGCTGATGTTGTTCTGCTGCTGCTGCTGCAGAGACGTTTAAAGTCTGTTCAGCGTTTTATTCTGGAGCCGTTTGGAGGAACGAGAGCTTGATGTTCAGATGTTTGACGACTGAGGAGCATCTTTATGTTCCCAGTTCACAGCAGAGTCATCAGACCTGGACCTGCTTAAAGGGATAGTTCAACATTTTGGCAAACAGGCCCATCACCATAATCCCTATAGTCATAGCAGTAGGTTCGTTACCTTTAATTGTCGGTGCAAGCTGTTTTTAGAACGGCGGAGCAGAGCCGTGAGCTGCTCAGAGCTACGCTACAGAGGCTCATTATGGGATTTCTTGGTTTCCCTCATCAAACTCATCAAATACACAATCCAACAACTCCACAACGCTCTGGTGGACAAGTTGTGACCTGCACATTCACCACGCTATGACGTTACGAAACAAAGCCATTTTCGAGGTAAATACAGAGACTGCTTGCTGAAAACTGTCCCTGAACGCAACGTGCATCAGCGGTTTTACATGAATACACCTACTGCTGTGACTATAGCGATTATGGCAATAGGCCAATTTGCCAAAATGTTGAACTATCCCTTTAAGACTTAAGGTGAACTGTGAGCAGAGCAGATTCCACGCAGTACCACCACCACCACGTACCAATTTTACTACATTTCTCAAACCAATTTCAACTTCAACTTCCAACTTTATTGTCCTCAAAGGGAATTTCATGTTGCAGAAAGGCAAAAGAACTTAAAGAGCACATCCACACAAACTCTTCCCCGAAGGGCAAACCGGGAGCTGTTCCTGTTTATTTCCCACAATCCTCGCACGTTGTTTATACTTTCTCTCATTAGCGCGGTGCAAAAGGTCCACGCAGTTGCACAGTCTGAGCTTTCTGCAGACACGCCGACTCTGCACGGCCTTTAGGGATGCACCGATCTGATATCAGATATCGACTAAACATGGAGATCAGGTATCGGATAATGGGGCTGATGCATGTCGCCAAACTATTCAATTCAATTCTAGACAACAAATACAGAGCAGCAACGTTTTACAGAGTTAGAGAAGTCATGTTAAAGCCATATTTCTATATGTTCATACAGTTAATGAAGTCAACAGTGGATCCATAGCAGGTGTTGTGACTGAAAAAGGCCGGATACTTGTCTCGTATCCACATCTTCACTCAGCTCAGTGACGAACCTCTCTGATTCATTCAGTCTGCTGCTGCTGCGTCTTAAATAAAACCCATGTGTCCTATCTGATCGTATCTCAGACGTTTTAGACAAAAATCTACATTTCTTTCTCTCAGTTTGAATCTTATCTGTTGTGTTTAACGACTTTAAGCCTCTCGTCATCTTCATCATCGCAATTATTCACATGCAGAGAAACACAAACTCTCCACTTTGGATCTGCAGCAACACGTGTCCGTCCTGTTTCCTGTCAGACGTGACGTGACCCACAACGTTGTGTCTTCATTGTGCGATTGTTCTTATCATTGGTGCAGCTACAGTAAACCTGCCTCTGCTCTGTATGCACGACTGGCAGGCCGAGCTCACCCCGAGCAGAAAATGACAGCTTGTTATGGGAGAGAAAATGGATTTCAGCAGCACGTCGTCATAGTGTGTGTCTGTGTGTGTGTCTGTGTGTGTGTGTGTTGCAGCAAGGCGACCCTGAGACAACACCGTCAATAATACTATAAAGCAGCGTCTGAATTGCTTCTCATATTAAAAAAAAAATGTGCGTGAATGAATGCATGAATAAAGAAGTATTGATTGATCCGGTCCAGCGAGCGACGGCTCTGTTGCCGACATGTTTCGCTGCGTGCACGTTGGAGGAGTAAAGTGTCTATTGATTTATTCTGGGATGGAGGATTTGCATTCATACGTGGAAGAGGGAGATTTTCCTCCTGGTGGTAAACATCAACAGCAGCCGTCAAGAGAACCGATCTGATCATTGTCCTGAACATGCAGCTCCTTTAAAGGGATAGTTCAACATTTTTGGCAAATTGGCCCTTAATCCCTATAGTCATAGCAGTAGGTTCGTTGCCTTTAATTGTCGGTGCAAGTTGTTTTTAGAACAGCGGAGCAGAGCCGTGAGCTGCTCAGAGCTACGCTACGGAGGCTCATGGGATTTATTGGTTCTCCTCACACAATCCAACAACTCCACAACGCTCTGGTGGACAAGTTGTGACCTGCACATTCACCACGCTATGAGATAATAACACAACGTTACCACACAGAGTTCTTTTAGAGGGAAATTCATGCAAAACCGCTGATGCACGACAGTTTTTCATCAAGCAGTCTCTGAATTTAGCCTCCGTAGCGTAGCTCTGAGCAGCTCACGGCTCTGCTCCACCGTTCTAAAAACAGCTTGCACTGACAATTGAAAGGTAACAAACCTACTGCTATGACTATAGGGATTATGGCAATGGGCCAACTTTCCAAAATGTTGAACTATCCCTTTAAAAGGAACCTGAAAACACAGCAGCACTTAGTGTCCAGCTTTCATTTCACGATGCACGAAACTGAATCTTCCTGTCGTTCTGTCGTATGAGCGCTGAGAGAGAGAGCAGGGATACGACCACGAAGACGACCACGACCAGGAAACAAGGTCACGTCAGGACGACGACCTCACGCTGCAGAGAATCATCTAAAAAAATCTCACTTTATTTCCGACCACCACGCTCCCTACATGCAAATCAGGCAGCTTGAAACCGGGCCACACATGGGTTTAGTTGTGCGTGTGTGTGTCTGTCATTAGCTAAAAGGCCTGAAGCTGCTGGAGTGAGACCAGGATAATTATTCTGATTACAGTCCCTCGGATTAAAATCTGGCGTTTCATCTCGTTTCTAAAAAACCAACCCAGCAGGACGGACGCATCCCATGATGATACTGTAGCAGCCAGTAGGAACGTCAACACCAGCACAACACGACATGTCCTTCACTCTGACACTGATCCGGCTGCAGCGCACGACCTCATCCAGGAAAACACTAACACAACTACACCTGAAGACCACACACACACGCACGTATAGACACACACACACACACCGATCAGCTGCAGCTTCCTCAAACACCACGTGGCACAAACATCACATTTATGAATCATATGTTCGATCGCAGGCAGATGGGAGGCAGCGTGCTCGTAAGACCTTGTGTGCATGCGTGTGTGTGCGCGCATGTGTGTGTGTGTTTGTGTGTGTGTGTAGTGAGAGAGTGATTACGTGCACGGAATGTGACGCACGGCGAGAACGAGCTGGTAACTGTAACGAGCACGTGTCGACTCGGTGGAGAAACGATGCAGGGAGAGAATCTGACTGAGAGCAGCATGGGAGACACACACACACACACACACACACAGATACAGACACACACTGACACACACACTGACACACACAGACACACACTCTGATAACGCTGTCTCATAAGGACACGTTAACACAATGCATTCCCCTGAATAATCACAACATGTCCTCTCTGTTTGTGCTCCATTCACGAGGGCAGGGGCGTTTCTAGACACTCTGGAGGCCGCGGGCAAGACGCACACCTTGGAGGCCCCCCCCAAAACATTAACTATTAAAGGGATACTTCACCCAATTTTCTGCTCACCATCAAGCCAAGGAAGGGTTTGGAGAACTTTCTGAGTTATCAAAACGCTGGCGTGCAACGGTGAGTAGAGAACTGGTGAATTAGCGATTTTGGGTGAAATATCCCTTTAATTAATCCAAAACCATCGTTTTTATTACACAGCCATTGGCAACATCATATATGTCATTGATACGGACCAATGTCAGCCGTTTCTGAGGGCGGTTGCCTGGGTCACGTGACAGGAAACTGAGACATGATTGGTTGAGCATCAACCGTCCAATTCAGCCGACAGTGATGCCAACTTGGCGACTTCATTCTCGCTAAATCTGGCGACTTTCCAACACCTTTCCGGTGTTGTTACAAAGGTTTTCTCTAATTTCATTGTAAACAAATGCACACACGGTCAGACGGACTGTTGCAGCAGAAAAGTGACTTAAGAAATGACCAGTATCGGTATCGGTGTTGATGAAAATACAAGAAAAAGTATCGTATCGAATCCCAACAGTGTGGTATCGCCCTTCCCAACACACCCACTCTCACTGTCAGAGGAATCGTGGGAAACAAAATGGACGCTTCAGGACGACACCTGTCTCCTCTTTACCTTCTCTCTTTCAACTTTTATTTTTGGTGCATAATTCCCTTCATATATTTTATCTTCAGCCCGAACCTCCTCCTCCTCCTCTTCCTCCTGCTGCTCTCTGTGACTCATTGCTGAGTTGAAAATAAAACGCTACACACACACACACACACACACACACACAGAGGAGATGCAGGTGCAATGATTTTATTCTCCAGGTTGGTATAACGACAGGCCTTGAGCTCAGACGTTCCTCTTCACTCCTACAACATCGGCTCTAGACAGCCGAGTGTTTTTCCACTTCCTCATCTGAACAGATCACAAAGTCTGACGCTCCGAAATAGACACAGCGCCGTTAGATAATCCTCAAACGTTAGAAGGAAGTCGCTTTGAGAAATAGAAGCTGCTGCAGGACGAACGGCCGTCTGCTTCCTGCTTCACAGCTGGAGGCTCCGCCCACTTCGGTGCAGGTGAATAGGGAAAAAAAATAAACTAACAGATATCACCATGAAACTTCCCAAGTTCATCACTTGGATCAAGACAAATATTTTTTGTATTACAAGTTTTGTCAAATTTTATGTTTAAGTATATGAATGAGGCGATATCTAATGAAATATGCTAATGCTAATTTGCATGCATTTCCGGAACTGAAATCTGAAAAATGGATAAAACTACTTTCAAAATTCTTGTTTTATTTTGTTGACATATTAGAGTCAGACATTTTTACAGAAGTGGATCTTGGATATCTGTTTTTATCACTCTGTAAATGAGGAAATACTGTCACCAGCCGTAAAAAAAAAATCTGATTTCTCCATGTTTTTAGGAATAAAATGTTGTATAAATCAGGCTGTGAATGATATATCAACAATCTGCTCTGTAAAAACCTTCAGAACATAGACAGGAATAAAACTGCAAGGTTTGGAGTCTGTAAGAGCTGCTGAAGTGGAGATTTGTAGCTCAGAGTCTGAGGAAAAACTGCAGCGGATGGACTTCCAGGAGGTGAAACTTGGTGTTTGATGGTTTGACTCCATGAATCAAAACTGTTTTTGATGCTTCGTTGGAGGATTAACCGACAATAAACATGTTTGAATGTTAAAACGTCCATCTATAAACCCCAACATGTGTTTAACCAGAGCAGAGTCATAGGTTACAGCTCATAAAACCGTCCAATAACGACGATCAATTATCTAAACAACTGTTGTTTCTCTTCCAAACTGAACCAATCACTGGTCATGCTGGTTATAAAGGCTGTAATCACACCTCCACTCTGGATTTAAGAGCTAAAAACACAGCGTGGCCGACCGTGGGCTCTGTTACCAGGTGACTGTATATTATAAATAGCAGCTCATTATATTCCCTGCATCGATTTCTTCTTCCTGAATTAGGAGCGTCGGTCCCTGGGGAAGGAGGGGAAGTTTTAAAATGAGTGAGGAAGGAAGAAGACTTCACCTTCTTCGCTGCTTTAAGGTGAGCAGCTTTTATTTATTAGCCCCCGGAGGTTCCTCACAGTTATTTGCATCTCGTGTATTCATTGTTTCTTCACGTTCGATTGTATCAGTAATTTCTCTCCTTCCTCTGTTTATTAGGAAGCAAATGGAAAAAAAAGGGAAAAACAAAAACTCTGAGCTGAGGAGGAAGAGACAGAAAACAGGTTTTGAGGATGCAGGGAAAAGAGAGAAAAACCTAATATTGGAGCGGAGGGATATAAATATTAAAGGCACCGCTTTACCGCTACAGTAACATGTGGTGATGGAGGGATGGAGGGATGGAGGCGGTCGGTGTCGGAGGTGAAGGCCGGTGGAGAGTCAGAGAGAGGACAAACAGAGGAGATGGATCCGTCTTGACGTGTTGACGGAGAGAGACGGAGAAAAACGAGCAACCGTCAGTTAACTGACAGGGAGGGGAGGAGGAGGGATAAAGAGCAGAGGGAGAGAGGGATGATGGATGGATGGAGAGAAAGAACCAGAGGAGGAGGAGGAGGAGGAGGAGAGTAAATATGCCTTTTTTACATATTCCGTTCTGCATGATTGGGCCTCAGACTCGTACACGTGCAGCTCGTTGATGACTCGCCTCATGGTCCATGATTTTCATTTAGATGGTTTGTTATTGTACGACACGTCACACACACACACACACAAACACACACACACACACACACACACACACACACAAATAGCCTCCTCTCATAACTGTATCTCTACATGAGCTGCGTGTGATTTCTCCGACGCCAGTGACACGGTTAGAAATGAAGCGACGGCAGGAATGTGATGTTTTACTGCAGGAGACGCTGAGACGGAGTCAGTCTGTTGTTTATCACATCAACACGTCGTCAACACGGCGTCAACACGGCGTCAACACGGCGACCGGTCGTGATCTAAATACTGACAAACTCCTGCTCTGCTCCGTCTCATATCATATAAAACCATATTCTCATGTTTGTTTACATTTGTTCTCATATATTTAGATTAAACAGTATCTCTTTTGGCCGATACTAAAACATGATGTCAACTGAATACTGGCCAGAGATTGGCGTTGTCACGAGAGTAATGAGCACGACGTCCGATACAAGATCTGCATGAGACTGTTGTTCTTCTACACGAATTAACTGACTGCCTATGGGATCAAATAAGGGCCAAAAAGACTTTGCACTTGTACAATGATGTTTTGTGCGTGTGTACTGCAGTGCAGGGTCAAAACTCGTAGTTGTAACTTCAGGGTCGTGTTTGAAGGTGGGAAATCTGTGCATCAGTTGCACAGATGCAAAACTTTTTACACGTGCACAAAGCTTTTTTACATCTTTGTACAATTGCAAACTCTTTTTGACCCTTATTTGACCCCGTACCCGTCGACCAGGTGCAGACGAGTGAGTGAGTTTGGAGCTGTGCAGGAACTGTGAAGGACTCTGGTGTCGTAGGAAATGACCTGAACTGAGTCGAGCAGAGCTGTGACTGTGTGAACGCACTCGGCATCGAACACGTTCCTGATCCTGACCTGACGTCTCCAGCGACTCCTCAGATCTGCAGCTCTGCAGGTTCTGCACTGATTCACCAACGCATCACTCGGCCTCATGTTGTAAACACAGCCTATCATTGTCCTGCTGCTAATTAACCAGTCCGGTCAGAGCGCTGGGAGCCTGCACACACATATACACACGCTTACTCGTCCTCCGCAGAGAGAAAAACCACAGGCGAAAAATCCCCCATGAATCACTGCATTCAAAAACGGGCGTGTGGTGAAAAAAAAGATTGAAAACTAAAAAAAAAAGGAGAAATTCATGAGGCTGGATGAGATGAGCGCTGGTGATAAATGCATTAGCACCAGATGACATTTCCATCAGCACCTCATCGATCACCTTGGGGACATTTTAAATGGTGGACCGTGCATGCATGTGTGTGTGTGTATGTGTGTGTGATATGCACACAGATTAAAGCAGCACCACACACAGAAACACATTAAACAACAAATGCAAGCAAGAAGAAAACAAAAACAGAGACACACAAACGCACACTCTCACAGGGTGAACTGCAGGCTACAGAGTTATTATAACTTTTTTATTTCTAACAAGTTTATTAAACCATAAATCTACAACTTCCCTCCACCATTATGAAAACTACTGATACTGTGTTCGTGTTTTATTGCTTTTCTGTTTCCCTTCAAAATAAAAGCCTCTCTGTGTCTCGGGGTCAGCGTGGAGTTTATTACACAAACCTGCTCAACACCTTCTCCTCCTCTTGTCGTTTTGCATGATCCTGCCCTCGCATGCAAACGTTAAGAACAAAAACAAACAAAGAGACAGGAAGAGGTGAAGCTGCAGCCGAGCCGAGGTGCAGCCAGGTGAGACTTCTCCACTCTGAGCTCCGTGCACCTGTTTGATAAATAACTGGAGCCTCCAGAGTCTGAAACAAGGTACAAATGGCTCAGTAAGTCTGGCCCTGACTCCCCACTCATCTCTAACCTCCCTCCTTCCCTCCCTCCTTCTCTCTTTCTTTCTTTCTTTCTTTGGCTGTGTCTCTTGGTATTCGGCGGCTGCTCTCTTGCAGCTCAGACTCTCTTATCTAAATCTCCATTCAGACCGAGAAAGAGACAGAGCCGCGGAGAGAGAGAGAGAGAGAGAGAGAGAGAGAGAGTCAGAGATAGATAATACAGGTCACTCTCCAATGACAGCTCTAAAAGGCATCTGGGGAGAGAAAGAGAGAAAGAGAGGAAGAGAGGAGGAGGAGGAGGAGGAGAGCTGCAGCAGAGCAGTTGTATGGATTTCTCTTCTAAGCTGAAATAAAAAATAAAACATGCAGACTTAATAAGTAGCTTGATATGAAAGTTACTGTACATCTGGTGATTTCGCAGGCTCACAGAGTCTTAACCGTTTATTTTAAGATCGGCTGAGCTGAGGCTGAAAGCCCCCGGCAACCGTAGATCAGCAAAAAATATCCACCTCATGCCTGAGTAATGGAAAGCTAAGCTGAGCTGCTTTAACGCTCATCAACGGGAGGAAGAGGAGGAGGAAGAGGAAGAAGAAGAAGTCTGTATTAACCATCTGTAGCCGCGTCATTTTGGACACTGCTGAAATAATCTGTTTATCTTTAAAGGGATAGTTCAACATTTTGGCAAGCTGGCCCACTGCCATAATCCCTATAGTCATAGAAGTAGGTAATTGTCGGTGCAAGCTATTTTTAGAACGGCGGAGCAGAGCCGTGAGCTGCTCAGAGCTACGCTACAGAGGCTCATGGGATTTATTGGTTTCCCCTCATCCAACTCATCAAATACACAATCCAACAACTCCACAACGCTCTGGTAGACAAGTTGTGACCTGCACATTCACCACGCTGAGATAATAACACAAAGTTACAAAACAGAGCCGTTTTCGAGATTAATACAGAGTCTGCTTGCTGCCCCTGAACGCAACATGCATCAGCGGTTTTGCATGAATTTCACTTTAAAATGACTCCGTCTGGTAACGTTCCACTTTTGTTTCATGTGCAGGCTCACGGCTCTGCTCCACCGTTCTAAAAACAGCTTGCACCAACAATTAAAGGTAACAAACCTACTGACTATAAGGATTATGGCAATGGGCCAATTTGCCAAAAATGTTGAACTATCCCTTTAGTCCACAGGGTCAGACTTGGCCTACGTTTGATTAAAAAAAGCTGACCTCAGAGAGATGATGACGCTGCTGCTGTCGTCCAATCAGAATGAGGCACACTGACAGTAATCACAAAGATCAGGAGCGATGTGAAACAGGAAGTAATGAGATGTGATGATGACGATGACCTCTGCTCCTCACTTGTCCTCCACTATGTGTCTGTCATTCTGCACGAATCGCACAATTTCCTGCACACACACACACAGACACACACACGCACACACAGACACACAACAGAGCTACACACTACTATTTCTGAGTTATGTTCCCTCCTAATCTGGAGCCGGAGCAGGAACGAGAGCGGTCCTGCAGAGTCGGTGGGCGTTTATAGACGTTCATTTATCTCTCTCTATTACTCCTCATCTGCTCTCCCTCCTCCATCCCTCCATCCCTCCATCCCTCCATCCCTCTTTCACCTGCAGCACAGACACTAAACTCCAGACTAAAAATTGAATCTGGCTCCTCGTTCTCCAATCTGCCGCTGTTTTCATTACACGACCAGGTCCGACCGACCTGCAGCTTCTTTTAGAGATGCATTCAAGAGCGTTAGGAAAACTCAGTGAAAACCAACGCTGGGAGGAAAAACAAACAAACATCCAGCGATCTTATTTACGTATATATCACATATTAGTGCTGCGGCTGCACGATTGACTGAATCACAATGTCACGTTGTGCGATTACACAATGCATTGTAATGTAATGATGGCTACGAAACTGCACAAAAAGTTACCATGTTTTCATTTAATACAGAGAACATATACTGTACGGAAACACTTATTACGTAAAATATGGTTACTTCCTGTGTTGGGCTTGATAATCAATCAAACAGACTCATTATAGCATTGATTTACAGTATTGTAATGTTTTCCATCATAATCGTATATACGTATATATGTTTATATACAGCTCTGGAAAGGATCAAGAGAACACTTCAAACTGATTATTTCCTCTGGTTTTACTATTTATAAGTACATTTTGTTTTATTCTATCAACTACCGACAACATTTCTCCCAAAATTGAAATAAAAATATTGTCATTTAGAGCTTTTATTGGCTGAAAATGACTGAAGTTGTCAAAATAACAAAGAAATATCAAGTCTTTTCAGACCATAATAATAATAATGCAAAGAAAACATGTTGATGCAAGATGCAAGAATTTTAACTCAGGAAGAGTTTATAAATCAGTTTTTGTTGTAAAATGTCAATCTTCCTCTAAAACCAGGTGTGGTTGAGGTGATCGATGACATCATCAGTGCCTCATTAAGTAGAAGGAGTTGTGTTTGTGTTGGTGTTTAAAAAAAGAAAAGAAGAGAATGACCGTCATGTACACGTTGAGATGCTTTTAAGAAACATTTGTGAAAGTTGTCTCTTCATGTTGTTTTCCAACCTGGAGACGCGTCCACCTCCGTTTGTTGTTGCTTTTCTTGGCTTTGAGTGTGTGTTGAATCGATCGACACCTCCAACACAACAAACCCTTTTCTGGTCTAGATGGATTTATTTATATGTATTTTAAAACCTACTTGTTATATATTTAGCGGCTCTATCTCCTCTCCAAGCCTGTCTCTCTGCCCACATACACACACCCTGCCCCGTATAATGTAAAGTCTCCGTCTCTGTGTGTGGTATTAGAAACAGTCGCTATAGCTACAGTCAGCCGTCCAGGAAAATGAATGTTAAAAGCCTATTGAGTTTCTTTGCACCAGCGGCAGCAGCTTCGTCCTTATAGGTAATACGATGTCTGTGCTTAGTGTGTCACTGTGTGTGTGTGTGTGTGTGTGTAATCTGATGCAGTGTTTTAATTTAGTAGAGGAGACACAGTCAGCAGGTAAAGGTTACGACCTCTGCTGGAGGACACACACACACACACACACACACTGTAACTGAACGTGAAATTGATTTCAAGGTAAAGCAGCAGAACATCTGTGTGTGAGTGTGTGACGGCTCGTTGCTACTTGTGTTTACCGTGACAAAAAAAGTGAAGAAGACGTAAAAACATCAGGTTGAGAGGAATCGTTCTGGTTTCACAGACACTGTAACTGAACGGAAATTGATTTCAAGGAAAAGCAGAACATCTGATGAAGTGAGTGTTGTGTTGCCGTGTCAACAAATCTACAGAAACTACTTGTGTTTACAGTGACACACACACATTGTAAAAATGTCTTTCTTTTTTGTTGTTGTAAAAACATCAGGTTTGGATGAGTATTATTTAATTTGTTTAATTATTTGAATAACGGAGACAAGATGGAGACGGAGACCTATTGTCATTGTTTGTTTTTGGACCAGGATTCTGTTTTTATGTTCAACAATTGAATGAAATAAATGAATAAACTAAAACTAAACTAATAAAAACCTTTGCAGCGACCGTAGACACCAGATACTTCAATGATACTTGAAGTTCACACAAAGACGCTTCATAGCTTTGATATTTTGGTAACACTTTATAATAAATACTGAATTTATAATTTATAAAGACATGAAAACTCATTAAACACAGTTAAAAATGTTTTACTCATCATTGATCAGCACTAACTGTGTTTATAAACTACATACTAATGAGTATTCATGTGTTATACATGAAGAATTCAGTATTAATTCATCCTTAATAGTGTGTACTTATTATTATTAAATCTTAGCTGTTGATCTCACCAGCTTAATCTCAGTCTGTGCCCCACAAAAGTGGAAAAACCTACAAATCTGTCTGAAACTGGATCATCTTATAGTTTTAAAAACGTATTATCAAATGTTTTACAACCTGTATGTAACTGTGTGTCATGACCTTATTGTATGATTGTGTTTTTATAATCAGGGCGTCATTGGAAAAGAGAGAAAAAGAGACCTTCCCTGAATAAATAAAGGAGAAATGAAATGAAAATGAAAAATAATAAAGTGTTACTGATCTATTTAAAGCATGCCTGGTCCGTATGGAGGGAAAGTTCACTTTTCCAACTAAATAAAGACACAAATTCAGATTATTCAGTGTTCAATGTTTCATTTTGCCTAAAATAAACTCTCTTTGATGAGTCTCAACGGTACAAAAATAAGATAAAAGCACCTGAAAAGTGGACATGTCGTCTCCTTTTTATGTCTGGAGTTGTTTCATTCACATGTTCTTGGGTGTCTATCTGTTACAGCGCCTCCCACAGGCCCGGAGGATGAACTACAGTGTTGTCATTTTTCATGCACACACACAAAAAAGCGCTGAGATCGACCGGGGTTTTAGCGTTAAAGTCGTTTTGGGAGAGGCAGTAATGACGAGGAGAATCACTGCAGCAGCAGCAGCAGCAGCCGGCGGATCAATGAAGAGACTGCAGTTAGAAAATAGAGGTCGCTGTGATCAATTAGACTCTTAACTGCTGCTCCGATGGTCAAACAGAGAGCGCCTCCTCCTCCTCTCTCACACTCTCTTCTTCCTTTCCTCTTCTACGCCTTCACAGGTTTGACTTTGCTGCCTGTAATTTGCTATTTAATCATAGGAATTCCAGTTTGCACCTTTATTGCTCCCAATTACCGTGCCGACACGTCCAGGTCGCGCCCCCGGCAGCGCCGTCGAGTCAAATGCACTTTCTTCCAACGTGTCCGTGTCCTTCATTTTTATTATTTTTTATCTAATTGTTTTCTGTGATTTGCAGTGTTTGCCGTCACAGAGGGAACAAGCTGCAAATGTCAAATATTTCTCATCTTAATTGGCCGCCTGCTGCTGCCGCCGCCGCCGCCCGGACGCTGTAACTACCTGTTCACCATCCGTAACGTGGACGGTGGGAACCCGGAGCCGTCACCCCCCCCATGTGGCGGCGGCGGCGGCGGCGGCACAACGCAGCAGGTGTGAGGTCGACTTGTTGTCAGTGTTTCAATGAGTGAGTGAGTTTTGATTTCAGCTCACGGGGCTGAGAGAAGAAATGCAAAGAGGATGTTTGTGTTTGTGTGATTAAATATTACATTACATTACACTGCAAAAACACAAAACCTTTACAAGAATATTCGTCTTATTTCTTGTCAAAACTAAACTCTTTCTACTTAAAATAAGACTCATCACCTTGTTTTTAAGATCATTTTCATTTGTTTCAAAGCAATTTTCACTTGAAATAAGTAGAAAAATCTGCCAGTGGAAGCTTTTTTGTGCTTGTAATAAAGAAAAACTTGCTCCAATATCAGATTTTTCTACTTGTTTCAAGTGAAAATAGGCTTGAAAGAAGTAAAAAGTGTCTAAAAACAAGCTGCTTTTTATGTGATGAGTCTTATTTTAAGTTTAATGAGGTTTGTTTTGACTAGAAATAAGACAAATATTCTTGGTAAGATATTGAGCTTTTGCAGTATTAAGCATTAATTAACTGTTTACAGTTAAATTAACAATCATAATTATGTATTATTAGGATTAGGAAACACATTAGTAAGCAGTTAATTAATGTTTACTACTCAAAGTATATTTTTGGGGGGCTTTTAATGCCTTTAATTGATAACAGACGAGAGAGAGACAGGAAATGGGGAAGTTAAATAATATAATTAGTTATTATTATGTATGCATTACTCAGCATTAATTAACACATTAGTTTATATATTAATGCTTAATAATGCACTAACTGAGGTTAATTAAAGGACCCTTATTGTAAAGTGTGACCCATTTTTTCCCCACTGGCTTTTTTCTTTCTGAGAACGAGCGATTCAAAACACAGAGTGAATTTTTCAGACAAGTTTTAAAGTTTTTACTTTTTATATTTTCACTGACCGTCATGATTTTCCCTCCACTGCTCTGGATGTGACCAGAATACACACACATACACACACACACACACACACACACACACACACGCTCTCTATAAATGGTTTATGTCACAATCTTTGTCAAGCTCCGCACACGCATCCAAATATCACACACACAAAGACACACACGCAGCCTCAAGCATCAGCCATGGAAGTGAAAAGCCACTTCAGAAAAATAATGGAGCCGTGGCGGCGGCGGCGGTGGCGGGCGGCGGCCCTGCAGCGTGGACGTGCGCGTTGTGCAGTCTTCGAGGCGGGAAGCGTAAATGGATCTCTGAATGGTTGAAAGAGATTTGACCTATTTGCAAAGACGGCAGCGGCTGTGAATGCGTGTGCGTGCACGTGAGAGTGTGCACGTGCGTGTGCGAGCTGTGATTTACATGGAACTCCATAACGAGGCTATAATTGGTTTTAATGTCTCACCATATGGATTTGACACATGGACAAGTTCATTTACAGCTTTATATTCTGAGACTGAGCCGTTCAATACTTCGTTGCTAATTAACCTTATATTAATAATAATAATAATAATAACAAACAAACGGTGAAACATGGAGGACGTAGCCGTGGCGATGTGACGATGCTGCAAAGACAGGAAGGACAATAAAGAGCTGAAGGGTGAAGCAGAAGCACAGAGGGTTTTCTTTCTCTTTCATCCGAAGCGTCATTTAGATGGACAGATAAATAGACGGTGTGGCTGCTTCGCTTGCAAAGACTTGGCCGCTGATGAATAACCCCCCCCCCCCTCCTCCTCCTCCTCCTCTTCCTCTTCATCTCCTCCTCATCTTCATTACTACCACAGCTACTCGTGCTACATGCGCACTCACAGCAGAATGTGTCACAGATCCTCTCTAAACAGCCTCGGGGGAGCGGGGGGGGGGGGAGGGGGGAGATAAAGAGAGGAGGGAGCAGCAGAGATGCCGGGTGTGTCCTGGGCTGGAGATAAGGCCGCCGCGCTGAGCAAAATGAAAAGCAGGACAAAACGCACTAGGAGGGTAAAAACACCTGTTTGCCCGGGTTTTTCAAGGCAAAAGCAGCTATTTTTAGAGAGAGAGGGACATTAAAGCTCAAAGACTCAAAGGCTCCTTTGTGCTTTTTGTCGGTACACACGGTCTGAATAGATGTGTGGAGCCACCGAGAGGCTGTAACAGCGCTGGTGAACCTGCAAGGCCTTTTGAAATGAAGAAGACGGCGCAGCCATTGATCGATCGATCGGTTGGTGACGGTCGGTCGGTCGGTTGGTTGGTTGGTTGATGAGAGACGTGACCAGAGGTCGACCGGATCCAATCAGAGGTTGGAGGCGGGTTCACAGGGTGAAATGGAGGCTTTGGTTTATTGGTGTCAGTCGCCAATTGGGGTTGAAACTTACACTTGAAGCCGTCGTAGATCTGCTAACTGTCTGTTACATATGAGACATGACCAGATGAGATCATGTCTAAAGGCCGCCTCTTTCACTTTTACCAGGCTGAATGTCTCGTGGTCTTTAGAGCACTGGAATAAGACACGAACGACCCTTCCATTGACTCCTGTGGTAAGCTTTATGCGCCCCTAGTGGTGGGATATGGGTATTGCAAAAGAGGCCAGAAAACCCATTCACTGCATGTGTGTCGGCCACTTGCTTGTAAATTTATAAAAACGGCCATGTTTTCGTTTTTAGGTGTCTTAGTCATATCAAATTACACTTATAATTTGTTTATTGTAAAATGTAGACTGAAACATTCATGTTTTTACATTTTTTACTCACCTATGTGTTAATGTTTATCTGTAAGAGCTCCAAGATGATGCTATTAACGTGGGTAGAAATGTCCTTAAAGAGTTGTCAGCTCTTGGGCGCTGTTGCAATACCCATATTCCGCCACCAGGAGGCGCTTCCATTGGACCAATGTCTGTGGTTACTCTCTTATTCCAGTGCTCTAGTGGTATTGGCCCTGAGACCAAGAGTAAGCCTTGAAATAAGCTAGCATCACAACGAAACTGATCAATATTTTGCTTGACATTACTACGCAATTAATTGTTATTTCTTGACATTATTACGTAATTAACGGCCTGTAAATTAAAGGACCCGTCCCTGGAGATTAAGTTTGTCTAAATGGAGAATAAATGGAGAAAAATCTACCATTTTTTTCCTGATTATATACAACAACAAAAAAAAGCAACTCAGCAGAAAGAAAAGTTTTATTCTCTTGGCATCGTGTCTTTATGTCTCGAGGAGTTGTAGTTGGAAACCTGGCGATTGTTTTGGGAAACAGTCGACTTCTGGCTCAACTAGTGGACAGATTATTATTATTATTATTACTAGCTCTGCGACGGCCAACGACTACAGGTCGTACCCAGTGTTTAGACACGTGTTATACTTGTTTCATTTTATTTTAAACTCCATGTTTGACATGTTTAAGCCTTGAACTCCTAGTCAACCAACCAGCTGTTTACGTTTATCGTTATATAGAGCCGGAGAGGAGCGGTGGAAGGATACGGCGTGAGGATACGGCGGCTAGACAGAGAGATATACTGTAGAGCGGCTTCTCAAGGACGCGGTAATGAGACATCCCGCTCTTTAATGTGACTCAAATCTCGGCGTTCAGACGCTTTGTGAAATGTTTTATATGTGTAGAACAGGGCGAATGAACGCGTCTGCCTCTGTTGTAGTTCCCTGACACACACACACACTCTTCTACACAGAGACAGAGATAAAGGCAGCCGCGGCATCATTACCTGCGAGCTCAAGAGCGCATGATGACATCCATATGAAATACCTCAGCCTCTCTCAATCCTCTATCTTTTTTTTTTTACTCCTCCGTCTCTCTCTCTCCTTATCTCCATAGCTACAATACGAATTTTTATTAGCAGGCCCCTGTTTTTTTATTTGGGGGGGGGGGGGGGGGGTGAGATGAATGACGAGTTGTTTGGCAGCCACAGCCTGAAACGACCCAAACATGTTGCATCTAGAGACAGAAACTGGAGGCAAACATGGAGGAGACGAGAGGGTTTTGTCCTTTTTTCCTCCTTACACAATAAACCAGGAAGTGTCTTCACCTTACGCTCAAGGTAAACAAGCATTAAAGGGATAGTTCAACATTTTGGCAAATTGGCCCATCACCATAATCCCTATAGTCATAGCAGTAGGTTTGCTACCTTTAATTGTCGGTGCAAGCTATTTTTAAAACGGCAGAGCAGAGCCGTGAGCTGCTCAGAGCTACGCTACGGAGGCTCATGGGATTTCTTGGTTTCCCTCATCAAACTCATCAAATACACAATCCAACAACTCCACAACGCTCTGGTGGACAAGTTGTGACCTGCACATTCACTACGCTATGAGATAATAACACAACGTTACCACACAGAGTTGTTTTAGAGGGAAATTCATACAAAACTGCTGATGCACGTTGCCTTCAGGGACAGTTTTTCATCATCAGTCTCTGTATTTCCCTCTAAAACAACTCTTTGTGGTAACGTTGTGTTATTATCTCATAGTGTGGTGAATGTGCAGGTCACAACTTGTCCACCAGAGCGTTGTGGAGTTGTTGGATTGTGTATTTGATGAGTTTGATGATAAAGAAACCAAGAAATCCCATGAGCCTCCGTAGCGTAGCTCTGAGCAGCTCACGGCTCTGCTCCGCCGTTCTAAAAATAGCTTGCACCGACAATTAAAGGTAACAAACCTACTGCTATGAATATAGGGATTATGGTGATGGGCCAATTTGCCAAAATGTTGAACTATCCCTTTAAAACAGGACACACACAGACACACACAGCTCTGTGCAGTGGAGTTGAAAGTTTCGGGTCAAAAGGTTAAAAGTCGGAGGAAGGAGGAAGAGTTTGAGACCGACAGGAACAAACAACAACACACAAAAAAAGACAATGAAAAGTCCATTAACATCACACTCAGCCCAATTTGTCAGCCGTTTACAGTGTGTGTGTGTGTCTGTGTGTGTGTGTGTGTGTGTGTTCTCTAACCTCCTACTGAGTCTCCCTGTGGGTCCACCATTAAAATGTGCGTGTCCCTTTTTCACTGCAGTCGACTGTAATGTTATGCAAATGTGCGGCGTTACACAGCCTCCGTCTCACACAGCACTTTACTGCTCCGCCACATTATCTCAGGACATCCAATAATAATATCTAAGACTAAAGCCCACCGTTTCCATAACGACAGCCCTGCCATCTCTCTGTCTCATCCTGGACCACCCAGACTGTCACTACTGTCACTAGTGACTGGCTGAACTTTCGGTTTCCAGCAGAAGCTCCGCCCCCTTTTTTTTATTGGTTGTGTTGGTTCGACACATTGTTTGATTGAGGTTAATGATGCATGAGTTGTGTTATTGTCAGGACAGGTGTAAACAACTTTGCTGCTTTTGTCCAGATGAATTCAGCTTGTTGTCGTTGCAGCCGTGCAGCTCTGTTTTTTGAATAGTAGACGATCCACTTCCTGTTTACACCTGCTGCTCGCACGGACACACTGCAGCTGATGCAAAGTGAGATTGTTTAGTTTAGTTTGGAAAGAGTAATGCTGTCTATCTTATTCATTGCATGCACTTTTACACTTTGTACTGCAGCACTGATGCTGATAAAGTTTCATTCTGTATTAAAACAATCTTGTTGCAGCCTTGTAAGCTGGTCTGGACCCCTTTAACTTCCTTTTAAACCTTTCAGATAGGTTTTATTATTGTTATTTATTTACTGTTTTAAAAAAAATCTATTTACGCCCCCCCAACTTGAGCTTTTCACAATGCATCTGTGATAATGAACTTCTTGACTTGACTGAAAGTAAGCATGTAGTGTTGGCCACAGGCTGGATTTCACAGATTTTTTTTTTTTTTCACTTTGAATCTTATAAAATAATAGAAATAACCGATAAAAAACAACATTTCAGAACGTTATTGTCTGTAGATCTGCAACCAGCCGACACCAAACTGACTGTGTTCCTGTGTTTTCCCACCATCAGACTGTAGTAAATGTGATTATACAGACAGGAGCCATGGTGAATGTTATTAAGAGTGGGTACAACTAACAAGATTGACCCTTGAAGGCACCTTTAGTTAACCAGTTAGTGGCCGGTTGAGCAGAAATTGCATAAAGGCTGAATATTGAATATAGTGCGCTGTAGTTAGGAATATGTTTCTACTTAAAAAAACCCACTGAGTTTAAGTAAAAAGTGAAGAGAGGCCGATGTGTAATGTGAGAAACAGTGGTGGGAAAACAGAGCCAGACGGTTTCTTCTGAGCTTCGAGGTCCAACCAATCAAGGAGGCCAGAAATAACTCGGAGCTGTGGCCAAAACCACACACACACACACACACACACACACGGAGCGGAGCGTTGAGGCCCCAGCCATGGAAAAGTCATCAAAGTAGGAGACGGAGACGGAGCGAGGCCAACGAACACGTCTGCAGAGGAAGAAGAAAAGAGCTGATAGGACAGCAGGTAGTGGAGACTGATGTCAGAGCAGGTTTGTCTCAACTAAGAGTTTAACAGCTGGGAAACACACACACACACACACACACACACACACACAGCCATGGAAATCATCAAACAGGAGACAGACACACAACAACACACTGCAGAGGAAGAAGAAAAGAGCTGATAGGACAGCAGGTAGTGGAGACTGATGTCAGAGCAGGTTTGTCTCAACTAAGAGTTTAACAGCTGGGAAACACACACACACACAAACACACACAAACACACACAAACACACACCAGCAGAGTTTCCACTTCTCCTTTTCTGCCCCATCATTTCTTCTTCTTCTTCTTTCCTTCCTCATCACGTCTCTATTTTTTTTTTTATTTCCTGTCACTGTGAATCATCTTTTCTGTTTCTTTTCTGAACTTCTCCCCAGAATAAATGGCTGATGCAGCTTCTGAACATGAACCTCACAATCTGGTCCCTTCCTCCATCCCTCCTTTCTCCCTGTCGTCTTTCCACAATCCTTATTCCCTTCCTTCCTTCCTTCCCTTTGTCCTTACATCTTCCTCCCTTTTTGATGCATTTAACCCAATCTGTCTCCTCCCTCCTTCTCCCTCTATCTTACCTTCCTTCCTTCCTTCCATCTTTCCCTTCATCCTTCCTTCCTTTATCAGAATAATCTCATCTGGCTTTCAGCTTCACAGAGCTGGAAACAACCTATTCCCTCTTCCTCCTCCTCATCCTCATCGTCCCCGTCCTCTGCTCTCAATGGGAACCTGCCTCATCAGAAACTAATGAAGTGTTGGAGGTCCTCTCTTGTCCCTCCTGTCTCTCCTGTCTCTCCTGTCTGTCCTGTCTCTCCTGTCTGTCCTGTCTTCCTCCTTAATGTGCTCTTCTCTCTCAGCTGAAAAGCGTTTCTACTTCTCTGCTTTCTCTGCTTTCTCTACGGCTGCTGCTGCTGTTTGTAATCGAGGAGTTTGACCATGTAGGAGGGAGACAGGAGGGACGCGTGTGTGCACGGACGAGGACGGAGACGGACACACACACACACACACTGAGGACAGGAGCTCATGTTAGATTTAGATCTAGTTCAGCAGGACGTGAAGTTGTAGAAGAAGAAGAGCTGACCTGGATTATACAGATGTTGGACTCGGTCTGTCTCTGTGATTAGCGTCCTGCTGTTTGTCCCTGTCTCTGTGGTCTGTGTCCATCCTTGTCTGTATGGTCTGTCTATTTGTCTCTATGTCTGTCTTCTGTGTTGGTTTTCTGTCCGTGTCTCTGTGGTCATTCCATGTTTATGTCTCCCCCTGTTTCTATGGTCTCTGTCTCCGTCTATATGTGTTCCTGTCTCTTTGGTCTGTCCATAGGTCTTTGTGTCTGTCTTTGACTCTCTGTGGTCTGTATATGTTGTCTGTCCCTGTCTCTGTCATTTGTCAATTTGTCTCTATGTCTGTTGCCTGTCCCTGCAGTCTTTATATCTGTGTCTGTCCCACTTTCTTTCTCCGTCTCTGTCTTTCTGTCATCTTTTGGGGTCTCTCTCCCTCTGGTCTGTCTGTATATCCGTCTCCGTTTCTGTCTTTGTCATCTCTCTGTGGTCTGTCCATTTGTCTCTTTGCCTGTTGTCTGTCCCTGTCTCTGTTGTTTGTCCAGTCACCCCAATTTTTGTCTTTATATCTGTTGTCTGTCCCTGTTTCTGTGTCTTTCTGCCATCTTTTGGGGGGTCTCTGTCCCTCTGGTCTGTCTGTATATCCGTCCCCTGTCTCAGTCTTTCTCATCTCTCCCCTGGTCTCTGTCTGTCCCTGTGGTCTGTCTCTATATCTGTCTCTGTCCCTGTGGTCTGTCCATTTGTCTCTGTTGTTGTCTGTCTCCGCGCCTCCAGGCCTCCACCTCGTATTGTCCTGGACAGATAAAGAGATTCGGTCGCACAGAAAAGAAAAGAGGCCTCACACACACACACACTAACACACACACACACACGCACACACATGCACATCTGCGTGCACGCCCATGTGCACAGACGGCTCGGAGCATGAAAGGCTCATTGTGGCGGCGCAGCTCCAAACCCTGGCTGCACTCTGCACTCCACGCCTAAAACACACACAAAAAACACTGAATTCTCATCAGACAAAACGCTCCTTGTCTTCAAACCTGAGGGTCTGACCCGTCTAAACACACACACACATATTACACACACACACACACACACACACACACAGACACACACACCAGGGCTGGGGTGGCTCATAAAGGTGGATTACCCTCATTTACAAATGTATGGCTTTGTGACCGAGCCATTAGCCAAACTAGTGGCAGGAGCACAAGCCAATGAATTATTCAGCAGCTCCTTAAGGGTTAAAAGAGGCGGAAAACACGGCTGTTAGGATCTGAAGGAGCGACAGAATACGCTTTAAAAAAGAGGAGACGGAGCGCGTGAGGGAGGTTTAAACTTAAGTTTGAATCCTTCCTGATGCTCTGATCAATGATAAATAATAAATAAATAAATAAAACAACGTGGTGTCTGTATTAATATCTGATGAGCAGCGTTGACACGTCGCTCAGAACGACTGCAGATCAGAAATCCTGCTGATGATGAGAGTCGGTCGTCTTGGAGACGAGGTGGATCCATCACAAACAAATCTCTCCTCCGTCTCCATCCATCCATCTCCTTCACTTCCTCAAACCTTCGATCTCTTTCTTTCTTTCTGTTTGTTTGTCTCTCCATCCATCCATCTCTCTCCTTCTCTTCCTCAAAATTTCAATCTCATTCTCTCTTTCTTTCTCTCCATCCCTTTCCTTCACTTCTTTATCTTCTTTATCTTTCTTTCTTTCAGTCTTTCCTTCTTTCTTTCTGTTTGTTTGTCTCTCCATCCATCCATCGCTCTCCTTCTCTTCCTCAAAACTTCAATCTCTTTCTTTCTTTCTTATCCATCCATCTCTTTCCTTCACTTCCTCAAACCTTCTTTATCTTTCTTTCTTTCTGTCATTCTTTCTTTCTTCAGTCCATTTCTTCTCCTTCTTTCCTTTTCTCTTTCTTTCGTCTTTCTTTCTTCATCCATCCATCCATCCATCCATCCTTTTCTTCCTGAAACCTTCTATCTTTTTCTTTCTTTCTCTCTCCATCCATCCATCCGTCTCTCTCCTTCTCTTCCTCAAACCTTCTATCTCTTTCTTTCTTTCTTTCTCTCCATCCACCCATCTCTCTCCCTCTCTTCCTCAAAATTTCAATCTCATTCTTTCTTTCTTTCTTTCTTTCTTTCTTTCTTTCTCTGTCTCTCCATCCATCCATTCATCTCTCTCTCCTTCTCTTCCTCCAAACCTTTGATCTCTTTCTTTCTCTCTCTCCATCCATCCATCCATCTCTCTCTCTCCTTCTCTTCCTCCAAACCTTCGATCTCTTCCTTCCATCCCGTCTCCATCCAGGCGAGTCTAAGTGAGTGTGGCAGGTCTGGGTGGTGTGTCTTTGTGCATCACTGCTTTAGTCTAACAACCCCCCCCCCTCCCCGCCCCCCCCTCTCTCCACCCCCCCCACCCCCCCCTCCACAGACACACACACCACCCCAATACCCTCATTACACACACACACACACACTTAGACACACAAATTCAAAAGGCCGAAGAAACTTCCAGTCGTGCCAGATGTTCCTGCTTCATATTCATAAAACAACATCCTCTCCCCCTCCTCCCCCTCCCTCCTCCCCCTCACCCCCCTCCTTCACTCATCTGGTCTTTTATTCATCTTTTTATCAACTTTTGCTGCTTTAAAAACAGAAAGACAACATGGTATTCATCCCTCTTCCTCTTTGTTGTTCCCTCCTCTCTTTGTGTCAGTTGCATCCTCTCGTCCTTTTCACTCCCTTCTTCCCGTCCCTTGTCCTCTTCTGTCATGTATTCACACATTATAGCTGTTTTTTTTTCCCTAATTATTTCCCCCTTTACAGTCTTTAAGTCTGGATAGGACAGATGTTCCAGATGTTTTCTGAGCTCTTCATCCTCTTCCTCTTCCACTCGTGTCGTCGTCTCTCTTTCTTTCTTTCTTTCTTTCTGTCTTGGGTTCGTGGTTGTATGTTTCTTTATTTACCATCTGCGCCACTAGTTCCCCTCATTTCCTCCACCATTTTTTGCTTTTACATCCCTCTCCCCCTCCTCCTCCTCCTCTCTTCCTCCTCCTTGTCATTCTCCCTCTGAGGCCTATTGATTCTCTCCCTCTCTACCTCTTTCTTTCTCTCTGCTGTCAGGAGGAGACGCCGTCGTCTGATGTCCCTCAAAAAAAAACTACAATATAAACAAATTCTTCCTCTTCTTTTCACCCACAGAACTCTTTGGAAAAACAAAAACCTGCACCCACACGTACGTGAATGTGAAACAGATGGAGACGGAGAGAGATTTGCAAACCTATTCATTTCTAACGTCTCTGTATTTTGGAGCTAATCTTCATCTCCTTCCTGCTCTTACTCTTCTTTACTTTGCATGTTTTACCATAATGTAACAGTTCTGCACCGTTATATATCTTTATCTATCCACGTTGCATCCTCCTTTTCTTTTCCTTTCTCCCTCTTTCATCCCTCCCTTCCTCCCAAAGTATTGATCTAGCTGTCCATGATATGTCACAGTGATTGACAGCTACTAATTGGCTTAATCCCGCCCCCGGGGGGAGCTTGTAGGTCTTTGACTGATCTGGATACAGCTGTCCTATTGTCCAACAGCTGACACCACGACCCTCGGGACCCGGAGACGGACAGAGGGAGGAAAGGAAGAGATAGAGAGGTGGAGAAGGAGAGATTATAGTCTAACAGGAATATGACTCTCAGGTTGTTGCTCCGTTTTTTTTTATGAAATATTCAATATTGTCCATTCACAGACTTCATGTCTTCCACACATGTTTGTTTTCAACATTTTAATTATGCATCCATCTTCCTTTCCTTTGTTGTTTATGTTTTATAGTTTTTCTATGTTGCACTGTACATTTTGATTTATTTATCTTGCATTTTTCTATGTTGTATTTCTTATTGTTTATCTTGAGTTTCATGTAATTCTTAGATGATGACTTTGGTAACACATTCACCATAGTTGCTTATTAATATACATATAAGTATCTTACTAGCTCCTTAAGCACCTTATTCTACCTCTATTACAGCATGAATTACGATTTTCCCTGATATTAACTCCTAATTATCGCGTATTCATTGTAAATTAATGCATTAATGCTACTAATTCACAGTGATGAAGGAAGAATTACTGTTCTTGCGCTACAAGGCCTCAATAACCCACTGGTTATTCACATCATTAGAAACAACAGTGCATTAATTTACAATGAATAAGCGATAATTAGGAGTTAATATCAGGAAAAATCTAAATTCATGCTGTAACAGAGGTAGAATAAGGTGTTAATACCTGCTTAATAATTACTAATAAGACGCTAGTGAACTACTTAAGCACCTCGTTACCAAACTTTGTCCAAGCTTTCCAGGCTTCGTTCCCTCCTTCCACAAATCAAATCAAATAAATCAAAAGGTCAGCAACACTGTTTTTGTCTGGATGTGCATCAACAGGCGAGCCAGCGATGGGAAAGAGAGAGGGATGGAAGTGAAAGAGAAAGAAAGAAAGGAAGAGGGACGACGGCGGCGGCGGCCCGTGGGACGAGCGGCCGGCGCTCCCCTCAGCAGCAGATCCAGATTAGCTTTGCTCTATTGAGGAGGCAAGGGGCAGAACACTGGGCCTCGGTGGACGCCGCTAAGCCTTTAAAGACCCTTCAGCCCCACATACACACACACACACACACACACACAGTCCCATCCCATCCATCCAGGGACTGACACACACACACACACAGTTTACATTCACATTAACCTCCGCGGCGAGACCTCGCTGCCGAACACGATGAGGTCACGATCCGATCGGCCCACAAGTCATTAAGTCACTTTATGGCTTTTTTTTTTCCCCTCTTCTTTCTTTAATTCTCAATGATAAAAAGCAATGAGGAATTTTACTGCAGTGTCATCAACGACCTCATTAATATTTATTGGCGTGCGAGTGAGAATTAGGAATATTTGGGTCCAATGATGTCATAATTAATGTTTAATCTTTTGAGTTATAGTTGAGTTTTGCGACTTTGACCTTCGACGACGACCTGAATCCGTGAATATTGGAGTTAAATCCCCTGTCGAGTCGTAAAAATAATTAAAAAAAGAAAAAAAAAAAAAGCTTTGTATTGGCGTTTTGTGTTTTAATACACGTTTTCATATCAACTCCACTGCGCCGCGTATTGATCCGACCTTTGACCCCGTCGCTAATAAAAACCAAATACAGCACAAACGGCTTCACTTCAACATTATTGATCTGTTTGGGAAGGGGTTTGTGACGCTTGAGGGGTTAAAAAAACATTCACAGTCACAGTTTTAAAGGGATAGTTCACCCAAAATTGAAATTTCACTCAATTTGGACGAACCGGGAAGAGGAGCTTCTGCTACAAAACAAGCTTGAAAAATGGACTTATTTAATTTTTTTCGGATCAATTTCACATGTTGGGGCTTCAATACAAGAAGGACATCACATACGAGCAGCATGGACGTATTTGGAAGTTTGGATGTGAAGACAATTGGTATCCATTTGCAACGGAGGACTCTGAAACTTCTCCCAGCCCTTAGTCCACATGAGGGTGAGTAGATAATGAGTGAAATTATCCCTTTAAGTCCAGATATGTGGCAGGAAGGATGAATGACGGGAAGCAGGTCGGCCCGCTGAGCTACAACCGAGGAATTGATCGGCGACGTTGCGGATCATTACACCTCCCATGCATGTGTAATGATCCTAATTACCTCTCTAAATTGCCACCCACCCTTCCACCCGCCCCCCCATCCATGAAACTACCCAACAAACACTCCACTGAGAGACAAGCTGGAGGACACAGGGGTCATTGTGCCTAAACAACCCCCCCCCCCTCCTTCTTTCTGCAAAGTGATCCCCTCCTTCTCTCTATTCTCATCTCCCCCTCTTCTGTTTTCTCTTTCCAAACTGATGCATGGACGCGCTCGGGTACTTGATAATAAGCCCCGCTCTCTTTCCCACTGAGCTAAATGCCCCCCCCCCCGCCCTCCTCCTCCTCCTCCTCCTCCTGTGCTCCAGGTTGACACAGAAAGGCCTTTGTTAGGTCGAGCTGCAATCACATACTTCAATACGCCGACACCGAGCTTCTCAAACTTCGCCCTCGGTGCATTTACATGACACTTAAAGAGGAACTACGCAGGATTTGGAGCTGAACTCGGCTGCATTTTTACCTTAATTAAACTGTTTTGGAGTAATTGTGATGGTTTAATAAATGGCTTAAGTTGTTAGGAGGGAGAATGGAGGCTCTCTGCCTTCCACTGTGTGTCACTTATTGCATTTCTTGGCTGAAAAACACACAAATGCACCGCGTAACCTGTAATCTCTTGTATATGACAGATAAAACTACACATGTTGGACATTGCATATGACATATATGACGGTATCTATTGCTCTATTGATCGCTTTCTCGTCTGCTTCATTGTAAAAAAAAAATGCACATGGCCAAGAGGAGGGTTAGCAACACAGAGAAAAGCAACAGTTCCACTTAAAAATCAACAAATCATGACTCTAATCTGACGACTGAAGTTCATATACACACAAAGACTTTTCAAGATCTGACTAAACTTTTGTTCTGCATGTCTGTTAATATTCTCATTTGTCCAGGTCATGCAACTGGACTTCACATCTGACTGAAACTGGACAATGCATGTGCACAAGCTTTTACAACAGCAGAGATGACACAAGGTGTAGCATAGAAGAAAGGCTATTATTATTATACTGTAACTGCTTCAGTATCACACAGCGTGCCGTTCGTTCACAGCGTCTGTCTTTGGGGAAATCGCCAGAACCACGAGGGATAGCGAGCGTCTCATCTGCAGCAGAAGTACATACAGAACCGTATGTATGAAATTGAACAAAGCCGTCAGATCCTCCATGTTCTCACTGATGTGTCAGCGCCGATTCACTGCATATAACAATGAACACACAGTACAACAGCAAGAGGATTGTTTTATATATATAGGCTATAAAAAAAAGGGAAGTTTCAGTCGTTTGAGTCCGAACCAGCGCATCCGGTCGGGTTGGTCGGGCCAATGAGAACTCAACGCACATGTTTCTGTCAATTGTTCGATTCCGACGAGACGCACAACCGGAGCAGCTCGACTCAGCTGTGCATGTAAACACACTGAGTGCTTTTCACAGCTGTGCATTATCTGATTTGATGTGATTGATGGTTTTATGTTTTGCACGGGCGCTAATGGTGCAGGAAATCAAAAAAAAACAAGGATTGTGCAACGTCTTCTCAGGGTTAAGACGACCACTCGACAGCGTCCTCATGCAGCTCAACCTTTCCCTTCTCTGTGTGTGTCTGTGTGCGTTTTTGTGTTTGCTGCTCTGACTAAACACATCAGATAAATCCGATATCTGAAAAGAGCCTAAATAGAAAATGTAAATCCTCATAAACGCGAGCGGCTCCTCTCACCTCCAGAATGTCACAGCCGGATATTTTTTTTCTTTGATACGTTTTTCTTTTTCATCTGGAGAGTGAGATCTGGCGACAACGACGACAACAAGGAGACACACACACACACACACGGCTCGACCTGCTGCTGCTGCTGCTAACGACTGTTGCGTCGCCTTGTTGAATAAAATATTAGCGCGCCGCGTGAATAAAACATCGGGGGCTATTTTCCTCTTATGAAAAGGTCAAAACAGCTGTCTAGACCAGCCGTGATCTATTTACCCCTGCATGCCTGCACACATTAACACAACAGACACACTAACACACTGTTATTACAGTGGATTTGTACACACTAGATCCGCAAAATCGAAGAGGAATCGAACTTAAAAGTGAAGCTTGGAGGGATTTCTCTGCAGGTCTCTCTGAGCTCAGGGAAACATCTGGTTCTCATGGAGATAAGATGAGATGCTTACACACACACAGACACACACAGACACACACAGACACACACACAAAGCCCAGCGTGACCTTGCATCTCTCACCTTTAGGTGACGAGGACACACTTGGACAGAAGCGCCTGAAACGACTTCTATTTGCAAACACGCACACAATGGACACTGACCTTGCATGGTCAGCTTTGGAATTAGTATGTGAAAACACACACACGCACGGACACACTGGAGTGACACGCACACACACTCACACTCATACACTGACACTGTGTACATAACCTTGTTTGTTCAACCTTGCCACTGGAGTGTAAACAACATGGATGGCGCTGCACGGCGTTCAGAACGTCACAATAAAAATAAACGTTACGCTGTCACTGTCCATAAAACACTGGAAACACACAACACGGATGAAAACGGCTCAAAGCCACGACCGACCGACCGACCGACCGGCCGGAGCGCCACCGGATTTAAAAATAACCCGGCTGGATTATCTTTATCTGTGCATGTCGGGGATGAAACGCAACAACAACAACAACGAGAGCTCCTAGTTCAGTCGTGCAGTGAGAAATAATGTAGTTAAAGGTCATATAGTTAAAGGGATAGTTCAACATTCAACATAGCAGTAGGTTTGTTACCTTTAAATGTCGGTGCAAGCTATTCTTAGAACGGCAGAGCAGAGCCGTGAGCTGCTCAGGGGATTTCTTGGTTTCCCTCATCAAACTCATCAAATACACAATCCAACAACTCCACAACGCTCTGGTGGACAAGTTGTGACCTGCACATTCACCACGCTATGAGATAATAACACAACGTTACCACACAGAGTTGTTTTAGAGGGAAATTCATGCAAAACCTCTGATGCACGTTGCCTTCAGGGACAGTTGTTCATCAACAGTCTCTGTATTTCCCTCTAAGACAACTGTCTGGTAACATTGTGTTATTATCTCATGGCGTGGTTGTGTATTTGATGAGTTTGATGAGGGAAACCAAGAAATCCCATGAGCCTCCTTGAGCAGCTCACGGCTCTGCTCTGCCGTTCTAAAAAATAGCTTGCACCGCCAATTCAACAACAACAAACCTGCTGCTATGACTACAGGGATTATGGCAATGGGTCAATTTGCCAAAAATGTTGAACTATCCCTTTAATGATTAGCTGTGAAATAGGTTTACATCAATGTGTCAGAGGTTTGAACCCTCTCTTCATGTCTTAATTATATTTAATACAAGTGTCAGTGAGTGGACGGTGAGGGGTTTGTCTCTTATCAACCCTCCCTCCTCCTCCTCCTCCTCTTCCTCCTCCTCCTCCTTTCTATATATAAATATAGAGGGAGAGAGAGCTGTGGCCTTCTGCTGTATAGTGAAATAACAATTACCCCGGTCCGAGAGGAGGAGGCTATATCTGTCGTTCACTGCCTCTGCTGTCACTGCAAAGGTCAACGCAGTCACAGCTGCAACTGAAACCTGAAGAGACAGTGGAGGAGGGAGATAAAACGCTGGGAGAGAGAATGAGGAACGGAGATAAAAGGATAGAGAGGAGACGAGTAGAGATAGGCAAATAAAAAAAAGACGATAGAAGGAAAGAAAGAGAGTGTGTGTGTGTGTGTGTGTGTTGTGTATAATAAGAGCAGCTCTATAAGTCTGAGTCATGTTCAGGGATTAAAGCCTGGAAGTCTGTGAAGACGAAGAAGAGAGAGGGGGAAAAAAGTGAAATTAATACTGTCCAGTGAAGAAGCAGCAGCGGTCGTATTCAATCATATTACACCATTATAAGTGTCACGGTCAATGAAGCGTAGAGAGAGGGAGAGACGGAGGGAAAGAAAAGGCAGAGATAGAAGAGAAAAGGGAGAAAGTAGGAGGTAGAGAGAGTGATAACAAGGAGAGAGAGACAAATAGAGAAGCACACACACACACACACACACACGGGGAAACAAACAGAAAGAGACAGAGGGAGGTTATTATGGTAAAGAGGTCAAGCCTGCACTAATGCTCTGTCTACTAGAAAAGAAAACACTCCTTTATGTGTGTGTGTTATTCTTACTCCCGCTCCCTCGCTTTCACTCTCTCTCTGTGCATGTGTGTGTATGTGTGTGTGTGTGTGTGTTAGCCATCATCTGCCACTACGCTGTCACATCACGGTGACATAGAAAGTGTGTGTGTGTGGTTATATAATCTCCAGACAAACACAAACACACCTTCATCTGAACGGAGATGATTCAAGATGGAGACGAGACGTTCAGAGTTCACGTGTCATTTCTGTAGAACGAATCTCCTTGTTGTTTACAACTACTTCCTGGTAGAAAACTAGCATGAGAACAACAGCGACGGACGAGAGTTTCGCTATAGATCTTATTTTTCATGTCACTTTATCACTGTTTAGACTAATCTGGTGTTTGTAGAGTTTATAAAACCAATGATTGGACAAACATTACTATTTACGTGTGCACATTTCTGTAATTAGTCATGGTTATTAGCTATAGATTAGCCGGGCTAACGGTTAGCTAGCTGTTTAACTTTAGTGACTCAAATGGTCCATGAAAAATATTTTCTCCAGTGGATATCTGAGTTACAACATGACTGAGCTACTGGAGTAGTTTCATGTCATGTCCAACAACGAGAGGGTTTTAACAGCTGATGTTAGCTTAGCTACCGCCGTTAGCTTAGCTGCTGCTGTTAGCTTGTTAGCTGTCCCTGCTACCTGCAGCCACTGATGCTTTCTAGACACTGTGATTCCTCCAAACTGAATAAATACAACACATAGCAACACAAAACACACACACAGACATAGTAATGTTTCTTCAATCATTTCAGATTTGTCTAAACGGTGATAGTGACGTGAAAAATATGATATATAGCCTAAAACTAGCTAAACTCTCACTCATTACTACTGTTCTCATTCACATTACGTGCTGGTTTTCTATCCGGAAGTAGGTGATTCGAGTCTATTGTAACATCACTGAGACTGTGACGTCATCAGGGTTGATCTAAAGACCCGTCCAGGTGAGGAAGGTGAAGAGGAGAGAGAGAGGGAGGAGAGGAAACAGGAGGACGAGGAGGATGAGAGGAGAAGAGACAGGAGAGGATGAGAACGAGCAGATAAGTCCCAGTGTGATCAAAGCCTGACTCTGACATCAAGAGCAGTGGAGGCCTCGCTGAGACACACACAAACACACACACAAACACACACAAACACACATTAAGAGTGTGTGCAGCTCCGACGCCGCTTCACATATTTGTCCAAGTGATTCTGAGGGTTTTAACTCAGGTCTCGTCATCGTTCAACTGAGGACACCTGAGCTGTGATTGGCTTAAACACACACACAGGTGAAAATCCTGTCTACACACACACACACACAGACACACACACACACACACACACACACCTCTTCTCTGCTCCAAAACAAACAAACGCCTCCGTCCTCTCTCCTGAACAATCGGTTTCCATGACTCTTATTTTGGTGATGCTCCCGGTGCTTGAAATTATTCAACGCACACAAAATGGGTTTAAATCAGTCTGAATGTTTGGGCTGCAGCTCCTCCGTCTCCATGGAGATCTCCGCTGGTGCAAAAAAAACACAAAAAAAACTCCAAACACAGAGGGCGACAAAACAATCTAAGGCCAGGACGCACACCCTCTCTCTCTCTCTCACACGGTGCAGGGATTTAAAGACGCTATAGAAGAGATGACGTCATCAATAATGCAGCGAGGTGAGGACCAACACGGAGATCAGGCCACTCGTTAAGAAGGAGAGGAAGTTGATTTGAACAGCTCGGCGCCCAGAGTTCCTCTTTCTCACCGTGACCCTGAACGCCTCACGTATAGCAGCCTATAGGAGCAGTGGTACGGTGAGTTCAGGCGTCGCCAAGGGTTCAACTGGGTTTCTACTATAGAAACTAAAGTTGTTTCTCCTTTAGGGTGAGAAAATGTGATGTTGTGATTATAACATGATGATGTGATTGGTCAAACTGTTTTAACTGTTTTAATGTTTGTTTTCTTGTTGTTTGTCAAGTGTGTCCTTCATGTGGACGACACTGTGCTGCTCTCTCGGCCAGGATCTCCTTGCAAAAGAGATTCTGAATCTCAATGGGATTATTCCAGGCTGACAGGCCTCCTCACTTCCTTCCTTTTTAAATCTCTCTTAAAGGACAATTCCGGGCAAATTCAACTTGGGGGTGTATGTTACTATAATTTTAGGTCTAAAAGAAGGAATGTGAAGATTTTCAGTTTAATCGCTCCTGTTTTGCGGTAGCTGCGTCTGTCCCTGCATCGCTCCAGCCGCAGTGAATGCACCCCAAAGTTGAATTTGCCCGGAATTGTCCTTTAAAAACGCACTTTTACTCCCTCGCTTTTAACTCACCGTCATTTTATTTTTGTCTGTCATTCCCTAAAAGCACCTGCAGTGAGCTGGTCTGTTCATGTCCTCTGCCCTTGCCTGGTGTCCTTGTCTTTTCTTGTTTGTTTTGTTTAAAGTTACTTTGTGTTTTTATGTCTTTTACCTTCATCTTAAACCTATTTTTATGTCTCATTTTGAAGCACTTTGGATTCCCCTGTGACTTTTTAAGTTGATTGATTGATTGGTTAATAAAGGTTAAAAAGATAACAAAGAGAGGTGGAGGTCAAGGTCACA
Source organism: Decapterus maruadsi (assembly GCA_030347415.2). NCBI lineage: Eukaryota > Metazoa > Chordata > Actinopteri > Carangiformes > Carangidae > Decapterus > Decapterus maruadsi. The sequence goes on from CM064892.1 coordinate 2,699,231, forward strand.
GTCAGGAGGTGGTTACCATGACGACCTGCAGGACGCCACGCCTTGGTTAAAGTGTTTATCAGACGCTTGTTGTGTGTTTCTCCTCTACCTCGTCCTGCTGCTGCTGATGTGATCAGCTCCACGCAGCCACGGGCGTCTGGCCGGGCTGCTGCGTGTGTGTGTGTTCAGAGTGTGTGTGTGTGTGTGTGTGTTTGGAGGAGTTCAGCTTCTGGTTTCAGCATCAACGAGGTGTGTGTCTGTGTCAGCACGTCCTGCGCTGCAGAATAAATTCTGTTAGCGGCCGACACACACCTGTTAGTTTGGAGCAGATCTGTCAGCCTGCTAACATGCACACACACACACACACACACATACACACACACACTGTTGAGACACACACACACACACACACACTGTGTACCTGCAGGCTGCAGCCGTCTGTCCGCGGCGTTCACCTTTACAAATGTGTTCCATCAGCAAAATTAACCGACTACAATTAACATAACCACGTTAATTATGGTAATTAACAACCGTCTGTGTGTGTGTCTGTGTGTTTAAGTGTGTCTGTGTGTTTAAGTGTGTGTGTGCGTCTGGAAAGCTACACTGGAGGAAAACGATAGAGACATGAAGGTGAAGAAGAGGAATAACTCATATTATTGACCATTGATTGATTGATCGATCAGTTCTGTATCAGACAAAGACAGAAAACTCAACGACTCGTGTGATAAAAATAATTCCTGTGTGAATCAGAGAAGAAGAAGAAGAAGAAGAAGAAGAACGTCGGAGGACAAAGACGGAGATGATTGACCGCTTCACTGGCAGCTACACACACACACACACACACACACACACACACACACACGCAGACTGTTAATTATTATCCTGAATAATAAGAAGCAAATGACTCATTAAATCTCTCCTTGACCCCGCGGAGCCGTCGTCTGTGTTTCCGTCGGTATCTGTCGGAGCAGAAGCTGCTGCTTCACTGGGATTCAACGGAAAACAAAAAACGCTCCCTGACCCCAATCTGGGTCCGTTCTTCTCTCCCAAACTACAGCAACACAAAGAACGACCTCCTGAAAATTCATAAGTGAGATGAGTGAACTTTCTTCTTGACCTTCATCGTCCCTCCTCCTCCTCTTCCTCCTCCTCCTCCTCCTCCTCCTCCTCCTCCTCCTCCTCCTCCTCCTCTTCCTCTTCTTCCTCCTCCTCCTCCTCCTCCTCCTCCTCCTCCTCCTCCTCCTCCTCTTCCTCTTCTTCCTCTTCCTCCTCCTCCGGTCGTTAAAAACACAACGGTGCTTTTCTCCGTCTCATGTGACCGGCGTCATGAGACCTCGAACCACCTGACTGCACCTAACGACTGTCACACTGAACACATTACACTGGATTACACAGACACACAAATACACAACATCTGCACTTAAAGGGACAGTACACCCAAAATTCAAATTTCACGCAGAAAACTGAGCCCCATTCACAACAAATATGGCTGCACAATTAGAATTTTGAGTGAACTATCCCTTTAAGACCTGCAAAATCACATTGGCTACACGGCACGCCTCTGTCTCACACACACACACACATATATGCACGTACACACAAAGTGCTGTGATCAATATCGTTCCCTATCTGCAGTAATCAATTCTCATTCCAATCCGATCGATACTCTGTCAACGCCGCGTTCTGATCGTCGATGAAATCACTCGTTAATCCAGAATTAGCATCGATCCAGACTCGGCCCCGATCACGTTTTACACACACACACACACACTCACATGTATGTAAGAAAAGGTCACGCACACACACACGTTCCTGAGCCTCCATATTAAAAACCCAACAGCAGTAAAAGCAGCTTTAATTGCTGCTGCAGCGTTTGTGCCACTCGCTTGTTTGTGTTTTAATTGCTCTGAGTGGCGCCACCAGTGTTGTTGTTGTCATCGTTTCCCACTGTTTATATATATATATGTGTGTGTGTGTGTGTGTGGCTGCAAGTACAGTTTAAAGGAATAGTTCACCAAAAAATGAAAGTGCATCTGGAGACCCAGGAGGCCGGGTCGTAGTCCAGCAAAAACAATTTCATTTTTCTGGTGAACTATTCCTTTAAACCTGTCATGGTGCGTTCAAGAGCTCAGTTCAAAAAGCTGCTTCAGCTCCGTTTTCTGCTCTTGAAGCTGAAACAACCTGGTTTGGTTCCAAGAGTTCAGCTCAGGAGACTCTGCTGTTGTGTTGTTGTTGTTGTTGTTGTTGTTGTTGTTGTCGACTGGTTTGAGTTCAAAATAAAATCAAATTTTAGGTTAAAAATAAATAAAAGCGACAATAACTCCAGTTGTTGTGTTTGTCACGGGGCTGATTTAACTTCTCCTGCTCTATAACTCTGTAAAACTGTTGGACACTTAAGGACTAAATGAAACCACATGGGCACCGGGAACAAAAACACACACACACACACACACACAGACACACACACACAGCTTAAAGGCAGAGGAAACCCAACCTGAGGCTTTATATTGCCAGGAAACTGTGTCAACCACAGTGAAGCACCTGTGCCGTCTCAGTCTCAGAGCTCTCGTGCTGCACAAATACCCAGGAAATCACCACCACCTCCTCCTCCTCCTCCCTCCCCCCCCCCTTCTGTTAAATACAGCCACTGTCTTTCTCCCTCTAAAAAGGAAAAAAGGTCAAGTCAAAGGGATTAGAGGTCAAAAACACTAATTACTGACTCTGTCATTTAATCTGGTGCAGACCGGAGATTAAGAGTTATAATCCCATCACACACACACACACACACACACACACACACACACACACACACACACACACACAGTGGCACAGGAAATTATGAATCAGTGTGACATCATCTACCTGGCCTGCTGTTATTGTCTAGAATCGACAGGAGGGAGGAGGAGGGGGGGGCGTTATGTCTCCTGTAATTACATCGCCAAACCAAAACAAAGCCGGCGTATGTCATGATGTCACACAGACGCTGCTCCACCTTCCTCCTCCTCTTCCTCACTCATCTCTGATATTAACACAGAAGAATAAGAAAAAGACTGAACGTCCACAACAACAGGATGAAGATGGAGGTGAAGAAGAAGAAGTTTAACCCTCCTGTTTTCCTTCTGTTCCCTTCTTCCATCCTTCCTTCTTTCCTTCCTTTCCACAATCCTTTTCCTCTTCCTTCCTTCTTCCTTTGATCGAATTGACTTGATCTGTTCCCTCCCTCCATCTTTCTTTCCTCCAATTTCCCCTTCCTTCTTTCTTTCTTTTCCTTCCTTCCTTCTTTGCTTCCTTCCTTTTCCTTGAACGAATCTGTTCCCTCTCTCCTTCTATCTTTCCTTCCTGGATCTTTTCCTTCTTCCTTCCTTTTTGACCCAATCTGTTCCCTCTCTCCTTCCTTCCTCCCTTCCCTCCTTCCTTCCTTTTTGACCCAATCTCTTCCCTCTGTCCTTCTATTTTTCCTAACCTTTTCCCTTCCTTCCTTTATCTTTTCCCTCTTCCTTCCTTTTTGACCTAATCTGTTCCCTCTCTCCTTCCTTCCCTCCCTTCGTCCTACCCTCCTTCCTTGACCTAGGAGGACAACAGGAGGGTTTTAACCACTTTCCATCCAAGTCAACTCCACCCCTCGTCCTCACTGCAGCCCCCCTCCCTCCTCCCTTTTCCTTTCTCCCCCTCCCTCCCTCCCTCTCTCCCCCCCTCCCTCTCTCCGGGAGGTAATGTAAATCTGAAGGTAACAGAAGCCAGTCACAGTGGACATGCTTATCCACACCAGACTGCGTGTGTGTCCCCGGGGGGAGCCGCTAACTACCTCTCCATCTCCCTGACTCTGACTCCTTCAGAAAGAGAGAGGGAAGGAGAAAAAAGAGAGAGAAAGTGAAGGAAGGAAAAAGAGAGATTTGTAAAGAATAGTAAAAAGAGAGCAGAGTGGAGGAAGAGAGCAGACGGAGCCGCCGTGTGTCTGAGCTGCTGCAGCGAAGCCCAACAGCTCCCTCTGTCGTCTGCTGCCTCTGCACTCGTCTGCTCTGCTCCCCTCTTCCTCCTCTCCTCTCCTCCTTTCCCTCTCTCCAAGTCTGTCTCCTCATGTCTCATGTGCAAACCCCCCCTCCCCTCCACTCCTCCACCTCACTCCCCCCCTCCCTCCGTGTGCCGCAAAGAAAACTAGTTTACAAAGCCAGGACTTGTGAGAACGAGCAGCTGGCGCCTAATTAAATATAAATGCAACGATTACAGTGTAATAAATTAATCCCTCTCTCCGTCTCTACGTCACGCTTTCAGTCTGTCCTCGTCCTCCCTGCGTGCACCGTCTTCTTCAAGCTGCAGACGTCAGGTTAAGTTGAGACAGATGATGCTGAACGTGGACCAAAAAACCCGACAAACAACACAAACCTGGAGACATTTCTGTGTCAGTTTGTCTTTTTGTCTCCTTCTTCTTCTTCTTCTTTTGGCTGCACATCAGTGAAAACAACCTGATACCTGCACCCAGCCCCGGCTTTCATCTGTCATCCAAGCCAGGTTTCTTCATTCTCACCCTAAATAGCACACACACAGAAGATGTTACCGGTACAAGGGGATATTCTCTCTCTCTCTCTCTGTGTTTCTTTTCTTTCTGTCTGCTGCTGCTGCTGCTGCTGCTTTTAAAGTTATACAATCACCTTTTTTCCCAGACATGAAACCACCGCCGCCACACTTTTGCGGGAACTGAAAAGGGAGCCATGTTCCCGAGGCGAGGAGACGACAGGCTGCAGGTCTCGTTTCAGCTCAGACGGCGGCGGCGGCTCTCCTAATAAAAAGGGGAGCGAGCAGAAATACACCGCTGATAGAAGTCATGCTGCCCCCCCCTCCCTCCCTCTGATAGGAGTCATGCTCTTTTCTTTCTCCTCCGATCGCCTCCTCTCCTTCTCTGTTCCTCTACAACAATGTGACTGATGTGCTGCTGCTGCTCAGCCAGTAGAATTAATTAGACGACTTAAAGCAAACATGCAAAAAAAAGAACAAATCGAGCAGGCTCTGTTTACAAAAAAAAAAGAGCCTTTTGTGAGAAGACGACGCCGCCTCTGATGTGAAAACCCCCCGACACCGAGCTGCTGCTGCAGACACATGAGGGAAAATGAGGGAATGATCCTTTTTCTTCTCGTGTTGTTGTGACTTTCAAGTGGCCGACCGAACCACAATGTATAAACTCTCCAACAGGGCAGGAATGCTGCTTTTTTTTTGTTCCTTCTTGACTATAGTCTGTAGGCTAATTAGTAAAATATAAAATAACTACAATAAAATGCTGCAGGGCAGAAACATACTGTGTGAAAAGTGAGGAAAAACCAAAACAACACTGTGGCTGTCGCTGCTGCTGCTGCTGCTGCTGCTGCAGAGTTAAAGTGTCAAAAAGCAGAAGTTGCAAGAAAAAAAAATCCTTTGTTTCACATTTTAACAAACTGGAACCAGCACCGCTACAGGATCTGTGTGTGTGCATGTGTGTGTGTGTGTTTATGTGTGTGCATCCTCTTGATGGCTGCAGAGGCTTTTATGAAAAGGCACCTGGAGAAGCAGCAGCAGCAGCGAGAGAGAGAGACAGCAGCCGCCGAGCCTGTGGCCAGAGGAGAGGAGAGGAGAAGAGAAGAAGAGAAGAAGAGAAGAGAAGAGAAGAGAAGAGAAGAGAAGAGAAGAGAAGAGAAGAAGAGAAGAGAAGAGCCCCTATCGAATAAAATACAACAACAGCAAATGATTTTCTCAATGGCTCCCACAAGACTGAGGAGTACAGAGTCAGAGGGAGGGAGGGATGAAAAGACTGAGGGAGAGGCAGAGGGAGGTGGAGGGTGAAATGCAAAAGGAGAAATAGAGGTAGAGGAGTTGGAGGAGAGAAGAAGAGAGGGAGAGGGAGAGGGGGGGGGGCATTTCATAGCGCAACAGTGTGGGAGACAGAGGGAGAGATTATTGCCTTCTTGAGAGCAGCAATCTTGAGCTGTGCCATGAATACCAAAGACTGAACAGCCCCACAGTCAACGCCTCTCTCTCTCCCCCCCTCCCTCCCCCCCTCTCTCCCTCTCTCTCCCTCTCTTCCAGTGAAAAGGCAGCGGAATTGCAGGTACCCAAATTATACACCAATATCTCACTTCACTCTCAGCTGCAAACGGCTGAGCAGCGACTCACAGTGCTCCACCATACATAATTACAGATATCAGACCAGCAGTTACACACTCTCACCCACACACACACACACACTCAGTGCTCGTGCAAGGACACATCTGAGTAGATTCCAGTAGATGTCTGCGCAGCGATTAGGAGCTGATCTAATGTGGCCCTACAGGGACGATAAGCCAAAACGCACGGACCTAATTGAGTGCAGAATTAGCCTGAATGAGCCTGAGGGCAACGGAGCTGTGTGCAGCTTTTAATGCAGTTTCACCGGCGCTCGCGCACTGGAGAGGAAAGAAAAGAGAGAGGGAGAAAGAAAGAGAAGGAGAGAGAGAATAAGGGGGCAAGGACGCAGCGCTGCTTCAAGTGTTCAGATGGACTGAAGTCAAGCTCAGACTGAAGTGGTGAAATGTGTGACATCCACAACAAGTACAACACACACGACTGATTGGATAATGACCCTTCAATACACACATATAGATACACATATATACATACATGGGCGCGCGCGCACAAGCCAGTCAGAGCCCGGTGACGGTGGATGGATCCATGGAAAAGTTGTGCGTCGCCGTTTTTACGCGGAGCTGCCGCTGGGCACGAGACAGCGGAGCGGAGGCTGCACCGAGATCAGCAGCTATACGTGGCCAGACACACACACGCACACACATATGCACACAGTCACACTCACACGCAGAGAGAAGAGCGCACACGCACACACACTAAGCGATCGCCAATGTGCAAACACACACTGAAAAAAATACATAAACCGCACAGATTCCAACCGTCACACTCTGCCCGTCCAGAGTGCGCACTGTTACACACACTAACAGGCACATACACACACTAACACACACGGACACACAATATTCTGTTACCGCCGCTAATGCGCAGCGGCTCCGGAGCTTTTCCCATCATCATCCTGCTCCAACACAACCAAGTCCCACAATCCTCTCACACGCAACTTTTTAAAAAAAATAGATATATGTATGTGCTGTAGTCCGATCAGTCCGAACCAGAACCAAAACCAGAACCAGAACCAGAACCAGAACCAGAACCAGAACCTCCCCCAGCGCCCCGGGAGCCGCACCACTTCACTTCACTTCGCCCGTTTTACGCTCGGTGAAGCCTCCGCAGAGACAGAAGCAGAACCGGGAGGAGGTGACGGTGACAGCGGACCATGCAGATCCCAGATCCCGGTCCACATGCAGCCTGGAGCTGGAGCTGGAGCTGGAGCGGGTTGGTCTCTTACCTTTTTGGAAGTGAGAAGACTCCGCGCGTCGCTGGTCCGCCTCTGGAAAAATCCCCACAAACATACAACAACAAGCCAGAAGAAAAAGTCCGATGTCCAACACATCCACCGTGGAGGAGCGGAGGTAAAAGCAGAGCCAACTGGATTCTCCAAAATGTTCTTCACTCAGATTTTTTTTTTTTTTTAATTATTATAATTTAATTTTTATCCGCTGGAGGCGAAAAAAAACCCCAAACCAGAGCTGAGTAGAAAAAGAGAGGGTAAAAATAAAAAATAAAAAACAGAGAGAGACGGAGCAGCCGTGCGTCTTGATAAGGATCCGAGATCGAAGTGGTGATGATGAAGAGGAGGAGTGAAGGTGGTGGTGGTGCTCAGGAGGAGGAGGAGGAGGAGGAGGAGGAAGGTGGGTGTCGGGAGAGAGAGAGAGAGAGAGAGAGCAGAGAGGAGAGGAGGAAATCACCGGAGCATCAGGCTGCTGCTCCTCCTTCAGGGGGATCAGGCAACAAAATCCGATCCAGGACCAGGAGCGACCGTCAGCGCAGCGCCGTTTGTCCGCGTGTCCTCCCTCCACGAGCCTCGGAAACGGTGTGAGGGGAAGTGTGAGCGCGCGCGACGGCAGCACCGAGAGAGAGAGAGAGTGGGAGAGTGAGAGGGGTAGAGAGAGAGAGATGTTGCTGCCGATGGAGGGCGTTGGAAACTAGAGTAACCCCCTCTCTGCTCTCACTCTGCTGCTCCATCCACTCACTGTCATAACCACACTGTCTTATTGGTATTATTTAATGATTATTATTATTATTAAATTATTATTATTATTATGATGAATGACTTATTTAGTGTGCAGGACTGTGCATGTAGTGGCACTCACTCCAGAAGAAGAAGAAGAAGAGGCAGGAGGTCTGATGGAGCAGCACACTTCTTACTTTCTCTGGTTCATTGTGACTTTCCAGACCCGGATCCAGACTGATCCAGACCGAGACCGAGGGGCTGCAGCAGGAACAACAGCAGCAGCAGCAGAGGAAGCCCTGCAGAGAGGGGAGGGGGGTGGAGAGGGGGAGATGGGGTGGGGGGGTAAATGAATGCAACAGTTGCTCTTTCCCCATTGGCTCCAGCGCGGCGTCCAACTGCTGCTGGAGCAGATTTAAGAATCTGCTCAGCAGCCAATAGGAGCGCGAGGGGAGGGGCGACTGTGGGAGACCCTTGATTCTGCAGAGCTGATTGGCTGAATGAAGAAGTCCCGTTTTAAAACAGAGAGAGAGAGAGAGAGGGAAGGAAAGTTGAGGAGGAAAACGAAATGACAGCTTCATCTTCATTCATGCATTTATTGAATGCATTGAGGGTTTTTTTTTTGCAGGAGTTGAACCATTGACACATAAAGATTTTTAAAGGTATACAGAAATAAAAAATGAATTTGATTCCACTTTGGGTCCTAACATTATCTATCAGACGATGGAGCCCAAACTTTGTGCAAAATTCCATTTTTGAGTAAATCCGGGATCAAAGTGTGTGTTTTTTTCACATTGTTTAATGCAGGCACACAAATTATAGCCTATGTCACGGTGCTCACGATTCATCAGCCACTGATATTGGATCCATCATCCGTCAATCATTGAATATCCCGCCCACTCGATAACGACCAATCAAATCGGCTAAAAACTCATGCAGCAACCATAACTCGTGACAACAACATTTCAGGTTAGCATTAGCATCAGAACGAGCAGCAGGCAGCTCATTACTGTGTCCAGTCAGACAGGAACACAGTTAATTACTGTATTTTTACAGGTGTAGCCTAACAGATGTGCCACAGTGAGAAAAAAAAAAAACATGTTGTTTTGGCGGGTTTTGAAAAGCTCAGTGCCCAATTTTTTCCTCTTTCATTCAACAACAGCAGAAAAACAATAGGCTACATGTTTTTTTAAATTATGGCTTTCAAACATGTCTGTAAATTACCCAGGATGCAAACTGACATAATAAAAATTAAAAGGGCAGGTGGTCGATGTATAATTGCAGGGTGTTTGACTGGTTTGAACAAACGTGAACGACGGCTGCTCTTTCTCATTTCAGAGCAGTTTAAAATGAGTCTTTGCAAGTTAATAGAAGGAGGCTAATCTTAACATTAATAAAAAAATGATTCTAATATTCTGGTTTCAAACTGAATCTTGATTCATAGGCCTATAGATTATAAAATTAGGCTACAAAATAATACAATTTAAATGTCCTGCAAACTCAAAATGATAATTTCAAAACTCAAATTTGTTGAACAGTTTAGGAATAGCCTATTGTAGCTATTTCATCCTCCTTTTTAAAGTTTCAAAAGATGAAGGCAGGCAGGCTGCACGCTCAATATCCACACACCTCAGCTGCCATGTCAGTCATAATAAACCCACAATAATAACAGGTCTGATGCAGTTCAGCCCCAAACATAAAGCAGTGGTATGATATCCTACCTTAGTCCAGGAGTTTGCTTCAGAAGAAGAGGAGCAGGTGGAGCCAGGTGTTGAAGCAGCCATGGTCCGTCTCTGCAGCCAGAACCGGAGGCTAATGTCCTGTATTAGCTTGTGCTAGCTGTCCGGTGGCTAACAAACCTCCATACACCTGGCTAATGAACGCTAACGAGGCTCGGTCGGTAAGTTATGCTAATGAGCCGACATAAACATGAGCAACTCTGCAGGCACACTTTGAATACAAGTGACTCTAGTTGTTCATTTAAGTGTGTGTAGCGTGGATATATTCCACACTGATGAATACTGAGTATAAATATCAACTACACACTTGTTTACACGAACTTTTCACACGCGCTTTTTAGTCCGACGTGACTGTGCGTCAAGCAAGACGTCAAGCTAGCTCAGGTGTAGCTACTCACTTCCGGTTTTCAAATTAAACGCTCCAACCAATGAATGTACGTCGTCTAGCTTTTTTTTTTTTTTTTTTTAACCACCAGGGATCTTTCAAAATAAAACAATCTTATAACGTTAATGCTTAAATCCCGACACATTGAAAAGTCTTCTTTATGTTACAATTTTAAAAGTGGCCTATAATTAGAAACTGATTTAGCAAATAAAAGGAATTCATCATCTGAGTAGCAAGTCACAGTTCCCTAAAAAAGTAGGAAATATAAATGCATAAATATAATAGGCTATAGCCTAAAATAAATTGAAGTGGCCTTAAAGAGAATGCCAAATAACATGTAGATGTTTTATAATCTTGAATAAATCATGCAAAGTATTGGTCAGTTATTACATAGCCTATAGGATCCTTGTTTACATTTCCTGCTCTTTGTGGGTGCAACAATGGGACATATGGTAAATTTGACATTTTTTGATAGCCTATTTAGTAAACAAAACAGTCAAGTGAGCTCTACCATTAAACCTTTGTAGCTCTAAGATGAAATAACATCATGAATCTTTTAATGCAATCATGTGTTTTTCCTGTTTAACCTGGTACACAGAGATAAGAAGAGTGTTTCCAGTTTTTAGCTTTAAATGACAAGATCATGATTCACCTGGAAATTCAAACCAGAACCCTTTTGGACCACAAAGCTTCTCCTGAAACCTCCACTGGTTCCACGTTAACGTTAATATACGTCACACAGAGCGTTTGAAACTGAAACTGAGAGCGACGGCCACAATGAGAAGCTGCAGTCTGTCTCACACTGTAAACACTCAGCAGTCCAGACTGAGACGTCCAGACTCCAAAGACCAGTCTGTTGTTGTACGAGCTGATCCACAAACCCCTGAACACAACACAGGATATATATACAACTAAGAGCTGGGCCACCCACAGCATACACACATCATATCAGACACATGTGGACACCGAGAGACTGTTGGAGCCGTCAAAATAAGTCTTTTTAAGTTTTTAAGTCTCAGTTTGGTTGTTAGCGTCTCACGGCTGATTGGACATGAGTGACGGCTCCAACAGGCTCGACTGACGACGACCAGACCTGAGAGTCGTTCACATTGTGATGCTGTAGATTTCTGTCTCCATGTGCTTTTAACTGAAAATGTGCACGTATCTGCATGGTTGAGGAGAAAGTCAAGAAGTCTGTTCTTCTAAACAGATATTTTCCAAATCCTACTGATTGGAATTCAATTGATAGATTGGCCTCATGTTCAATTATGTCATCAAGCTGTGCAGGCATGCCCTTAGTGTGCAAAGGAAAAAATACACATTGTTGACTCACTTTGTCCACTTCCTTTAATTTTTCTTTATTTAGTCATGATCCAGACCAGTTTTTGACAAAATCAAGTCACAATTTTTGAAAAGGTGCATGTCCAGATGACATTTTGATATAATAAATAGTCCTAAGTGGCAGTTATCAGCACATGAAGTAAATCACCTCCTATAATAAATATAGTTCTTGCATGCTTATTTTCCGGACCTTTGCTCATTTTTTAATCTGGCACGTTTGGTAGATGCATGGCTTTAATTTCAATCCAGTTTTGGTGCTGTATAAAGAATATAAAGGTCACATGGGCTCCAAACCACCAGCCCAAGGAGACACAACAATGGGACACAGGCTGGCTCATAAAAAAAACTTCACTTCTGTGCAACTCAGAATAATAAAGTAATAAAACTCGATGGTTGTGGGTGTGCAGAGACTTTATATTTTGTAAAATATAAAAAGGAAATAGACTCTGTTGTAGCCCTTAGCCTCTTTTTCTGGAACTTCTGGTTATGTGCTTATGTGGTTGTTCTCCACGAGGACACGAGGTGAGAAAACCCTCTATTCTCCAGACGCCGCCACACTCGTCATCTTCACAGTTTGTGTTGTTGATGAAAAAGCTAATAGGTCGACGTGTGAATGGTGAACATACAGCAGCTCCTGGGGGCTCGCTAATGACACCGCCTCAACCTCAAATAATCTCCTGTATACCCACCTCCCTCTATCCCTCCTTCCCTCCTTCCCTGTTCCTGAGCTTTTCTACAAGACAGAAAATAAGCTTTTATAGATTTCTCCTAACTCGTCATAGTTTAAACAATCTGTTCCGCATCGGTTCTCCTTTGATTTCTGTAAACACACCGCAGAGTGAAACAAACTTCTTGCAGCTTTCAAATTACATTTTCGACTAATGTTCAGGATAATATACTGGGTCAAGCTTTGCTGTTATTTGATGTGGCATGCAGCCAATTCATTTAAAACGAGAAAAAATACACACTCACACACACACACACACGGGGTCACATATCTCTGTCTTCATTCTCATGTTTTGCTGGTGTGTGGTGAGGCTGCCTGAGTGATTACACAGGGATTACGGAGCAAGCTTTTAAGGGCAAGGTTGTTTGTTTTAGCCTGAGCCTGAAGGATACCAGGGGCTTCAAGGGGATGAAAAGAGAGGGGCACATGTTTCACTTTACTCCTTCAACCCACATCTTAAGTTTCCCCCCTCTCATCCCTCCGTCTTTCATTCCTTCGGCGTCATAATCAACATTTCTACCTCCTGATCCCTGTGCATTAACCCTCTCTCTGTGCTCTGTTTTCCCTGAATGCAGCCGCGGTGACCAATCAGCAACCTCTGGGATTATCACACAGCCTTAGGTAATTGAATTTGGGCTGTCGGCACGGTAACTGAGGGAGCCGGGACAGCCGTCTGTCCGTCCAGGATGGAGGGAGGGAGGGACAGAGACAGAGAATGGCAGAGGGATTGGGTTTCGTTTGGAGATAGAGAAACAGAGAATAACAGAAAATGAGAGACATTAAAACGGGAAGCAGTGACAAAGAGAGGAGAAAAAAAACCATCCATCCATCCATCCTGATAAATGCAAAAACCATCCATCCATCCATCCTGATAAATGCAAGGCTGTTGGGATGGACAACGAGAGGCAAAGCAAATCAGCAGTGACACAAAGGGAGGGAGGGAGGGAGTTGGGGAGGGGGGGCGAAGATGTAGAGATGGAGAGATGTGGAGAGAGTGAGAGAACAGAGAGCGGCCTTGTGTATGAGTTAGCAGTGAGGAGCAGAGCTGCATAGCAATCACTGCTGTGCTATGCTTTAATCAGCCAGACAACGCTAAACATTAGCTCGCCTCCTACACTCCAGACTCATTTAATCAGAGCCCTAACTCTGTGCATTAGCCTCCTCTTTATATATCAGAGTCTGCAGCAGCCGCTGGGCGGGGCAGGAGCGGGGGCAGGAGGTGGGAGAGGGGGGGGGGGGTAGGTAAAGTAGGCTTTCAATTTATAGATTTGTGAAAGAGAGGGAGAGAGGAGAACTTGACTGTTTACCCTCCTTTATTAAAACGTCCGCCGCCACAAGGAGACGGAGGCGGGAGTTAAGAGAGAGAGGACAGGCGGCTTGTTTTGGGGGCAGATGATGAAGTAAACAAAAGGTGGGGAGGGAGAGGGGGGGTCAAATAGGAAAAATAGAAAGAGGATAAAAATATCCATAGATCCAAAGTGCAATGTGCAAAAAGTTATATGCATTTTTTAAAAAGCATATTAAATGCATTGACACAGCAAAGATGCAACAAGTGGAAGATTAGTAGACATGAGGAAAAGTTAGAGAGTTATTATAAAAGTATTAAATATCTCAAATTCATAATAGATAAACCATAGAATAGATCCATACTGTCCATCTAGTGTAGATTTAACATAAATAAACCAGCTTCATACCAAAAATGGATTTGTTTTGAAATGCAAACCTCTCATTCGACAGTTATAATAATCTGACAACAAAAATCGACATTAAAATAGCATTGATTATATATTCATTATTAAAACAACATTTATTTTTTCATATTTTCAGTATAGGGTGGTTAAATAATTATTTTTTGTATGTGAAATAGAGCAAATAGAACAAAAAGTGTCTTATTCTGAAAAACGTACCACATTTGAACAGGTGAGATGCTTTTATTTTGAAGGAGTTATAGTACAAGCAGCATGTTTGTCACTGTCCATTAAAAAAAACCAGTTGTAACCAAGCAGATAAAGGGGAATGAATGAAGCTACTGCATTCATTTAGCGAATCAGAGTTGTCTAATGAAGAGATGGAATCCATTGTTCATGTTATCTGTGAGGTATTTAGACAGTGTGGATGACTGGAAGTCCTCACACACATTCCTCATGTTGTCAGGTCCCATTAAGTCCAATTAAAACCTCTGTGAGGAACCAATTAGAGAAATAGCAGCAGCTGGTTGAAGCTGGGCTCGTTTTCTTTTCTTTTTAGTCGGTTTGTCGCTGCACAAAAAACCTTCAACTCTTGATCTGTGCTTGTTTCTTACTCTCCTCCGTTGTTCTGCATCTCAGCCTCCATCTCTAACTCTTCTTCTTCTTCTTCTTCTTCTTATCTCGACAGCACGTTATGGCTGATTAGAAGTAGGCCAACGATTTCTGATTTAAACAGCAGGGAAGCAGCAGCATCGTGATTTACATACGTATCCTAATGCGATGGCAACACTTCCAGTTTTCCATTCATGACGTCGGAGGTCTAATTATTCCAGACGACAAGAGTTCTTGCAGGAATGTAAAACAGTTTTGTAAGATTTCAACTGAGCAGAGACACGCACACATACAGAATGGCATTCTCTCACACTCACCAGACATGGGAGATTAGGCCTCTGACAAAATATTGACTATTGGATTTCAGTGTAAGTATCATTCTGTGCTTGGCCACTCTCTGTCTCTCTCTTTCCCTTAATCTCTCTCTCTCTGTCTCGTTCTATTCTTCCACCACCACCTCACATACACAGACACAGCGTGCAGCTTTACCACTTTCTACCTCGATTCATTCAAATTAGAAAATATTGACGGGGGCTCGCTGCTAGAAGCTGCAGCTAAGAAAATGGGTTGGAGGGCATTTTAAGAGAAATCTGTACAAAAAACCCCCAACAAAAACAAACCCACAACTCCTCATGTTCTCATGCTGTTGCACTGAACAAATTGCCACATCACGATCTTTAGTTTTCTCCTCAATCGTTCTTTTGCTTCGACAAAGTTTTGTTTTATTTTAAGGCCACTGTTTTGCTCCGAGTCGACGGGGAATCCAGAAACATTTTAGTCAACTAGATGTAAATGTTTTCCAAATTGATCCGGTCACAGTTGCCGGGCTCCTGGTTCCTGCTGAGGTGCTAATTCCTGCTGATACTTCACACGTCCTCGGGGGTAAAAAAAACAACAAACTTTTGTCAGAAGCTTGAGGGGAAATGTCAGAATAAATCATGTTTGTTCATTTCATTTATACATCAAGAAAACACAGCAGCAAAAATCAGACCTGGCCTCATTCTGGGTTCAACAAGGCGCTGGAGACGTTTTGAGAACATCCAGAAATTGCTCTTCTTCTTCTTCTTGTCTGGTCCCATGCCAGATTTACTTAACTACCAAACCAACGGTATAGTTTTAAAACTTTCACCAAAATGTTGCCCCAATACTGCAGAAACTTCACTCTGTTTCTTTCAAAAACCTATAAAACTCCTAAAATCTCCTCCCACAATCTGCTCAATTGACACCAACCTTGCTGGAGAGCATCTTCAGACCGTCCTCCACAAACGATCCTCACAGATTTTTGATTTATAAAAAAAAATTGAGCCTACAGTGCATGAAAATGTGTGACAGCACTGTAAACATATACCATTCAATTCTTACTAAATAAATCTTCAATCTTCCTGAAAAACATTGACAAAATTTTGGAGTCATGGTTGATGAAGTTTGGCAAATATCAGAATTTTATCTCAAAAACTGAATTTTCTAGAACATTTTGAATTCTGCTCTCATGAGAACAACTGTGGTCAACGGAAGAGTGGCATTTTAGAAATTAATCAGATTTTCTCTTAAAACTTATCGTAAAAAACAAGTCACCAACATTTCCATGCTGTCTAGATATTATGTATATTATGTCTTATCAGATTGTCAGTTGTTTAGATAATACAAACCCCTCCCCTCCCTCTGTCAGTGCCCCCCACCACCACTTTATCACCATAGCGGGTGATAAAAACACCACAGGGTAGATGTGGCAAATGTCATCGTGCGTGGGAGGCAACAATGAAATGCCAGGACGTATCAGAGTCCTGCTGCTCCGTCCACTTTTGTAAAATAGTTGATGATTTATTTTTAATTTTATGTCTCGTTCTGAACAAAACAAATCACACCATACCGTACCGTACCATACCATACCATACCATACCATACCATACCATACCATACCAAACCAAACCAAACCAATCCAGACCAAACCACACCAAACCAAACCGTACCGTACCATACCAAACCATACCATACCATACCAAACCAAACCAAACCAAACCAAACCAGACCAATCCAGCCCAAACCAAACCAAACCGTACCATACCGTACCGTACCAAACCAAACCAAACCGTACCGTACCAAACCAAACCAAACCAAACCAATCCAGACCAAACCAAACCACACCACACCGTACCGTACCGTACCAAACCATACCATACCATACCACACCAAACCAAACCAATCCAATCCAGACCAAACCAAACCACACCACACCGTACCGTACCGTACCAAACCATACCATACCACACCAAACCAAACCAAACCAATCCAGACCAAACCAATCCAGACCAAACCAAACCAAATCACACCAAACCAAACCAAACCAAACCAAACCAAACCACACCAAACCAAACCAAACCAAACCACACCAAACAAATTAAACCAAACATACCATACCATACCATACCATACCATACCATACCATACCACAACAAACCAATCCAGACCAAACCAAACCAAACCAATCCAGACCAAACCATACCAAACCAATCCAGACCAAACCAGACCAAACCGTACCGTACCGTACCAAACCATACCATACCATACCACACCAAACCAATCCAGACCAAACCAAACCAAACCAAACCAAACCACACCAAACATACTATACCATACCATACCATACCATACCATACCATACCATACCATACCATACCATACCACAACAAACCAATCCAGACCAAACCAAACCAAACAACCATACCAAACATACCATACCATACCATACCATACCATATCAAACCAAATCAGTGCTGTGCCGTCCCGAGGACGAGCTTGAGTCAACCTGATTCTCAGCACATTTGCTGTTCCAGGTTTCAGTGACTAAACTCCTGAAGTGCCAGTCAGTATTTATGAACCCCCTCCATCACAAACAGCTCAGAGACAAAGAGGCTGGGGGGGGGGCAAGACCTCGACACTCTTCTCCTCAAGAAACACATTTTGCCTTCATCAATA
Source organism: Decapterus maruadsi (assembly GCA_030347415.2). Taxonomy (NCBI): domain Eukaryota; kingdom Metazoa; phylum Chordata; class Actinopteri; order Carangiformes; family Carangidae; genus Decapterus; species Decapterus maruadsi. The sequence continues at coordinate 2,716,776 of CM064892.1, forward strand.
AATAATAAGCATTTCAGTCCAACTTTTCACCAATGGGGCCGAGCAGACCTTGGCTTCAGCTGCCACACACACACACACACCCACACACACACCCACCCACACACACCCCTCAGGTCGTGTGTCGGGGCTCTGCAGTCAATCAATCTGAGGGTGAAAGGTGTGTTTTGGTTTCCAGCAGGGGGGGTTGGTCAGGCTGCGCCATTTTGTTTTTGTTAGAGATTTCAGATCTGCTTTAAAAACAGAAAAGGTAATTAAAGATTTAATCCGTCCTCCACCTGAAAACACACCCACTGTGTCCAGTTTAATCACCGACTGGTGATGAAACTGATGCTGTTATTATCCCACAGATAAACCACACCAACATCTGTCTGCATCTGCTTCCTCTAGGGATGTCACAGTTACTTGTTTTCACAATTAAATCGTGGTTTTAAACGCCACAATTAATTAATCGGAAAGATTCTTAAATATGTTATCGGCAGATGTGGCGCAAAAATGAAGGTAAAAGCTCAGATACTGGTCCATTTAACTAATGTAACATTGAATTGGTAGGAATTTAAATGTTAGTGTGTCATTTTTAATAAAAACAAAAAAGCAAAACAAAACAAAAAACGATTAAAATAAATGCAAACTTTTGGTATAGATGACAATTTATGACCTGAATATTTCAAACATTTCCCCTGGGGATTAAGAATTGGTCATATATTAATAGATACTTGAAATATTTTGGGTAAACAATGAGTAATAATGTTGTGATTATAATGGTACCAAGAAAATGTATAATCGTGACATCCCAAGCTTCTTCTTCCTCTGTGAAATCCAGCCTTGGTCAGATTTTCCAGGCTGGTTAATGTGTGTTCTCCTTTCTGCCTGTCTTGTATTTTCCAGGCTAATGTGTGAAAATCACCAGTTTTTCTTCTTCTAGCTGTAACCCCCCCCCCTCTTCCCCCTCCCGCTGTGCAACGGCCAAATAGGAAAACACACACACACTGACACGCACACACCCTTGTGTTATTCCTGCATCTCCTCTCTCAGCAGGACGCCTCTCCTCCTCGTCCATCTCGTGTCATTATCTGATCCCTCGCTGCCGACTGAGTGGAGCTTCCCTGCATAAGAAAATAAGAGAGTAAACACAGGAACTCTCCCTTCTCTCCCTTCTCTCTCTCCATTACTGCCTATCATCATCGGAGCTGCTCGCCACCTTCCTCCTCTCTTTTACAGGGGTCACTCCATCAACACTTCATTTTGTGCTACAATTAGGCCCCATGATCTCACTTCACTGGGGAGGCAGTTGTCTACTGCACTCTTAGAAATAAGGGTTCCAAAAGGGTTCTTCTACAAGGGCTGAGGTTCTACCTGGAACCATTTGCTTCTGAAAAACCCTTTCCCCAAAGAAATGGTTTTTCAAGGGTTCTTGGTAACACTAAGGGTTCCAGTAAGAACCATTTTGATCCAGAGAACCCTTAAAAACCCTTTCCCCAAAGAAATGGTTTTAACAAGGGGTCTTGGTAACACTAAGGGTTCCAGTAAAAGGGTTCTTGGTGGAACTCCCTGTGTCGGTTCTAGATGAAACTGTAAGAAGTCGGATATTTTATGGATGAAACCCCCAGTAAGGCTTCTGTAGAACCTCTCATTGGGGGTTCTAGGTGTAACCTTTCACAAATGGTTCTAGATATAACCCTTTATGTGTTGGGTTCTAGATATAACCCTTTATGTGTTGGGTTCTAGATATAACCCTTTATGTGTTGGGTTCTAGATATAACCCTTTATGTGTTGGGTTCTAGATATAACCCTTTATGTGTTGGGTTCTAGATATAACCCTTTATGTGTTGGGTTCTAGATATAACCCTTTATGTGTTGGCTTCTAGATATAACCCTTTATGTTGGGTTCTAGATATAACCCTTTATGTGTTGGCTTCTAGATATAACCCTTTATGTTGGGTTCTAGATATAACCCTTTATGTGTTGGGTTCTAGATATAACCCTTTATGTGTTGGGCTCTAGATATAACCCTTTATGTGTTGGCTTCTAGATATAACCCTTTATGTTGGGTTCTCGGTATAACCCTTTATGTGTTAGGTTCTAGATAAAACTTTATGTTGGGTTCTCGGTATAACCCTTTAAGTTGGGTTCTCGGTATAACCCTTTATGTTGGGTTCTAGATATAACCCTTTATGTTGGGTTCTAGATATAACCCTTTATGTTGGGTTCTCGGTATAACCCTTTATGTTGGGTTCTAGATATAACCCTTTATGTTGGGTTCTAGATATAACCCTTTATGTTGGGTTCTCGGTATAACCCTTTATGTTGGGTTCCAGGTAGAACCTTTATGGAGCCAAAAAGTGTTCTCCTATGAGGACAAGCAGAAGAACCTTATATGGTTCTACATAGCACTTTTATTTCTAAGAGTGTGGGATATTCAGGCATGTCACAATAAGCCGTGGGTTCGAACCCGGCGACCTGGATGAGGATAAACAGGGAGGGATAATGTTTTGGATTGGATATCTGGTATTTTAAACTGCGAGCCTGATATTTATAGCTGAGCTCACTTCTCTGAAAATGAGCAATAATGAGATTTTGAATCTGATTTTGAAAGGTCTGCATTGTGCTGTGTGCCCTTTAAGCCACGCCCCCTTCTAATCTAATCCAATTTCTCTGTCCGAGATTTGATTTAAATCTATTTTGCAAGGAAACGTTATGAATCTAGATTAAAAAAGCAACATTTTAAGTTGAATATATTTACATTTTTTAAATGCCGAGGCTTTGATTCGACTGACAGGAACCAAACAAAGCTTGTGGCCTCTTCCCATCCACTTCAAACCAGTGGGACCAGTCTAGACAGGAACATGAATACAGAAATATCCAGAGGACAATATGAGTTTGAGTTTCCACTCTTACAGTCAGAGGCTGATTTTAGCCTGTTACACATTCATTCCTCCGTGTTATTGAGCTGTGTCGTGTTCCTGCGCTGGCTGCTATTTATAAAAGTCTGATCATTTCTTTCTTTCTGTCTTTTTTTTATTCATCGTTGCTCTGGTTATGATGTTTGTTCACAGTGTGGGAATCCCAGCCACTTTCAGGGAGTGTGAAAGTTGGAAAAAATGCAGCTTTATTGAGTAGCCATGGCTTTTTATTGAGCAGATTCTTCTTCTTCATGTCTGAAAACAACAGAAGAATATATATATATATTTAAAAAACATCCTCTTGATCCGACCCTTTGGTTTTGCTTATTCATTAATTAGACGATTGCGCCTTTATCAAGAAGGGTGTCGGCGTGGGTTGCCGTGGAGTCGAATAATTAATGAGGCGATGAATCAGATAGATGCTCGCTCACATCCAGAGCAAATAGCAGCGAGACAGAGGACACACACCCTTATTAAGAATAACAAACAGGCCGATTTCTCAGGGTCAGAATCAACATTTACAAGAGACAGAGAGGAGACGAAAGGGAGGTGGGAGGAAAAATCAAAGAGTCAGACGGAAGTAATCGAATGTAAACTAGGATTTAAATATTCACGCCGCATTTACATTTTCATTCTGATATATGTCTGTGTTTGCAATTGTTTATGTTGCTTGCATGTGATGCATAATCTGAATGAGATGTATAATTCAGCACAAGGGAAGGTGACTCGTCGTCGTAGCCAATCGGCTGCAACCGGGGCTAAAAATTGGAGGATTAAAATTTAATAGCTGGATATGACAGTGTGTCCTCCCGCTTTGTGTCTTTGGAAAAAAGGAGGAATACAAATCAGCGAAAAAATAAATAAAAAAAGAAACAGTGAGAGAGAAAAGGTGGGAAGAGGTCTGAAGGGAAAGATTAGCTGCAGTCGGTGTGTTCATGGATCACAGGAGAGAGGAGGAACCTGAACTCAATGCCTCATTAACGTAAATTAGAAAATGTAAGTTCTTTTAATTTGAACCTTGTTCAAACTTAGACGGGCTAACTTCAACTCAGCTCATTAGATAAAGTTTTTTATCAGACTTCCCAGAATGCATTGTTTAGTTTGAAACCCTCCAGAGCTGCAGTTAGAAAAAAATAACTAAAAGATCCTGATGAAAGTTACTGCGAGTCTTTAGCACATCTGAAGGTTGCTTCTTTTTCTTTTCTTTTCTTCATAGTAACAAAAAACAATGTGAACTCTGAAGGTTAGTGTTGAATTCAGCTCCGGCCTCCTTCTACTCGGGATTCATCAAAGGAAACATGGAGCAGCCTTGGATGTTGTTTACGAACCGAGCGCGGCCTCAGCAGCTGCAGCTTTACATCCTGCATGTTACGTGTCCTGTAATAACTCCGTTTAATTCACATTTACACCCATTTAAACCAAACCATTCAACCCTAAGTTCAGTTATGGCTCAGGGTGAATGAACTTACAATGATTTACATGATTTTATCTCTTGGCTGTGAAACATTAACAGCTGCAGACGATTCTGCTTAAAGAATCTTAAAGGAAAAGAACATACATAGGATTACTTGCATTGATGTGCAAGGAAATATTTGAATTCTGGCTTTTTGCATCCTCTTTGCAAAAAGTAGTATACTGTATATAGTTGAAGTTCATTTTATTAAGTGTGCTTGAGCATAAGTGTAAGTATAGCAAGTATACTATGGACCATGTACTTGCAGCATCCTAGAAAGTATACTAATTTAATACTTCTTCGGACTAAATTGGATAAAAGTACACTTTCAAGCATGCAACAAGTACACTCATCTATATACTACTAGTGTACTAAGTATGCATCGCATGCATCAATGCATTTGGAATTGATTAATTAATGTTGATGCTTTGCTGCAAGAGCGGAACAAAAAACATCTGAAGCTATACTGAGTATTCTGAGTATTCTAATACTTAGTATATCTTAATATAGCCTAAGTATTTGTACTTTGTGGCAGAAAGAAGTAAAAAGTATACTAAAGCTTTGGTATTAAAGTCTAAATGTAAGTCTAAGTATTAATGTACTTAGTCTGAGACTATTCGCCAAGTATACTTCACCATACTTTTCTTAATATATAAAATATAGTTTATAAAAAGTACACTTCCAAGTATACTGCCTCAGTCTTAGTATGAAATGAGTATACATGTAGTACTACTTTTTTGCTAAGGTTCAATATGTGCTTTTGATGCAGATTTATGCACAGACGCGTCGTATCGAAGGGTCACGCTCAGGACAACGCGCTTCTGTTTGTAAAGTGTTAAAGTCAAAGCTTCCCGGTTTGACCGAAGCAGCTCCCAGCGGACGGACGAGGAGATGAAACCGTTGGGTCTCGACATCCAGACTGATGATGGTGTTGATGTTTGCGGCAGCGTCGGCTCCCCTGTGGATTGGCAGTTTCAGGTGATCAGTAATCTATTATGGATTTGCTTTTAATAAGAGCGTTTCAGCCGTGTGCATATTGTTTCAGCTCACATCAGTGGATTGGTGCATTCCCTGTGGGTGACAATTAGCTCACAACAAGCGCTTGTATTCCAGGCTCGGGGGACAATTAGCGAGCAGCGAGTTAGCGATTTGTCATGTTTGCAACACAATAGCATAACACAACCACCCACTGTGGAATTGGTTGAGTTATGAAGCTGCCATGTAGATCTCCCATAAGCCGACACACTCTCTCCCTCCGACACACACACACACAAATAAGTGTATAAATAAAAATGGTGGAGCTGGAAACATGAGCCTGCTACAGGCCACTGATCGGATGACAGGCCAATGTAAAATCATTAGAGCCTCCTCTGTACAAAGGCCCAGACCCTCCACAACGCTAAATTAAATATGAAAACGGAGAGAAAGAGAAACATGGCTCGCAGGAGTGAATCTCCTGTTTTTATTCATTATTCCCATTAAAATTCATCTTTGTGTTGATAACTTGTGTGTGTCTCTCTGTGTGTGTGTTGACAGCATTAGCATTCATCGCTCTCGCTGCAGCAGGCGACCGACTGTGAGAAAATGTCAGACAGACAGCGCTAACGGTAGAAACGCCAGAATTGCATCGGTGTCAATTGGAAAATTGAATCAGAAGTTGATGCTGTTTTCAAGCCTCTCGAGGTGAGGGAGTGAAAATATTATGTTTATATCTGCTGTTTACCTGCAGTCAGCAGCTCAGACAGTCAGTCAGTCAGTCAGTCAGTCGGCTGCTGCCGCTCCGCTCTGAGCTCTGGAACACAGGTTGTTCAAACAGCTCGGAAACACAGAATCAACAGACGAGTGGAGGAAATGTCACAGTGAAGTAGCGTCGTTCAGTTAAAGTATCTATCTATCTGGAAAAAACGAGCTCAGAGTTGTGAAAAATGAATTGAACGATGTCAAACTTGGTGCAAAACCAGGTGCAAAATCATGATCTGGTGGTATCATGATCTTAGAGCTCTGATTTTCCAACTTGACGTCAACATGGCGGCCTTGTAACAAGAGTTTGTCAATATTGTGGATGCAGCAGTAGTTTGTGTAGGGCAGGCCTTGGGCGGCTGTCCACCCATGCAGGGTCACATCACATGACACCAGCTGGTAACAGAGTGGGGGGGGGGGGGGGCACATGGAGATATGGCGAAACAAACCATCTCACACATTCACATTCACACCTGCAGGCAATTTAGAGTCAACAATCAAACAATCAATAATGTGCTTGTGTGTGGACAGTGGAGGAGGAAGCTGGAGAACCTGCTTGTTTTCTTTTTGCATTGTTTTTTAAAAAACATTTTTATTTCATTTACTTGTTTACTTCATCATTTTCTTAGGCTATTCATATAGGCTATTTGTTGTATGTATTCTACTGTTTTCATAGAACTGTGGGATTGTGGGAGGAATAAAAAAAAAAACTGGGAAAAATGATAGAATGGAAATCTGTGTCACGTTGTACTGTCATGCTGCTACCTGTGAAATTGCTTCCAATAAAGAAAGTTATTAAAAAAAGAATACAGCTCACGTGACCGGAAAAAAAAACGCGCGAGATGACAATACATAGATCACAGGAAGTGCTTGGCCTCTGTTTGGTCCAATACACACACACATAGGCGTCACGTCAGGTGAGCTGCTGCAGACGCAGGTAAGGGAACATGAATTTAATCTGTTGTTTGTATGAATGAATGAATGAATGAAAGCTGCAGCGCCAGGTGTGCAGCCTTGGTCGCGCGAGGAAAAGGCGGTTTATTGATAAATGATGAGAATGAACGTGGAGCGTGTGTGGCGCGCGCGCGTGTGTGTATTCGCTGACGGGGCCGCTGCGTCCCAGTGTGTTGTGTGTGTCTGTTGCGTTAAGCCTTTTTATTGCTGTGTTATGACGTCATTGTGTATCTCTCAGCCTGATGCTGTGTCCAGTGTTTTTTCTTGAAGTCTGTGAAGTTGTTGAAACAGGGAACATGGTCCCGTGTGCTTCTGTACCTTTTTGTGCTCCGTTTGTGGAAACAGATTGTGTAACTGTAACGAAAAGAAAGGACACATGAACACACTGAGTTTGTGTTTTTTGTGTGTTTGACAGCATCACACACAGCTCATCATTTTTTCCCCCCCCTTCCCTGTCTGTGGCTTTATCATTGTCTCTCTGTAGTGATGGATGGATCAGGGTGAGCTGGATGGAAAACAACTGGCCTGTGTGTGTGTGTGTGTGTGTGTGTCGTCAGGTCAGTTATCTGAGTGACTGACAGTTGACATTCAGATCCATCAGATATCGACCACACACAGACACAGAAACACTCACACATTCACAGTCATTGTTGTGGGTTCTTTTCCCCCCCTTTTTTTTGCTGCTTGAGTTTTCACAGATGTTGTTGAGTGTTTGTGTGTGGAGATGACACACGATGCTGTGTGAGGTGTGTTTCTGACCTGAAAAACCTGACAAATGCAAAGTGGAGTTTAGAAGTGTTATTGTTGCACAGATTTCCATCTCTTTAGGATTTCAGGAGAAGTTGTGATGCAGAAATGTGTTTTTCTTCGGAAAATCACGTGAGATTCCTGAAAAATGCAAAGTGGACATTAGAAGTGTTATTGTATTGTTGCACAGATTTGGGGGTGAGTAAATGATTGTATTTTATGCAAGAAGTGTCCAGAAATAGGGTAAAAAAACACAATTCCCCTTTAAAAAATGTGTTGAAACTGTCTTTATGTCTATGATTTTGGTTTAAAACCAGTTCAGAGTTTATTGGCTGCTTTCTGAATCCACCTGTTGGAACCTGCAGGTATAAAGTTGTGTTGTGTGAAGTTTAATGAGATAAACAGATTTATTCAAGGTGAATCCACCAAACACCTGCAGCTACAGAATGTGTCATGTGACCTCGCTGAGCTCGGTTTCTCCTTCTGTGATGAATTTTAAAACAATTTGATCGACTCGTGGATGAGTTAAATCCTGAGTCCTTCACCTGCTGCATCCGGCCTTGTGTCTGACAGCACAACATTATGTGTGTGTGTGTGTGTGTGTACTGTACTGTACATCCAATCTGTCAGTGGTCATCACTGTGGCCGTTATGTTAGCAGGTCAATGGGAGTTGAAGATCAAATAGGGAAAACACACGCTCACCCTACACACCTGCGGCATGATCCACCCCTATGGGATCAATTTATTCATCCTGCCACGTCCTATAACACATTACAGCTCTGAGCTGATTGAATCTTCAGCTGAATCCAGATCAGCCCTTGTTTTAAATTCCCTTCACATATGAACGCTTCGGGCTTCTTCCTCCTGCGTGTATATAAATATATAAATATATATTTAAATCAATACATGACTTATGGTGCGTCTTCAAAATGCGTTATGCACGTGGGCCGAGTTCTGCACAGAGTTCACATTCTCAATTTTGTACACCAGTATTGTGTTTGTATTGGCTCAGGAAAAGCAATTTAGTCGTAGAACTGTTTTATCATCTTGATGCCAAACCTGCAAAAAAGTGTCTTTGCACTGAAGTCCGACGTTAAAAATAATATTCAGACGTCGACGGAAACAATGAGACAAGTTCAGCTTATTATGGTGAGAGAGTTAGAGGGTCGTTTTATTGGTTAGTGCAAATGAATATCAAGATATCAGAACTGATCTGAAGAGACTTCTTCTGTAGTTAATCACATGAATTGAGCGGCTGAGAATATACTGTTGTCAGTGTGAGAGGCTGTTGCATGGAAAACATTGGAAACATGAAGCATATCGTTGGATAATTTACTGATATAATCAGTATTAACAATTGTGCATATCATCAGCATCACAATTCCTTTAGAGTGTGTGTTGTTGTAATTCAGACTCAGGTTACATGATCTGAGAGTTTCTTAAAAACGTTATAGTGTTTGTAGGCTGCAACTCTAACCATAACCATGTATCTACTAGGGATGCATGATATATCGGCATTAATATCGGTATCGGCCGATGTTCGTCATTTTTTAACACATCGGTATCGGTCCGATGAGTAAAATTGGGCCGATATATATCAGCCCATATATATTCATATGCAAAACCTGCAAAGTTGAGGTAATGCGAGGAGGATGGTAGCCTGTAACCTTGCTCTTGCAAGTAAAATACATTCTGAAAATAAAGGAAGACATTCAAAAATTCAGTTTGCATGATTTCCAGTCTGTACAAAAATTTATCATCTCAGACACTTAAAAAAAAAACAACACATATCGATATCGGTAAATATCGATTATCGGCCATAACAGAAAAATTAATATCGGATATCGATATCATATCGGTGCATCCCTAGTATCTACAGTATATAACTGTGAATAAGGATGAAGACAGGGCCTGACTCCGCCCACTAGCTCCCGGCTTGTTCCAAATATGGGCAAAGAGACGAGTATTGAGCTGTCACTCAAAGTGGTCATACAGGAGTTTAAGCTTTAAAGGTCCAGTGTGGCAAAATCCGAATATACTGCCCACGAATATCTTTGTATAATCGCCATAAAATAAAATCTGTTTCGTTTTCGTATTATTTCTTCTTTCTATAAGGGTCTTGCTTTAGAGAGTGCCGCCATCTTGCGCCGCCATGTTTGTACGGCAGCCTGAACGGAAAATCCAGCCAGTCAGAGAGCACGTCTCTGTTTCCTGTTCATAAATAAACCAACGAAGAAGAAGGAGGAGGAAACAGCAGACATACGGTAAAATGCTTTAGATCTTCACCTCATCGCTGCTTGCTCCTGAAATACTAAGTTGTTTTTTGTCCTTGGAGGCCACCGTCTCTTTCTATTCCAGGCGGGAGGGGTGCAGAGCGCTGCAAACTATAGAATCTGAACGTTAGACATCATTCTCATTTTACACACTGGACCTTTAAGAGGTGCATGACTTGTTTCTTTCTAAAGTGAACATTTCCAACGTGGAGATTGTTTATGTTGTAATAAAAGAAGCTTAAGAAAACCCTTCCTGTGAATCTGGTACCTGCAGAGCCCACGGTATCAGTGTAGCATCTCCTTGGGGAGGGGAAGAGGAGGACACTGCCCTCAAAAATGACCTGCATATCAGTGCCAATAATGATCCCCATTCCAGTCCTTCTCGCTTCCATGTGAAGCCGAGCGGTTTGTTGAAGGTGAGTTCTGCCACCGAGGAGCCGTCGTCCTCTCCGGCTTCAGAGGGGATTTAGAGCCAAGGAGAAGTTTAGTCTATTCAGTGGTAGCGCTGGATTTACACACATCAGTGCACTGGGAGTATGGGGGGAGAGGAGGAGGAGGAGGAGAGAGGAAGAAGAAGGGGTGAGGAAGAGGAGGAGGAGGAGGAGGAGGAGGAGGCTTTCAAATGTCAAGTCCAGGGAGATTAACAAGCGAGTGAGGGAGGGTTCGATCCCCATCCACCTCTCTCTCTCTCTTTCTATTCTTGTGTCATTCCCCATCTTTCTTTTTACTCACCCCTCTATCCCTCTTTCTTCCTCCTTTTCCCCCTCTCTCCCTCTCTCTCTCTCTCTCTCTCTGTGCATATTTTAATCGCCGTACAGTCGGCGTGGGGACTCGGTGAATGAGAAGCGAAAAGGGGAAGGGTGAATAAATTTTTAGAAAAGGGGGTTAGTGGTGGGAACAGAAACCTGGTCTCTCATTGTTATGCATGAAAAGTCTGTCAGAGTGAAGAGAGAACAGAGAGGAGAGTCAGACCAGGAGCTCCGACTCTTCAGATTTATTTATTTATTTATCCTTTGAAGGGAGCGTGTGTAACGGGTGCAGCTGCTGAAAACCAGAACTTTTTATTTGTTTTAAATTTTTTTTTTTCAATTAATCTATTTTTTAAAGCCACAGTCTGTAACTTATGTATTGTTTTTTTTGGCCATGGTTGTGGAGATGAGGATGAATGTCTTAGGATGAAGTTTGGTAAATTGAGTGGTGGATTTCTCTTGAACCCTCCCAGACATGTCATCACTTTATTTCCGAGGGAGGACGGACGACGGGGAGATAAAATCAGCCAGCGTGCAGCGGTTAATGATTCTTATCTGCAGCTCCGACTCGTTGCCTGTCATTCTCATTAAGACCATTTTATTAAACATGTTGAACTTTTTTACAGCTGAGATCGAGGGAAGTTCGGAGAAAGAGAAACTAAACTGAACTGTGATGGTGGCGTGGGAGGAGTGGTGGTTTTGGTTCACGGAGGCCAGAGGAGTTCAGTTCTCTCTTTATTTCTCCGGCTGCATTTACAGGCCTCGTTGCCCACGTTTCACCTTTGACCTTTTCGTCTCCATATTTGGTGTTTTTTAAATTTTTTTTTATTTTGCTACTGCTGCCCCGCCCACCAAAGGTTCTCCTATAGCTGTTCACCTCAGCCATTAGTGGACTGGCCTTTCCCCTCTGGAAACCATCCTGCTGCTGCTCAACATGTAATTACTGCAGCGCTGCTGTCCCACGAGGGCCGTTTCCACTGCAGGAACTCTGGGCCGGGGCCGTTGCTGCGTGGCTCCATCTCCCTGAACTTTTTCCCCCCAAAAACAGACAGAAAGCACAAAATAAGCGGCATATTTTTTTCCTTTTCGTTTTATTTAATTTTCATAACTTCCATTGCGACAATGCATATAACTATATCAGAGTTTATATTATAGGTGTCTGTTAGAGCCATTTTGTAATTTGCGCATGGGATGATGGATACTTTGAATTTGTGGAATTACCCTTTATATATTATTTGAGGTAGAAGAGTACCTATTGGCTAATGGCAGCTGCTCTCTTATTGGCTGAGATGTGCATGTTTAGTGCAGTTACGATTATGGAGCCAGGGAGAGCATACTAGTTTTTGACCGTGATATTTCTTTTGTTTACATTTCTTTTTTGTTGTAAAGGTTTCAATAAACCATCGTAACGAAGGAGAACGGAGTTTTTTATTGCCTATGACACGCGTCAACTACCTGCTCGCTCCATGATTGAAGTGTGTTTTTTATGAAAGACGGAGCCACACTTACAGTGTCATTTTTAAAACCCAACACAAGAAAAGCATCAGCAAAATAAGTGTCTACACAACTGGGAAAAACAAGTGCAGTTAAAGGAATAGTTCACCCAAAATTGAAATTCAGTCATTATTGACTCACCCTAGTTTTTTATTCCTCAAAGTGCATCTGGAGACCTGGGAGGCCGGTTCGTAGTCCAACAAAAACCCACACTGCTCGTCAGCTGCAATCCAAGTCTCCTGAAGGGATATAGTCCAGAGTTTACTGGAAATTAAGTGATTTAGGACATTTTTACAGCCTAAACAGTCCTGTATTGAGCTCTGATTTCCCCGGGCAAATTCAATCCAGGACTGTTTCCAGTAAACTCTGGACTATCTCCCTTCAGGACACTTGGATTGCAGTGGACGAGCAGTGTGGAGGAATATTAAAGGAATCATATAAAGTTTTCATTGTACTAAGAACCGGCCTCCTGGGTCTCCAGATGACCTTTGAGGAATAAAAAACTACTCCAGAGTATTCATCAGCATGAGGATGAGTCAATAATGGCTGAATTTCATTTTTTGGTGAACTATTCCTTTAAGAGTTGCTGTAGCTCAGGTGTTTGGACTGTTGAAATATTTGCATGTTGGTTGAAAATAGTTTTGCCGTCATGTGTGGTGTGATCGGTCGTCACAGGCGTCAGTGATGTCACCGTGATGTCACAGGTTAGTTACTCTGTGCTGTGCTGCTGCAGATCGACCGACCGCACCGACGCTCCGGCAGCCAGCAAGGATTATTATAGAGAGCTATAAGAAGCCGGCAAATGGGAGATCCATCTTGCCAGGGCTCATCAGCCCCGGCCCTCAGACCTGACCTGGCATCCGGGCCGACGCTTGGCAGCGACTTTCTCTACTTAAACCTCACTCCGCCTGTGGAAGATGCAGCAGATGAGGGTTTATGGGAAAAAAACCCACTCTGACTGCGGCCCAAGGAGGACGAGCCAGACATGTCTGTGCTCTCTGGTGGTGGAGGGTGAATTTCCTGAATAATTCAGTGTAATTTTGACTGGATATTACAGGACGATTAAAACTCCGACTGTGCAGCTGCGTAAAGAGACAAATATTTGGACAGACGTTTCTAAGACTTGGCCAATATTCAGTCCAGAGGAGGAGAAGTGGACATTTCAGATTCAGTCATGACTCACATTAAACACACATCTGTAATTCTGTTCTGTTTTATAGCTGTCTAATCATGCTGTAATTTTAATATCATGGTTTCCTTAGCAACCAACTGCTTTTTTTTTTTTTTTTAGGAATACACTCCTTTTAATCAGAGTGTCTATTGATTTTGTTGTTTTGTGCACATGAATCACAACTAAGAAGAACGTTGTCTGTCCTGACAAGTTTTCTGAATTAGGCCTAGTATTAGAATCTTAATCTGATCAGTCGTGGAATCAATAATCAGCTAAAATGTTTGAAGCATCACCAGCGACTCAAACAGTGGCACAAATTCAAGTATTGATCATTAGCCTATAGATGATAGATTCTGTGTAATAAATGTAAATAGCCTATTTGGTAGCCTACAGAGGACAAATTTAGGACCTGAATATTTCAAACACTTCCCATAGGGATTAAGAATTAGACCGAATCTCCTTATTGTTTACAACGACTTCCGGGTAGAAAACCAGCACATAATTTGAATGGGAACAGTAGTAACGAACAAGAGTTTAGCTAGGCTATACATCATATTTTTCACGTCATCTGTTTAGACAAATCTGAATCATTGAAGAAACATTACTATTTCTGTGTGTGTGCTTTGTGTTGCTATGTGTTGTATTTATTCAGTTTGGGGGAATCACAGTGTCTAGAAAGCATCAGTGGCTGCAGCTGACAGGGACAGCTAACAAGCTAACGGCGGTAGCTAAGCTAACATCAGGGCGTCAGCTGTTAAAACCCTCTCGTTGTCGGATACGACATTTAACTACTCCAGTAGCTCAGTCATGTTGTAACTCAGATATCCACTGGAGAAAATATTTTTTCATGGACCGTTTATTGAGTCACTGAGTTATTAAAGTTAAACAGCTAGCTAACCGTTAGCCCGGGCCCGGCTAATCTATGATAACCATGACTTATTACAGAAATGTGCACACATAAATAGTAATGTTTGTCAAATCATTGGTTTTATAGACTTCACAAACATCAGATTAGTCTAAACGGTGATATAGGCTAGTGACATGAAAAAATAACTGTCATCTGTCACTATTGTTCGAATGCTGGTTTTCTACCCGGAAGCAGGCTAGTTGCAAACAACAAGGTGATTCGTCCTATATTAGGCTACTGTAATAGATACTTGAAATATTGAGTAAGTAATGAGTAGCCTAATATTTTGATTTTACACATTCATAGTGTTGTGAAATCAATGAATGAATAATAATCATGATAACCCTATAATACCGTGATTATTTCTCAGATTATTTATTATTATTATTACTTTATTTTTACAGGGACAGTGCACAATTTGAGCAATTGTACCAGAGTTAGCTGACAGCTAATTTACATCTGTTGTCCCTGGACAGGCAAACAGAAGAAGTGACCATCAGTACAATAAATACAATGCATACAAATAAAACAATACATAAAATTCCATCGGTGTAGTCAGAATAGGCTACATGCCTGTCAGTCAAAGGTGGTTACATTTCTGTGATTTTTTTAACCAAGACTTTAGACTGGACTTGAAATCTGCTAGACTTCCAGAGTCTCTTATATGTGTTGGTATAGAGTTCCACCTCTCTATGACTCTAATAGAAAAGGCAGATTGTCCAAAAGTTGTTCTTCTAAACTGTGGCACCCAGTCACCCCGAGTAGATGCTCTAGTCCTGCCAGCTCTGCCACTGCTGGGGCAGGATAGGCATTCCATAAGGGGAGGGGGCGCCAGGTTACGAATAATTTTAAACATCAGGCAAACATCAGAATAAAACATGAAATTATCAAAATTTAAAAGATCATATTTTTTAAGAATGTTGCAGTGATGATAATCCTTTGGTTTTTTATCTAGTGCTTTTAGAATTTGTTTATAAAGTGTGTAAACAGGCCTCAGTACAGTTACACCGGCCTGTGACCAGGTTGTTACACAGTAAGACAAATGAGGAAAAATCATAGTCTGCACAAAGAGTTTAGCTGTGAATGGCGACAACTGGTGCCTGATGCTCTTGAAGTTATTCAGATTAAATTTAACATTTTTAATGACCCTACTGACTTGCTTTTTAAAGGACAAGTTGGTATCAATTACTATGCCTAAATACTTAACATGTGTCACACTCTTGATGATCTCGCCATTAATTAAGATATCAGGGTTAACTGAGTTATTAATCCTCTTTGTGAAGTACATACAAGTTGTTTTACTAATATTAAGTGTTAGACAAGAGTTTGTTAGCCAATCTGACACCTTGCTCATTGCAGTAGTCAGATTGGCTGCAACATCATCTTTGTTTCTTGCATGGGTGAAAATCACAGTATCATCAGCATACATTTGGGTGAAAACATCTGGACAAACTTGAGGAAGATCATTAATATATATACTAAATAATATTGGTCCTAAAATAGACCCTTGGGGGACCCCTACTGTACAGTCTGCAAAAACAACAGATTATCACAGACTCTTGTACACTGTTTCCTGTGGTTTAGGTAGGACTCCATCCAGGTCAGGGCATTGGCTGACAAATTAAATTTGGAAAGTTTGGAAAGTAAAATGTTATGGTTAACGGTGTCAAAGGCCTTTCTTAAATCTAAAAACACAGCCCCAACAACCCCACCTTTGTCAAGATAGTTTTTGATTTGTTTGATAATAATCGTACCAAGGAAATGTAGCTATAATGGTGACATCACTAATCCAGATGTGACTGAACTGCATCTCAGATAATTGAGTTGTTTGAGCCGAGGCAGAGACGACAGATCGTGTCGTTTACCTGCTCCGTTCTTCAGTCAGATCAACAAGCGCCGTTTTCTCAGATGAAACCAAAGTGTGTGAACATGAAAGTGTGTGTTTGTGTGGCGTGAGGAGGGAGCGGCGCCGCTACAAAGGCAGCGTGAGCTCATTATTGAATTTGGAGATTTCTTTGATGCGTCGAACATCGACTCGACAATATGGCACACGCACACACATGCACACGCACACACACGCTGCGACGTATGGAGCCGTAGAAGCAGGACGTTTAGTTAATAATTCATGGCGTTACAAAGAAGAGAGGAGCCACAGTGTCAGAGCGTGAGTGTGTGTTAGTCACGCACACACACATCTGTTTCTGCACACACATACTCACACACTCAAGAGACATGGGCTGACTCACTGCCCAGTGCGCACACACACACACAGACACACACACGGTGCACAAACAGTACAGTTACAGTGGAGGTGACCAGATGTGTTAGTGGTGGTTTTGTTGTGAGGGATGTAACACAGATGGAGGACAGTTGAGACACTGTGTGTGTGTGCGTGTGCATGTGTGCGTGTGTGTCTGCTTTGAAGTGAACAGTCATTAACTGGAAAATCAAGCAGCTTTGAAGAACTCAGACACACACACACACACACACACACGTTAATGACATGTGCGATACAAAGAGTTGGATGAATGTAAATTGCCTCAAGATGCCGTCGCCTCATAAACGTGAAGGCTCGACTCCTTTGACACTATTTTCTTGTGCTTTAAAGGGATAGTTCAACATTTTGTCAAATTGGCCCATCACCACAATCCCTATAGTCATAGCAGTAGGTTTGTTACCTTATTATAATTGTCGGTGCAAGCTATTTTTAGAACGGCGGAGCAGAGCCGTGAGCTGCTCAGAGCTACGCTATGGAGGCTCATGGGATTTCTTGGTTTCCCTCATCAAACTCGTCAAATACACAATCCAACAACTTTTAGAGGGAAATTCATGGAAAACTGTCCCTGAAGGAAACACACATCAGCAGTTTTACATGAATTTCCCTCTAAAACAACTCTGTGTGGTAACGTTGTGTTATTATCTCATAGCGTGGTGAATGTGCAGGTCACAACTTGTCCACCAGAGCATTGTGGAGTTGTTGGATTGTGTATTTGATGAGTTTGATGAGGGAAACCAAAGAAATCTCATGAGCCCCCGTAGCGTAGCTCTGAGCAGCTCACGGCTCTGCTCCGCCGTTCTAAAAATAGCTTGCACCGACAATTAAAGGTAACGAACCTACTGTGAACGAACTACTATGACTATAGGGGGTTATAGCAATGGTCCAATTCGTCAAAAATGATGAACTATCCCTTTAAACTCACACTCCTGCCCTAGAAGGATCACACTACTTTGTTAGCTGCTTTTCAGACACACACACATGGAGCTTTGTGTGTGTGTGTGTGTGCTGCTGTCATGTTAAATCGCCTGCAGCAGCAGCAGGTATGTTCAGTCCAGGCTCCTGTTTGCTACCAGGCTGTCGGCTCACATCGGAAACACAGGGAGATGACATAAAGAGACGCTGAGGAGGAGGAGGGAGGAGGGAGGAGGAGGAGGAGTAGGGGAGGGGGGCTCAAACAGACAGCTCCCCCCTCTCAGTGTGTATTTGTGTGTGTGTGTGTGTGTGTGTGTCTCTGCCAGTCAATCAGATGGATAACTAACTAACCTGGTTATAATCACATCCTCTGACTTTTCCTTTGTGTTTATGTCACAGTGTGAAGTGAACACAACACACACACGCTCTCCAGTCTGATACTGACAGCTCTGGTAATTAACTCTCACCTGTGTATAAATATAGACGTGTGTCTGAGCTAAACTCTGATCAATCGGCGTTTGATCCAGGCCACAGGTGATCTGCTGCTTCACACTATGAAGCACAAGTTGCTTCATTCATCTTTTATAAAAACATTCCTCCTACACTGATTATATGATTATATATGATTTTAAATCTGGTTTGGCTACAGTGCTGCCCTGTAATATTGTAAATGACCATAATGTTGCACAATAAGACTTATTACAATGGGTTATTCATTCATAATAATAATCATTTATAACCAATAAGTTGTGAAAATAAGCTGTAGGGGGAGTTTCATAGAGTCACAACTTGTCCACCAGAGCGTTGTGGAGTTGTTGGATTTGTGTATTTGATGAGTTTGATGAGGGAAACCAAGAAATCCCATGAGCCTCCGTAGCGTAGCTCTGAGCAGCTCACGGCTCTGCTCCGCTGTTCTAAAAACAGCTTGCACCGACAATTAAAGGTAACGAACCTACTGCTATGACTATAGGGGTTATGGTGATGGGCCAATTAGCCAAAATGTTGAACTATCCCTTTAAGACTCTGATGCTTTTTGCTCATATTCAATAATATAACAAACATTTGACAAAGCAGAAAGTGAAACTAATGAGGTATGAAACTCAGCAGCAGACACATCGGATCACTATTTGGCAAGCAACAGGTTGCTGTTATTGTATAAACTTATGAGTTATGAGTTTAAAAAATGACTTATAAAGCATGAAATTTATCAAAAACTACTTTAGCAAAGTTTTCCAGTTTAGTTCTAAGTGAAGAAACGGCAGCTTTACTGTTAAAACCCGGAGCTGAAGCGATGAGTCATATATTGTTGACATGCATCGATGTGTTTGTCCTTCTTCCTCCAGGTCCGGCTCATACCACTGATTTGTCAGACTCTTTGCCTTCAGCTGTTTTTTTCTTCTTCCTGCATCTAAAGTAAAGTTTAGATTCTGCACAGGGAGGGTGATTAGAAGTCTCGTCTGGAGCCGCGAGACATTTCACAGCCTCTCTCAAAAAAACGGCGTTCATCACTAATCAGCCAATATTTGAGTGGCGTGACAGCAGCAGCAGCAGCAGCAGCAGCAGCAGCAGCAGAGCGGCCTGATAAGGGCTGGATCCCGCTGATTATCCCATTCAAGGTGAAACCTGAGCTGACGGCGGCGGCGGGCGGGCGGCGTCCAATCAGCTCGACAGCAGCGGCGACACTGCCTGGCCGTATCAACAAACATGATCTGTGAATTAAAATCAGACGGTGTCGCCGGGCGGAATCGAATTAATTTCCTTTTCCTCGTCAGAGCTGGATTTCTGATTTCTTTTTTTTTTCCTATTAATAACGATGGTTATTCATCAGAGTCTGAGGCCGAACATGAAACAGCTTCAGTGCTATTTGTGTAACTGTACACACACACAGACACAGTTGAATGCTTTATTAGATCAACAAAGCCACATGTCGTAATTGTGTTAACCAATAAGGAGCCAGAAGGCCGGAGTCCAGATCACCGTCAATCCAGGTTTTTGTTTTGCAGAATATTTTTGGATGTTTGATCAAAATAGATTTGACCTAATTCTTTAAAAACATTCCTGTGTGTGTGTTGTTGTTGTTGTTGTTGTGTTTCTGACTCCAACCGTCTTTGTGCTGATGTGCAGCGGCGACAGATGTGTGACGTTTCTGTTTCCACTGTTGTTGCAGAATGAAAACGCTGTGGATTTTACACCCAGCGTGAAGCGTGAACGTCTCGCTGAGCGCCACGACGACGACGACAACCTGTTTAAACTGTTCCCGTGAAGTCGCGCAATCTAATTACCGCTTTGCTAACAGGCTGCAGAAACTCCTGAGCAGCCGTTAGACGACGAGTGACAGGAAAAACAGGAACCGTCCCGTAAAGCCTCAGCGACAAGATGAGATATTAAAGGGATAGTTCACCCAAAATTCAAATTTCATCACTCATTATCTACTCACCCTCATGTCGACTAAGAGCTGAGAGAAGTTTCAGTGTCTTCTGTGCCTTCTCTGATGTCCATATAATGGTTGTGAATGGATACCACTTTTCTTGGTCCAAAAAGACACACCAAAAAACATCCAAATACCTCCATACTGCTCGTCTGTAATGTCCCTCTTGTATCGAAGCCCCGACATGAGAAATTGTTCCGCTGGTCACTGAGACACTGGGAGCTTCTGCTACAAACAAGCTTAAAATATAGACTTATTTCATTTTTTTGGGAACAATTTCTCATGTCGGGACATTACAGAGGAGCAGTATGGAGGTATTTTGATGTTTTTTGGTGTGTCTTTTTGGATGAATAAAAGTGAGCACCATTCACCACCATTATATGGACAAATACTGCTGCGTGGACCCCCCCGTAACTTCAAAAAGGCAAAGATGGCTCTGAAAATGATTATTCTTCCAGCCCTTAGTCGACATGAGGGTGAGTAGATAATGAGTGAAATTTGAAATTTGGGTGAACTATCCCTTTAAGGCCGTTATAAATTATAACGATAGTGTATGTACAAGTGTTCTCTCCATTAATTCACGTATAATAATCACAGAAGAAAAAGACACAACAACTCAGCGTCTGCTCCTTCTGCATGAACTCTAAAGGCCGTGGGATGTTTATCCCCGACTCCCTGCTGTGGAACATCGACGTGAACATAAAGAGCATGAGTTTAGTTTATAAAGATCTACGTCCACCTCCCGGTTTGTAGGAGGGTTTGTTTACGTGTCCGATGTCGAAATGAAACGTACCTCCCTGGCGTTATGTTATATCCAGGGTTATAAATGTTCATGCTCATATTCTGTATCAACAGGTCAAACTCCTCCAAGGACATGTTTTCAAAAATAAACCCATAAATTCCACATCAGTGCTCGTATGAGGGAGGAAAGAAGGAAAAAAAAAACAAAAAACCCTAAAGCCCGGCTCACCAGGGCTGAAACTAAAGGGAACATTTAATGTCTTTCTGTTCAGAGAGTTTGTTCTGCTGAAATCTGCTGAAACATGAAATGATGAAATAAGAAGTGAATAACGAAATGTGCCGAGTCAGCGTTTCACCCCCCCACCCCTCGCCCCTCCGTCCCACAGACACATCATATTACATCATCAGCAAATCCTCCGTATTGGATGGAGTCACAGCGGCTCGGTCACACATTCCCTTCATTCATCACCGACTCTGAAACAGCAAATCTGCTCCATTTATATATTTATTTATATATATATATATAAAAACTAATGCTCAATTAATTCAGATTAAATATGACAAGTGCAAACTCATCTGTAGAGGTTATGAATAATTATATTGTATTTAAGAGGATCGCAACATACGGCGGTTACTCTGCAAGGCTCCACTGTCATGATTTATATTTGGACAGTTCATAATGTTATATAATCACGATTGAATAAACTTTATTGATGTAGAACTTTTCAAGTCGATGACAAAGTGTTAAGCAACGCACAACGATATACAAGAGTGCAGCAAATTAAGACGAGTCAAGATTATTCGTGAGGACATCTGCTCTCAGAGCCTCACAATGACTGAGAGAAAAACCTTTAAAGGGATAGTTCAACATTTTGGCAAATTGGCCATAATCCCTATAGTCATAGCAGTAGGTTTGTTACCTTTAATTGTGGGTGCAAGCTATTTTTAGAACGGCGGAGCAGAGCCGTGAGCTGCTCAGAGCTACGCTACAGAGGCTCATGGGATTTCTTGTTTTCCCTTCATCAAACTCATCAAATACACAATCCAACAACTCCACAACGCTCTGGTGGACAAGTTGTGACCTGCACATTCACCACGCTATGAGATAATAACACAACGTTACCACACAGAGTTGTTTTAGAGGGAAATGTTGGGCGGCTTGATTTGGAAAGTGCAAGTAGTTCCGAGTATTTGTTTCATGTGTCGTAATGTTGCATAGCCTACTTGTACATTATTATCTCATAGCGTGGCGAATGTCCAGATCACAACTCGTCCACCAGAGCGTTGTGGAGTTCAATCAATCGATCAAAACTTTATTTATAGAGCACTTTTCCTGCAAGGACATGCAACACAAAGTGCTTTACACATTAAAAAACAATTATAAAGAAATTGTGTCCGACAATGAGTTGTTGGATTGTGTATTTCATGAGTTTGTGCAAGATGATGAACCTCCTGCTATAGGGATTATGGGAATGTGCAAATTTGCCAAAATGTTGAAATATCCCTTTTTAAGAAAAAAAACCTCAATGGGAAAAACAGAGAAACCTCAGGGCGAATGACGAGCAGTTGAAAGCATGCAACATACAGCATGTAATTATCCTAATATGGGCATAAGACAAAGCTACGTTCATGTTAATAATGGAAACTCAACAAACTGTCACTTCTGTTCTCTGTAGATTATGAGCTGCTCATGCATCCTGTCACCTCTCACCTACTATACAGTAGATCAGACTATATATCACTCTGCTGGGATCAACCTGCTGGATCACGTCCCTCCGTGACTCGGATCTGCCCCTGGTACCTGCCCCCGTCTCCTAAACCAGAACCACATGCAGGCGGTGCTGAAAACAAAAGCCCCTCTAACTGGAACCACAGCAGGAGCTGCAGGTTGGACGCCCACAGGGCCAAAGAGCAGCGAGGACAATGAGGAACAGACACCGTTATCATTCCCTCATGTGTGTGTTGTGTGTCTCTTTGTTAATACAGGGGCACTTTATGCCCCCCCCCACCACCATCCGCCCTGAGGGCAGCGGTGGCAGAAAAAGGGGGATAATTTGGCATTCATTAAACCTCTGCTGCTCTGACCTATGACGACCCCACGCTCCAGCTTCCCTCAAACACAGCGAGTGATGTACAATTGTTGCCGTTGTCGTCGTATAACCTCGGTGAAAATCTTAGTTCACCTGTGCAGGGGGGAGGAGGAGGGGGAGGAGGAGGAGGGGGAGGAAGGGGGGGTGTGGGGGGTCAGGCTGAGGATGTGCAGCTGTGCTCGTCTCATTTGGTGGGAATTACTGGCTCCTCTCCGTCGACAGGAAGCTGCGACTTCGTAGAAAAGGTTTGATTGTTGAGGTCACTGGGCCGCGGTCAGGCTGCATCATCTGTGTGTGTGTGTGTGTGTGTCTGTGTCTGTGTGTGTGTGTGTGTGTGCACTTATTTCTCTCTATAATTAGATTATCGAGCAGTTTATGGAGGAGGCGCTGTGTCTTTATCTCTTCGTCAATAGCTTCAGCTGCTTGTGACATTTTTTTTTATTTGCAGAAGAAGTGCATGTTGGAACTGCAGGAATCCCTCCACCACATCACTTCATGTTAAAGGGATAGTTCAACATTTTGTCAAATTGGCCCATTGCCATAACCCCTATAGTCATAGCAGTAGGTTCGTTACCTTTAATTGTCGGTGCAAGCTATTTTTAGAACGGCGGAGCAGAGCCGTGAGCTGCTCAGAGAGGCTCATGGGATTTCTTGGTTTCCCTTCATCAAACTCATCAAATACACAATCCAACAACTCCACAACACTCTGGTGGACAAGTTGTGACCTGCACATTCACCACGCTATGAGATAATAACACAACGTTACCACACAGAGTTGTTTTAGAGGGAAATTTATGCAAAACCACTGATGCACGTTGCCTTCAGGAACAGTTTTTCATCAACAGCCTCTGTATTTACCTCTAACGGCTCTGCTCCGCCGATCTAAAAATAGCTTGCACCGACAATTAAAGGTAACAAACCTACTGCTATGACTATAGGGATTATGGCAATGGGCCATTTTGCAGAAATGTTGAACTATCCCTTTAAAACTTCTCAGCAGCCGGTGAAGAGGCTGGTGGTTTCTGTTTAGTCGTGTTGAGTCGCGCAGACAGAGGAAGTTTGTTCCTGATGAACAGCTGGCCGAGGCTTCACTCTGATTGAATCTGGTCGGCGTGTTTGAAGGGAAATTCAATCACTGAACTCATATTTACGGATAAAAAATAGACTAAAGCAGGTCAAACATTGAGAAACATCATCGCTGCACTGACAAAAAAAAGAAAAAAAAGGGGGGGTAATAACAAAGTAGTGAAGTTGAAGAGGTTAAAGGCGTCTTCTCTCCTTCAGACTGCTCAGACTCAGATCCGTTAATGAGTTTATTTCCAGCAGCAGGGACGTTCAGATCACCGCTCACCGGGTTTCACAGTTCACACCAACATCTTACAGGTAATCAGACCTCAGACAGATTATAGAGCATGTATACAGCGACGTACAGTCAGAGAATAATGAGACGTAATGGAAACCAGACTTGGAGTCAGACGCAGAACTTTTTAACCTCGCTGACTCGGCGCGGCGTCGATCGGTGCAGCGTCGGGCTCTGATTGTGCAGCCCTTCCACGAATTAGACCTGTAACCTCGCTGCAGTCATTACAATCAGACAAGCCACCCACAGAGCAACACACACACACACTCACACACTCACACACACACTCTGTGCAGCCTCGGCATCAACTCTCCCTCCACTTACCCTCTCTCTCTCTCTGTCTGCTCAACTTCCAGTTTCCTCTCTCACCGTCTCCCTCTCTTTCTTTCTCCATCTGTTGTGAATCACCGTAATGAAAATGCAGTCTGATGTGCTTCTCTTTAACACACTGAACCCATTGTCGACGGCTTCCCCCTCTTTAACTCGCTGCTTCTCATCCAACTGAAGCCACCGCCGCCGTCGTTTCACCAAGAACCTGCAGCAGCAGCGTCTTGTTCACGCCGTTTACCTGCAGCTCTGCAGCGTTTTCACCCCACGCACATGAACCTGAAATCTGAGGATCGTTTTAATTTCAAGCACAACAGCTGTTTTGCATGCACTGATTTTCTTTTTTTCTTTCATTGTGCAGATTTCACTCCTGGTGAACTTGGTGACACCTGAAGTTACAGCGACGGTGGTTTACTGTAAAGCTGCAGGATTCTTAGGGCGGCAAAGCAAACTCATCTTTGTTTTCTTCTTCCGCTTTGTCATGGGGGCAATTTAAAATTCAAATTCAGTTTCCCATTTTCATGAGCGACAAACCGTTCTTCCTGTCATGTTGTTTGCAAAGATAAACAAGGAGAATACTGCCCCAGGGAGGTCAGATCTAGTTGTTTGGGTCACGACCCCAAAGTTCATGACCATCTGTGAGAGTAGGAACTTTGATTCACCTGCTTCACGGCAACAGACCGGTACATTGACTGCGTTACGGCTGCTTACTGTAATGTTAGGAATGATTCTAATTATATGCATTTAAGAGACAAACAACATACAGCAGTTACTGTGTGAGGCTCCACTGTCATAGCTCACAAATTCACAACATTATATACTATCACTACTAATAATAATCCAAAAAGTTTTGGAGATATGTCTTCGTTGCACTGAGATCCGAGCATGTAGAGCATCTGCTGGGAAATTCAGATGTCCACCATAAAATAAGTTAAAGTAAATTAAAGTGCAGATGCAAAGTTTAAAATGAAATAAAATTAATCGTAAAATCATGCATGTGTGAGTGGATGCGGATGACTGTGTGTGGAGGGGTGCATGTGTGCCTCAGTTTATTCATTCATTGTGTCAAATGACAGACTAACATTTCATTGTTATGTTGGGTAAACTGATATTAATGTCATATTGTGCATTTACCTTTACTTTTGTGAACAAAGCCAGGTGGCGGTGATAGATATTAGACGTATTTCCTCCTTCTCTGCAGCATGTTTTACAGGCTGTCATCATCTTAGTCGACTTCTGCTGAGCTTCACCACTCAGTCTCTGATCTCTGTCGGCTGCTTCTGCAAAGAAAAGCAAACTGTTGTTGTTAATATATAAGAAAAGTTGTCCGATTGTCCACGTCTCCATCTCTGTGTGAGCAGCTCTGGTTTCCTCTGGTGTTATTCTGCACGCGGCGTGAGGCGGCGGCAGCAGCAGCAGCAGCAGCAGCAGCAGCAGCACGGTGAAAAGAGTCGTTACCTCGCTGAGAAGTTGGGAGTGTGCGGCCTGTCGCCTGCAGCTCTTCATCTAACAGCTCACAGCGCCGGCTCCTTCCCGTTCCATTACTCTCTGCAATATTTCAAACTGATCTGCTGTCAAAAAGAAAAGAGAGAAGAAAAAAAGAGAAACGCTCCATAATAAAGGTGCCCTCGTGTTTTCGCCGGCTAAATGCTTTTAATGTGAAGCCGCAGCAGGAGGAAGTGCTCAGTTTGCTTTAGCAGCAACTTCATCAGCAGTTTTTCCTGCTCATGTTGCCACAGATGCTCAATTATATAAAAGCTGTCGTAAATAGAAGAACCTGAGAGCCAGCGACCCGTGGGCTCAGTTCCCACTTTATTACCTTTATTAAGGTGATGGATAAGTAGCTGGCTTGAACAGATTGACACTTGAACACATCATTTCTTCAGCAGTTAAGGCCGAACAGAATAATAATGAGTCTAATTAAAGACAACGTATTGCTCTTCATACCCTCAAGAATTCACTTTTAATTAAAAGAAAATCAGCTAAACTGCAACATTTATCACCTCAGAAGCTGTTACATCGTCCACTTTCCAACGGTCTTTGAACTAACCGCGCGTGATTTAGACTTTAAGCGTAAATTGTGACTTCTGTTCCCTTCCTCCATCCTTCCTTCTTTCCTTCCTTCCTTCCTTCCTTCCTTCCTTCCTTCCTTCCTTCCTTCCTTCCTTCCTTCCTTCCTTCCTTCCTTCCTTCCTTCCTTCCTTCCTTCCTTCCTTCCCTTTGTCCTTATTTCTTCTTCCTTCCTTTTTGACCCAATTGACCCAGTCTGTTCCCTCCCTCCATCTATTGTACCTTCCTTTTTCCCTTCCTTCTTCCTTCCTTCCCTTCATCCTTCCTTCCTTCCTTCGTTCTTTCCTTCCTTCTTTCCTTTCTCCCTTCCTTCTTTCCACAATCATTTTTTCCTTCCATTCTTCCTTCTTTCCTTCCTTCCTTCCTTTGTCCGTCCTTCTGCTCCCTTTGTTGACCTAATCTGTTCCTTCCCTCCATTTTTCTTTCCTTCCTTTTTCCTCCCATCTCTCACTTTGTCCTTCCTTCCTTCCATCTTTCCTTCCCTTCATCCTTCTTTCCTTCCTTCCCCCCTTTTTTTCCCTTCATCCTTCCTTCCTTCCTTCCCTTCATCCTTCTTTCCTTCCTTCCTCCCTTTTTTCCCTTCATCCTTCCTTCCTTCCTTCCCTTCGTCCTTCTTTCCTTCCTTCCTCCCTTTTTTCCCTTGGTCCTTCCTTCCTTCCCTTCATCCATCCTTCCTTCCTTCCTTCCTTCCTTCCTTCCTTCCCTTCGTCCTTCTTTCCTTCCTTTCTCCCTTTTTTCCCTTTGTCCGTCCTTCCTTCCTTCCTTCCTTCTTTCCCCTTGTCCGTCCTTCCGTCCTTCCTTCCTTCCTTCCTTCTTTCCCCTTGTCCGTCCTTCCGTCCTTCCTTCCTTCCTTCCTTCTTTCCCCTTGTCCGTCCTTCCTTCCGTCCTTCCTTCCTTCCTTCCTTCCTTGACCCATGAGGACAACAGGAGGGCTTTAAATCAACAAAAACAGAGTTTACTGGAACCAAATCATTAAAAAAAAACAGTTAAATCTGCACAAATGAACTACATCTCATGACGTCATGTTGAATTGATAAATATTCTAATGGCTCCTGAGGGGTTTTTCCAGAGAGAAGAAAAAGACAGGTCACAGTTATACAGACCATAATAACAACAACCACCATGTAATGAACTGAACTGAATAAAAGCAGTTTCCTTCAAAGCCGTTTGCTGCTGCATATTCAAGTGTTTGTAATGAGTGATTATCATTTGTTTATCGTCCTAATCCTGCTCATGTTTGTGTTAATACGTTCCCGTCTCTCTTCAGAGGCTTCTGCAGTTTGTCCTGTTTTCACCCGCTCCTCTTGTTATTAGTGTTATTATTATTTTTTCATTATTATCATCATGTCTCGTGTGATTTTACTTGCGTTTTATTCTGATTTGTGAAATCAACGAACTGAAAATCCTCAAATTGCTTTGATGAATATTAAAGCAGAAGTCTTATTATAATAATTACTGTAGCCCGCCATGTTGTTGGAGTCAGTGAGTTGGTTTCTTTTAGCTGAGAGATGAGTTCAGGGACTGTAGGACGTTTGATCAGCTCTCGTTTTTTAATTTTTAAAGTCTAAACAGCATGGTATACGTTGTGAAGCGCGGCGCCAAAGGAAGCGGATGGACTGACCCCAGCTCAGGTGCATGCGGGTCTATTTGTGTCCTCCATGATGATCTATATCCTGAGCCTTATTCCAGTGACTAGACACAGGTGATAAATCCTGGTTAAACTTTGTCCTTCCTCTTTTCACAGCGAGACAGGGTGCATGATGGACTGTGTCTTTCTGCCATACAGTCCTCCATCCTCTCCTCTCTCCCTCTCTCCCTCCCTCATTTACTTCATCTGCCCCATCCATCCCTCTTTTTTCTATCCCTCACCCTTTTTTCTTTCTCTCTTCCTCTCCATGCATCACTTGGCCACTCATCTCTCTTTCTTTTTTCCCACTTCTTTTTCTCTCCTAAATCCTGCATCATCTCCTTTTTGCTCTCATTTCCACCTTTTGTTTTTCACCATCTTTTCATCTTTTTGGGTTGAAGAAATGCTCCTCCATCCATCCATCCATCCATCCATCCATCCATCCATCCATCCATCCATCCATCCATCCATCCATCCATCCATCCATCCATCCATCCATCCATCCATCCATCCATCATCCATCCATCCATCCATCCATCCATCCATCCATCCATCCATCCATCCATCCATCCATCCATCCATCCCAGCAGTCTTTCCATCCATCCCACTTTAGAATACCTGCAAGTCCCAGTGAAATAGTGAAGTAACTTGTCTGCACCAGTTGCTTCAGCACTTTGCAATATTCACTGCATCCTGCAAGATTTAGAAATCCTCCCGACATGAAAAGATTAAAGGAATAGTTCGCCCAAAATTCAAATGAGCAGTGAACTGAGACACTGGGAGCTTCCGCTACAAACAAGCTTAAAATATAGACTTATTAAATCTTTTTCGGAACAATATCTCATGTTGGGGCTTCAATACAAGAGGGACAGTACAGACGAGCAGTGTGGAGGTATTTGGATAGACATGCAGTGCTGCGCCGAGCCCCGCTGTAACTCAGAGAAGGCACGGAGGACTGGTGAGTAGATAATGAGTGAAATTTGACTTTTGGGTGAACTATCCCTTTAAAATACCTGCAGGTCCCAGTGAGACAGCTGTGAAGTAACTTGTCTGCACCAGTTGCTTCTGCACTTTGCAATATTCACCGCGCCGTCCTGCAAGATTTAGAAATCCTCCCGACATGAAAAGGTCAAAATGAAAACGTGCAAAGTTACGAACCGCCGCGATGGTCCCTGAACCTCACATCATAGAAAACTGGAGGTTTTTGTGACAAGGAAACAAACACAAAGTGGAAAATTTAGGGTGTAAAAGTTGTTTTCAGTGCAGCTCGTTAGCAGCAGAAACCTTCAGAATAACTATCAAACATACATTTTCCTTCGTTATCTCTTCTTCTCCTCCTTTATTTCTTCTTTTTTGCTATTTTCTCCCTGTTTTTCTTCTTTTTTTTTCTTGCTATTTAGCTCACAGACACAACAAAACAAACCCTGGCCGTGGTCCAGCCGGGCTGGTGAAGGAGAAGAGATGTCTGTGTAACAAATGACAAAGTGTCAACACCAGGAAATAGCTTAGCCGGACCTGTGTGTGTGTGTGTGTGTGTGTGTCTGTGTGCGTGTGTCTCAGTTTGGGGAAATAGTCTGGCACGCTTGATTAGGCTTCAGCCAGTCAGCCAGCCGCTACAGTCTGGCAAAGTTCGACCTTTCAGGGCCACCATAGATATAGAGACAGAGAGAAGAGGGGGAAGGGGGGAGGAGGGGGGAGGATGAGATGGAAGATGAAGGTGACTCAAAACGAATAAACACAGATCTGAAGCCACGGATATCCACACAAGTTCACTCGTGTCTCCAATTTAGGGTTCTGCTCCGACAGCCGGCCTTTACTCTCACCTGAACAAAATGCAATCCACGACCTTGTGAACCGAGGCGATCCGTCCCACGGCGTCTCCAGAAACAGAGCTCGGCATCAATCACGCCGCTCGCACATGAAAGAGATGAGAGATACAGGTCCTGAGGTGTGTGTGTGTGTGTGTGTGTGGGATTGTGTCTTTGTGTGCATGTGTGTGTTTTTTTAGTATTCCTTTCAGCCGAAGCCTAATGACACAAATGGACCGACCACCATTAGAGAAGCATAAATCTGCATCTGTAATCGGTGTCCTGTCGGCGCTGCTGACAATTAGATGTGATCCACAAGATCCATTTTTTTTTCTGTCTTAACAGCATCTTATGAATTGGGACTTAAAGGGATAGTTCAACATTTTGGCAAATTAGCCCATCGCCATAATCGCTACAGTCATAGCAGTACAGTAGGTTCGTTACCTTTAATTGTCGGTGCAAGCTATTTTTAGAACGGCGGAGCAGAGCCGTGAGCTGCTCAGAGCTACGCTACGGAGGCTCATGGGACTTCTTTGGTTTCCCTCATCAAACTCATCAAATACACAATCCAACAACTCCACAACGCTCTGGTGGACAAGTTGTGACCTGCACATTCACCACGCTATGAGATAATAACACAACATTACCACACAGAGTTGTTTTAGAGGGAAATTCATGCAAAACCACTGATGCGCGTTGCCTTCAGGGACAGTTTTTCATCAACAGTCTTCCCTCTAAAACAACTCTGTGTGTTATTATCTCATAGCGTGGTGAATGTGCAGGTCACAACTTGTCCACCAGAGCGTTGTGGAGTTGTTGGATTGTGTATTTGATGAGTTGGATGAGGGAAACCAAGAAATCCTATCAGCCTTTGTAGCGTAGCTCTGAGCAGCTCATGGCTCTGCTCCACCGTTCTAAAAATAGCTTGCACTGACAATTATAATAAGGTAAAAAACCTACTGCTATGACTATAGGGGTTATGGCAATGGGCCAGTCTGCCAAAATGTTGAACTATCCCTTTAATCATGTAACATATGTGATGCCTTTCTCTTCATATTCTATAGTTTATCTGGTGAATGAGCTTTTATTAGCTTTCTATACAGATGTTAAAACACCTGTCTCTGTCTGATTCCAGCAGAAGAACGCCGACCGGTTTACCAGCTTGTTGTTTGATGTGATATCTAACCAGGGTGAGTGCGGTTAGAGCCTGGGCTAGAGAACAAGCAAAGAAGAAAAAAAGCCTGGCCTTTAACAAAGAGGGATAAATACAGAGGGATAAAGAAGGACGAGTGGAGGAGAGGGTGATTGAAAACAGGAGAGGGAAGATGAATACACAGAGTCAGGGCCTTAGCCAGCATTAATTGTGCTGAATTATTCAACTGACTACTACATTTGTATGCTGTGTGTGTGTGTGTGTGAGTGAGGAGGAGGGAGTCCAGTGTGTGTGCGCGTGTGCGTGTGTTTCCCTCATGGAATTTGTGGTATCCACTCGGTGTCCTCCAGAAGCAGCTACTCACTCTTCATTAATGAGAACTGCATGCATGTGTCAGGTTATATTACAAACACACATTGATGCACATGAACATTCACATGCACATGCACATGCACACACACATGCACACATGCACATCAGTATGTCTCTCATGTATGTAGCTGCATCACACTGTGCTGCTGGACCCTGACACACAATGATGTGCTGCATCATGTGATCAAACCCTGACATCGTCATCTCCCATTGATCAGATGCTGCTGCTGCTGCTGCTGCTGCTGCTGTTTGCCCTCCAACGCCGACTCGACTTAGGTTTTCCATCCGTCTCTGTCTCTCCATCTCTTCACCTCTCTGTTTCACCCACGTTAATGTGGTTTCAGTTTCACGTCTGTCAAACAAGCTTCTTCTGCTTCTGCTCATTCTCTCTCTGCTGCAACACATTGTTTCTCCTGTTGGAGATTATTCTTCACGTTACAGAGAAGACTGTCATTTGGCCAGTTTTCTCTTACAATCTGGACCTTATTTCTAGTATAAAATCTGATCATTTACTCACCCAGATAACTTTGGTGTCATTACAAGTCGTTCCAACAAAATTATCCGTATAATGTGAGTCTACAGGGCAGCAGAATGCAGCCTCTAAATAACACATTATCTGCAGAGAAACTTGTTCATTTCACCAAGATTTTGTTCTGATAGGCTAGTGCTGTTCCCCTCTGAGTCCGGGGTCTGTAGGTTGACCTGCTGACCTCTGACCTGGATGATGTCATCTCAGCTCATTCTGATAATAATCATTCATCTTTGGCATTCAGAGTTTTCTTTTAGCTCAACTAGCCGGAGCTTTAGTGAGTCCAGGCTGTGGAGAGGAAGCCTGTGGAAGCTGAACTTCACTCATTTTGTTCTGACAAGTCAGAAACATGCAGACACAAACGCTCAGAGATGACATCATCCAGGTCAGAGGTCAGCAGGTCAACCTACAGACCCCAGATGTTGATAACAGCTAATCCCGGACTCAGAGGGGAACAGCACTAGCCTATCAGAACTAAATCTTGGTGAAATGAAGGAGTTTCTCTGCAGATAATGTGTTATTTAGAGGCTGCATTCTGCTGCCCTGTATACACTCCATTATACGGATATATGCGGCTCTCGGCTGGAGCTCATTTCGTTGGAACGACTTGTAAAGTTTCTGGGTGAGTGAATGATCGTATTTTATGCTAGAAATAAGGTCCAGATTGTAAAAAATGGTAATTATCCTTTAACCTCTGTCACAAACCTGTGCACTGGCATGGTTTTTGCAGCACAGCTGGAGCTGGACGGCTTCCAGTCTGCTGGCTGCAGGACTGGTGCTGGTTTGTTGCTGGATGAGTGGAAACCAGCACAGTTTGGCTCCACAGCCTGTTTCACTGCTGTCCAGTCTCCTGTGTCTCTCTGTGGTCACACACACACAGTGTTTCTGTTGTCAGAAAACTCCATGATCATCATCCAGTGACTATGTTGACCTGAATACAACACATGGGTATTTCTTTTATATTGCATCCTGCAGCACCGAGAGCTGCCAGATGGTATTTTGTTAAAGCAACAACGAAACACAATATAGTTCTGGTCTATTCTATATTTTGGGTCTCGACTGATACCAGTTACCTGAATCTAAACTCACTCTGAATAAGTTTAAAATGAGAGTGTAGAAAGTAAAAGTTGTTGGAGTTCAAACTCTGTGTGATAACGACCACACACTGAAACACTGAGCTGCTGTCGTCGCCGTCGTCTTTACCGGTCAAAGGTCACAGCTCTGTCGTGGAGACGCTGGATGTCCTTCCTTTTTATCTTTGGAGCGAGTCGCTGCTCCCAAAATGAAATATTGAGATGTTGGAGTCTCATTCCTGAGCAGGTGAAGGAGGTGAAGGAGTGAGAGGAGTGAGTCTGAATGTTAAGATCTCAAAATCTACATTTCCAACCTGTGGAAAAGAACTAAAAAACTATGAGGCTATTAAAGGGATAGTTCATAGTCATAGCAGTAGGTTTGTTACCTGTAATTGTCGGTGCAAGCTGTTTTTAGAACGGCGGAGCAGAGCCGTGAGCTGTTCAGAGCTACGCTACGGAGGCTCATGGGATTTCTTTGGTTTCCCTCATCAAACTCATCAAATACACAATCCAACAACTCCACAACGCTCTGGTGGACAAGTTGTGACCTGCACATTCACCACGCTATGAGATAATAACACAACGTTACCACACAGAGTTGTTTTAGAGGGAAATTCATGCAAAACTGCTGATGCACGTTGCCTTCAGGGGCAGTTTTTCATCAAACAGTCTATGAATTTCCCTCTAAAACAACTCTGTGTGGTAACGTTGTGTTATTATCTCATAGCGTGGTGAATGTGCAGGTCACAACTTGTCCACCAGAGCGTTGTGGAGTTGTTGGATTGTGTATTTGATGAGTTTGATGAGAGAAACCAAGAAAAATCCCATGAGCCTCCGTAGTGTAGCTCTGAGCAGCTCACGGCTCTGCTCCGCCGTTCTAAAAATAGCTTGCACCGACAAATAAAACTACTGCTAAAACTATAGAGATCATGGCCAGTCTGCCAAAATGTTGAACCGCTGATGCACGTTGCCTTCAGGGACAGTTTTTCCATCAACAGTCTCTGTATTTCCCTCTAAAACAACTGTGTTCATGTGTGTAACATGCAGCAGCGACTGTGGTTTCAGTTACGTGGTCGTCATGGCGGCGAGCTCGTCACGTTGTTGTCTTCCAGGTACAGACGGACTCTCTTCTCATGAGATGTGGATTTTGGTGTAAAGCGCATGAATAATTTGTGTCTAATATCCCTCCTCCTCCCCTCAGCCGTACAAACTGGCTCTTTCTCCGTCTCTCACCTCTCTTGAACTCCCTCCATTCTCCACTTTCCTCTCTTTCTAACTCACTCAATCACAATCTCTCTCTCTTTCTCTCTTTTCTCCTTCTCCTCTTCCTCCTCCTCCTCCGCTCCGTCACTCCATCCTGTCTTCACTAAACAGGCGAAGAGAAAATGGAAGTGGTTTATCACTCAGGTCCATTATGTTAGCATTCAGCAGATAGGGCCAAAGGACACCATTATTAATTGAGAAGGCTCTTTGTGTGTGTGTGTGCGTGTGCATGTGTGTGCATGCTTTGTGATATTTAAATATTACAGCATGCATTACTCTTCCTGCAGCTCCAGTGTGTATTATCCAGTGTGTATCGTTATAAACATGAGACGTCAGCTCAGCTACAATGTGCTACTGTGTATGTGTGTTAGTGTTAGTGTGTGAAATCTTCCAGTGGCCGCGGGTCAGATTTTAACGCCGCTGCATGAACATCAAATGTGTCAGAATCCAGTGGTTTACTGAGGCGGCACACGCGTTGTCTTCCAGAGGTTAGACCGCTCCCTCAGTCCACCAGGAATCCATGTTTAACACGTTGCAGGACTTGTCAGCGAGAGAGGGAGCTGCTCGGGCATGATGCATGAACAGATGAGCACAATGAGCAGCAAAAACACACAACACACATCACAACACAACACAGCACAGACAGTGTTTAACAACCATGACAATAAGCTAATTAACTGACACATCATGAACTCCGTGAGGGAAATGAGGAAGATGATGCAAAGTGGTGACGATCTGCTGCTGAGATGCTCTGAGCTCCGAGGAGGAGGAGGAGGAGGAGGAGGAGGGCGACGTCTTCATCATCGTGCCGTCGACAACAGGATGAAATGAAATGTGTTTTCAGGATTAACATACCCCAAACAAGAAAATTAACATTTCCTCATTATGATAATAGAAAAATCTGGTCGGCATTATGTTCAAAACAAAACAAAACAAGACAAACAAACACAAATTCCTGCTGTAAAATGAGTTCTAAATAAACTTAATGACGAGGAACTGTGCGATTCATCAGATCAGACTGAAAACAATCAGGTGCCAATAATCAGCAGCCGATCAATCGATCTAACCACACCAGGCTCCATGTGGAGGTGAAGTTGTGAAAAGATGAACGAGTCGAGTCTTAAAGCTCAATATTTAAAGGGATAGTTCAACATTTTGGCAAATTGGCCCATTGCCATAATCCCTATAGTCATAGCAGTAGGTTCGTTACCTTTAATTGTCGGTGCAAGCTGTTTTTAGAACGGCAGAGCAGAGCCGTGAGCTGCTCAGAGCTATGCTACGGAGCATAGCTAGCACCAACAATTATAATAAGGTAACAAACCGACTGTAGGGATTATGGCAATGGGCCAATTTGCCAAAATGTTGAACTATCCCTTTAAATATGAACTTTTCTTCTTCTTCAGGATATAAAAACAGACTGACAGCGACTCCGTTCAGAGAAGCTGCGGCATGTTCTGATTAAAGACAGTCTGACAATAGATGTGTCGCCTCTCTGTCGCTTGTTTTGTTCACACGTCGGGGATAATGCGTCAGTGTCACGGTCTCGTCGTCAACGACGGCGGTGGCGGCGGCGGCGGCGGTGGCAGCAGCTCCGGGCGGAGACATCTGTTTGGATTCCTCCAACGTGTCACCTTTTAATGTGTGTTGCTCTTAATTACATGCCGATGGTGCTCAAAAATGCAGCAAAGTTGCAACACCTGGAGGATGCAAACAAACAGGTGCACATGGGACATCATATCCTGCCTTAAGCCCCGCCCCCTCCTCTTCCTCCTCTTCCTCCTCCTCCTCCTCCCTCCAGATAATGAACAGCAGCTGAACTGTGAGTCACTGTGCAGCAGCCCCGGACGCTTTTAACCTCCCCGCGGGCAGCTGCAGGTCGGCACAGGGCACAAAGTCTAAATGCACTTAAGTGGGGAAGTCCCTCTTATGAGACAGGATTCTACATTTTTACAAGCATATGCTCCCTAAAAATAAATTCATTCCACCTTAAATATTCAAAGAGGAGCACATGCAAAACTCCTGAACTCTTCAGTTCAGGGGTGCATCATCAAGACTCACCTACAGTTTACACGTCCAGCCGGGGAGCATGATGGGAAATGATCAGAGAGACGTTTGGTGTAAATGTATGTGAGTCCTTTTTTTAAATTCAGATTTAATTCCAGTCGTCTGGACTTTTCACTGTGTCCAGTTTGAACTCCGAGTGTAAATCTCTCACTTTAAAAACTGTCTTTCACCGTCTCCTGATGTGCCGTGTCTCAACTCTGGTTCCTCAAAGCGTAGGTGGAAACACAAGAGGTTGTTCCTTAAAGGAATAGTTCACCAAAAAATGAAATTCAACCTCATGCTGATGAAAACTCTGGAGTAGGTTTTTTTTTGCTGCTGCTGCTGCTGCTGCACGGACACGGACAGTGATTACAGGGAAACATGTGCATGTGATTATGGATGGAGGGATGGAGGGATGGAGAGGTGGAGGAGTGGGAGCCCATGGTGTGTATCTACTGCAGCAGAGGAGGAGGAGGAGGAGGGGGGGAGGGGGGGAGAGCGGTTACATAGGAGGGAGAGGAGGGGGAGACAGAGGCGTAGAGAAAGCTTTTTGCAACCTGCCACCAGAGACATCACAGTTTTTCTGCTCAGAGTGTTTTCACTCGTTAGGAGGAACAGTGTGTGTGTGTGTGTGTGTGTGTGTGTGTGTGTGTGTCTGACGAAGCCTCAACATGTTAGCACCGCCGGGAATGCCTCCGCTCTCCGGTCCTCCTCTGCTCTCCTCCCTCACTTCTGTCTTTGTGTCTCTGCTTTTGATGTCATTGTTTTGGTTTCATTGCCCTTGACTCTCCATCCTTCCCTGTTTCCTCCCTTCCTTACTTTCCTCCTTCTTTGCATCTCTCCTTCCTTCCTTCTTGACTTCCCTCCTTTCTTGCATCATACTCATCCTTCCTTCCCTCTTCTTTCCTTCCTTCTTCCTTGCATCATGCCCTTTCTTTCTTCCTTCCTCACCTCCTTCCCTTCTTTCTTCCTTGCAGCATCCTTCCTTCCAAACTTCCTTCCTTCAACCATGCCCTTCCTTCTTTTCTTGAAGGATGCCCCCTTCCTTGCAGCAGGCATTTCCTTTCTTCTTTCCTCACATCAAGCCCTTCCTTCCCCCCTTTCTTCCTTCTTCAGCTCCTTTCCTTCTTCCTTTCAGCATGCCCTTGCTTCCTTCCTTCCTTCCTTGGAGCCTTCCCCTCATTCCTTCCTTGTACAGTAGCATGCCCTTCCTTCCTTTTAAGGTTGCCCTCTTCCTTCCTTCTTTCCTTCCTTCCTTCCTAACTTCCTCCCTTGCATTATGCCCCTCTTTTTTCCTTCCTCCCTTCCTCAAAGGATGCTCCCCTTCCTTCCTTCCTTGCAGCATCCTTCCTAACTTCCTTACTTGCATCATGCCCTTCTTTTTTCTTCCTTCCTTCCTAAAAGGATGCCCCGTTCCTTCCTTCCTTCTTTGCAGCATTCATCTCCTTCCTTCCCTCCTTCTTTCCTTTAACCTCACGCTCTTCCTCCCTTCCTTCCGTCTTGAGGAATCCCCTCTTCCTTCCTTCCTTCCTTCCTTAAAGGATGCACCCTTCTTTCCTTCCTTCCCTCTTTCTTTCCTTGAACCTTTCTCTCTTCCTCCTTTCCTTCCGTCTTAAAGGAAGTCCTCTTCCTTCCTCACTTCCTTCCCTGGCGCATGCCCTTCCTTCCTTCCTCCCTCCTTCCTTCCTGTTTAAACCACAGTGGGTCTACACTTGTTTGTTTCCTCCCTCTGGCTCTGGCTCCGATGCCATTAGGTCCATATCTTCTCCGATTACACCTGAGTCTCTGTGACAGGCTGTGAACACTCAAAGAAAAGCCTCTCTGTCAATAATGGATAGAGCAACATGCAAAAAGCAGCGCGATGTATAAGAGAAAGGGCGGGATGAATAAAAGAATAGAGGTGTTTCTTTTTCAGGCCTACTGCGTCTGAGACGGAGAGGTTCGCTGCCTCGCCAACGCTGTCGAATACGGAGCGTGTGACAGGGACGAGGAGGAAGAGAGAGAAGAAGAAGTTAGTCTGAGTTTGATCCCCCCCCCCTTAAAGAAATGGCTGTCAGGTTCCTGTCTGCAACAAGCTCGCTGCCACTCACCCGGGACTATTTATCAAACATCAAAAAGCGCACAGAATGAGGAAGGATACCTGAGCTCGCAGGGCGGCGGCGCTGCGACAGCCGGCGCTGAGATGTATGGTGACAGGCAGACAGATGGATCGACACGCAGGCGACCGTGGGACAAAATTGGTTGGTGGGAGGTAAAATTTACTCAGACGTAGGTCACGTCAGGCGGGGCGGCGCGAAGACAAATTGTGTTTTTCAAACGGCTCGCCCAGACTGGAGAAGGTTTAGTGCACAGAGAACAAGCTGCTGTGTGTGTGTGTGTGTCTGTGTGTGTGTCTGTGTGTGTGTGTATTTTACAAGAGCTGAAACTTTATTTCAGAGATGAATCTCCGCTGCTCTCCTTCAGGCCGGCTCCTCTGCTCCTGATCGATCGAGTATGAAACAGGTAAAAAACAACAAACGGCGCTGATGCGTCGCCAGGAGGTGATTCTGTTTCACACGACTGTGATGATGTCACACAACTGTCCTCGTGTTATTAGCAGAGTGAACACGACACACGACACAAGACACACTGTAACGCTTTGAAAGCTGCAAATGAAAATGACATTATCGTTTTATTTCCGTTATGATGAAATATATTTAATCTACGATTTCTTCCATAAATATATTATTCAACAGATCACAAACCAGAGTCAGTCAGTCTTCTTCTGAAACACTTTGTTTGCCCTTGACTTTTCTTTCTTTCTTTCTTGCACCATGCACTTCCTCCCTTCCTTCCTTTTGCGCCATGCCTTGTTTCCTTCCTTCCTTCCTTCCTTCCCTCCCTTCCTTCCTTCCTCCGTTTGTTCATCTTATCCTTCCTTCCTTCTTCCTTCCATTGTTTGTTTGTCCATGCATCATGCCTTTCATCCTTCCTTCCTTCCCTCCCTTTCTCCTTCTCTCCCTTCTTGCACCATGCCTTTCTTTCTGTCTTTCTTGCACCATGCACTTCCTCCCTTCCTTCCTTCCTTCCTCCGTTTGTTCATCATTTGTTTCCTTCCTTCCTTCCATTGTTTGTTTGTATACAGTATTTGTTCATTCCTTCCTTCATTCCTTTGCTCCTTCCTTCGTTACATTCTTCCTTCCTTCCTTCCTTCCTTCCTTCCTCCGTTTATTCATCTTTTCCTTCCTTCCCCCTTTTTGGCCTTCCTTACATGCATCCTTCCTTCCTTCGTTTGTTCATTTGTTCCTTCCTTCCTCCCTTCTTGCACCATGCCTTCTTTCCTTCCTTCCATGCATCATGCCTTTCATCCTTCCTTCCTTCCCTCCCTCCTTCTCTCCCTTCTTGCACCATGCCTTCTTTCCTTCCTTCCATGCATCATGCCTTTCATCCTTCCTTCTTTCCTTCCTTCCTTCCTTCCTTCCTTCCTTCCTTCCTTGCATCATGCCTTTCATCCGTCCTTCCTCCCTTCCCTCCCTCCTTCTCTCCCTTCTTGCACCATGCCTTCCTTCCTTCCTTCCTTCCTTCCTTCCTTCCTTCCTTCCTTCCTTCCTTCCTTCCTTCCTTCCTCCCTTCCCTCCCTCCTTCTCTCCCTTCTTGCACCATGCCTTCCTTCCTTCCTTCCTTCCTTCCTTCCCTGCACCATTCAGTCAAAGCTGTCTGAAAGAACCATCTTCCTCTTCCTCCACCTTTCATATGTCAAGTCCTACTCGACTTGTTT
Source organism: Decapterus maruadsi (assembly GCA_030347415.2). Lineage (NCBI taxonomy): Eukaryota > Metazoa > Chordata > Actinopteri > Carangiformes > Carangidae > Decapterus > Decapterus maruadsi. Next base: position 2,756,996 of record CM064892.1, read on the forward strand.
TCTCATTATTTGTGATATTAAACTATTATAGAATCTAATTTCCTCCTGATTCAGTTTCACATTTACAACCTCCAACACAACGAACCGACACCAGCACACGTTCCTCCCAAAACGCCACCGAGGTCGAGTGAACTGTTGTTTTTCTTCTGACATGTCACGTTTACTTTACCCTCTGCTCCCATATGAGCCTATACTGTAATAATCTCACCCCCACCCCCTCACCCCTCCCCTCCCCCTCCAACCCCCAACTCTCTCACCCCACATCTCACCATCTCTCTTCACTTGTGTCAAGGCCAACTCTTCTGGCATGTGTCTGTTTTCTTTGGCCATTCCTACTCCCCCAGGTCCACTGACCCACACACACACACACACACACACACACACACACACACACGCACACATACACACACATTCATAGTATACTTTGACATACATTTGACCCTTAATGTGCAGTATATGTATGATTCATGAGTCTTTTCTGTCCTGGGAACCACATGGGGTGGAAAATGGCATTCTCCTCCTCCTCCTTCTCCTCTTTTTTCCCTCTCCTTCTCTTTCTCTCCACATTGATGGAGAGACATTAATAATGGCATAACGGTGCACGCGAGAGAGAAAGAGCGGCGGCTGCACGTAGCTAATGGAAGCTGTTGACTTTCATTAGGGCAGGAAGTGGAGGTGGCCCGGTAGTTTTCTCTACGTGCGGTTGGTTCCCATTCAAATCAGTTCACTTTTGTACAATCGGATGTAATTTGAGCCGTTTTCTGCACAGTGGGAGTAAGTTTAATGTGATTCACGGGCGGCTGCTGCTGCTGCTGCTGCAGGCATTCATGTCGTGTGCGTCTGTCGGTCGGCTCGTTTGTTCGCTCTCCTCATTCCTGTTGCCTTTCTGTGCTTTAGAGTGGCTCCACTTTGTGTAAAGAACTGATATTATAATGGTGCGTGAGACAAGTACCTCAACAGAAGAGCTGGTATTACCTGTGAGAGGAGGAAGAGGAGGAGGAGGGGGAGGGGCTATAACAGTGTAAGAGCCTGTGCATTAAAACACACAGCGGGTCGGAGACGCTGCAGTCGGTGTGATTGCAGGTTCACTAAAGTTCACCTCGCTGTGTTTGACTTTGTGTTTCATCTCCGACGTGTCAAACTCCTCGGTCCGGGTAATTACCTGAGTTTGGTTGCTATGCTAACTGCACTCACACTGACTGACGGTGTTACAGGACCAGATCTACACCGACTCCGACTGGGTTATGCAGGTTTTTTAAACATTTTTTTTTAGGGCAATTGCCTCCGAATGCTTGTCTCTTTTTTCTTTTTTCTTTTACAGCTGTAACACTCTATCAAAGAGACTGAGCTTCATAACTGCTGCCAATATTCCCCCAGGTCTGCTGCCTGAAATAGTGTTGTGTATCAAACACCAAATACTCTGCTGCTTTTAGCATTTTAACCTTCGTTTGTAGCTTCAAATGTGTGAAACTGGTGCCTCCACACTGGCGAGGAAACATCTGAATCAGGAAGAGAGATCACACCAGTTTCTGTAATTGTTATTATATTTAATGAATTCAACCCTGAAGCTATAAAATAAGTGCAAATTCATTCATTATAATAGCAAAGGTGGGGCGTGACGGTGCAGCTGCTGAGGGAGGTGAGGATGGGGCGACAGACTGTGGAGGCGAAGGAAAGATGGAGGAGGAGGAGGAAGAGACAGGTGTGTTTACACAAATGAAGACAACATGGCTGAAGGGTGCAAGAAGGTGTGAAATAGAAAAAGTGTAAAAAAAAAAAGTTTGTGGTGCGGTCGGACTCCTGCAGCTGGATGCAGATGAAGCCTCGTGCATTGGAAAGTTGTAGTAGGAATCTGTAGAGTGTCATAGTCATGATATTTGTCAATTAGTCCTATTGATTGTTTTCTAATCATCAGAAAAGGAGAGTTTTATGTAAAAAGGTGTTACTGTATGTTGATTAACCTTTGTCTTGTGTCAGCTTTCTGCTCCATCTATGGTGTTCAGGTCGATTTTGACCCGAGTTTTCAATCGGCTGTAAAACTCACTAAAACAACTATTTATCATTCCAGTTGTTTCTCATCTCTTGGTTACGTTGTTAAGCTTCCTTATCCATGAAAAGGTTGGTTTTGCATTTTCAGTTTGAACTCTAATGGGCTCTTTGCACAGGCTCCACTACTTCCTGATTTTAAGCCAGCTCCTTTCATTTCCTGTCTTACATTATTGGACAAACTGATAAATTCAGATGTGTGCAACTATTGTGACTACTTGTCTCAGACACACCTGGATTAATCAGTTTGTCCAATAATGTAAGACAGGAAATAAAGGAGCCAACTGTGCACTGAGCTGTGCAAAGAGGTTCTTATCGTTATAACCGGGTCAAAATTGACGCTAACACCACAAATTTTGTTTTAGAAATTTAGAATTTTGACTTTGTTTTTTTGTTTAATTAAAGTCAAAAGGCCTTGACGCTATAAACAAACGTATATGTAATAGTTTTATGCATTTAAAACCTGAGAACGGGTCCTGGTGACCCCAACAAACACAAGAGGAAGGTTAAATGACCAGAGAGACAAGAAGAGGCTGGTGATGCAAAGGATGCTGGTCCTTGGCCTCAGCCCTGCTCCCGGGAGGGTGTGTGTGTGTGGAGTGGGGGCCTCCATGACATTCAGTGTACACGCTGTCCTGTCACTGTACTGTTGTACAACCTCAAGGCTGGATGACATTAATTAATTCTCCTAGACGTTAAACAACAAATAATGACTTTTTCATTACGACCTGTTCTGTGACGAAGATTAACAGCAATTATCTCAGTGGCTCTGGACGAGCAGCTCGTCTGTGTGTCTATGTACAGCAGGAGCTGCAGGCGCCGCGAGACGAGACGAGACGAGCCATGTGAAGGTCAGAGCCTTGGATGAACATGTAACAACACTACATAATGTATATAAATACACGTGTGTGTGTGTGTGTGTGTGTGTGTGTGGCCCTGGTTCCCGGCTGATTTAATTCAGTCTGTCAGCTGCAGGATTTCCTACAATCTTCTCTCTGAATTGAAGCGAGAGGTTTAAAAATCCTCGGCTCGGGGCGGCTGGACGACCTCAGGGGCCACGGCATCGTATTCTCCCCGGGAATCTGGAGCCTCGGGTGCAGGCTCGGCTGATCAATAGGATGCACACACATACATATACACACACATACACATACACACACATACATATACACACAAGCACAATCATCTCTGTGACTTCAGAAGAGGTTCCATTGACTTCCATTTATTTCCTGACGACCTGAGCCCTCACCTTAACCTTTAAAACCCTCCTGTTGTTCTCCTGGGTTAGGGAGGGAAGGAAGGAAGGAAGGAAGGAAGGAAGGAAGGAAGGAAGGACAAAGGGAGAGATAGGTGGAAAGAAGGAAGGGAAAAAGGAAGGTAAGATAGATGAACAGATTGGGTCAATTCGGTCAAAAAGGAAGGAAGAAGTAAGGACGAAGGGAAGGAAGGAAGATTGTGGAAAGAAGGAAAGGGAAAAGGATGGAAAGAAATATGGAGGGATTGGGTCAATTACAGTAGATCAAAAGAGGAAGGAAAAAGAAGTAAGGACAAAAAGAATGATGGAAGGAAGGAAAGAAAAATGTAGGGAAGGAACAGATTAGGTCAAGGAAGGAAGGAAGCAGAGGGACAGATGAAGGAAGTAAGGAGGGAAGGACAAAGGGAGAGATAGGAGGAAAGAAGGAAGGGAAAAAGGAAGTTAAGATAGATGGGATAGATTGGGTCAAAAAGGAAGGAAGGAAGGAAAGAAAGAAAGATGGAGGGAGGGAACAGATTGGGTCAATTAGATCAAAAGAGGAAGGAAGAAGAAGTAAGGACGAAGGGAACAAAGGAAGGAAGGACAGAAGGAAGGGACGAAAAATGGAGGGTGGAGGGAAGGAACAGATTAAGTCAAGGAAGGAAGCAGAAGGACGGACGAAGGAAGAAAGGAAGGAAAGAAGGAAGGATGGAAGGATGGAGGAAGGGAACAGATTGGGTCAGTTTGACCCAGAAGGACGACAGGAGGGTTGGTTTGTGTTCTCCCCCCAAAGTCCCCAAAAGTGAGATTTTGTTCCCTACAACATGGGTCAAACCTGAAACAGACTCACACAGACACAGACACAGACACAGACACACACACACACACACACACACACAGACACACAGGCAGTCTGAGCCGAGGGAGGACATGTTGAACACACAGCGATCCGTCTTCATCGCAGCAGCATCTGCTCTCGTCCCTGTCTGTCTCGACAATGTATGAGTGGGAGGTAATTGCAGCCACAACACCATCACGCTGACATTAACTCATGATGGGGATTAAGTGAAGTCCAATATTATCATTATGGGATTTTTTTCTCTTTCTTTTTCCCCCTACACTTCATCTACTGTATATGTGGAATAGTTGTTGTTGCGTTATTGCATTATTGTCTCTTTGTTGTGTTTCCTGGCAGATGAATGCAGACGGCTGGATTACCACTTACACCATGACTGTATCGCTGTCATGGCAGCTTTGTCTGCAGAGTCAGAGCTTATGCAAAAACACCAATGTTACTTTAAGTGACAATATAAGAAAAGCAAGGTATTAAATATGAGAAGAGGTGCAGAAGAACCCACAAATTTAAACATTATTAAACATTTTCAACCCAGGACACGGTTTGGAAGTGGATTTTACTGCAGAGAGAAAGGAATAAAATCAAAGTAATAAAGTGACTGTCGGAGAAAACAAACACACATGAGCATTGGTGTTGTTTCTCCTTATTGCTGTTATGAGTAGGATGTGTTGCTGTTCCATGTACCGGACCGATAGATAATGTAATGGAATGGTGCTGGAAGTGTAATGTGGTGTTAGCAGCTGTTGTGAGTGTGATGTAGCGTTAGCAGCGGTGTTGTGAGTGGAAAGCTGAAGCCCCACTGCACGCAACATGCTCACATTGACATTACACTGGGTCGCGCCATTCCAACATCCCACCACTCCGACATACTGCTATTCCAACATGCAAAGGTCCCACCATTCCGACAAGGCTTTCAATAGAAGGAAATATGCATTACTCAACAGGTGACTCCCATCTATAAGACATGCTGATAGAGGAACACCCACATGGTTGTCTTTTTACTAAACTTAACCAACTCCTTTCCTCATTGCATAAACCTAACCAGTGCAAAATCTTTTTTGGGGAAAAATATGCTATTGAAGGAATTGTTGGAAAGGCAGGATGTTTAAAGGGATAGTTCAACATTTTGGTAAACGGCACAGACACCAGCTGGTCACACTGGTCCGTCCGTCTGATCGCAGGTTTGGTTCCAGCAGCGGTTAGGCAGAGAGCTTCCACTCTCCCTCTGACAAGCTTTGGTTTTAACATCACAATTAGTCTGAAGCTGTTTAATGACGGTAAAAATGAAACACAATCCTGCTCCGCTGATCAGAGCTCAGCAACGGTTTTCTTAGCAACGGTCCGTTATACAGAAATCACCAAAATGCAGGATCAAGTAATTAATAAAAATCCCAAAATGCAGAATTCAATATATCCATGTTATTAAAAAAAAATAACGCCACTTTTGTGTCACAGCTCAGCTGAGACTGACACTGCAGTCAACCATTTATTCCGCCTACTTCTCTTTTGAGATGGAATAAAACTGCAGTCCGGGGTTTCTTTGGCGACTGCTATCACAGCCAACAGCTTTAATCCAGGTAAAATAACAGGTTTCTTGTAAATCCACTTGTTCTGAGACTGACTTGTGAAAAACTGTCCCTGATTCGGACACAAATGCGCATCACAGTGACGGTTTAATGAATGAATTTACCTCAAAAGACATGCTGATAGAGGAATACCCACATGGTTGTCTTTCTACTAAACTTAACCAAGTCCTTTCTTCATTGCATAAACCCAACCAGTGCAAAATCTTTTGGGGGGGAAAATATGCTATTAAAGGAATTATTAAGGCAGGATGTTTAAAAAAAGAAAAAAAATACAATCATTCCAAAGTAAGAATTGTCAGAATGATGGGATTTTTGATAGAAAATTAAAGCAGATATCAGCGGAATGTTTTTGTTAATATAAGTCCTAAATAGTCCTATTTTCCGTCAGCAATCACTTACATGGAGTGTTTCAGCCGTAACACGAGTCTCTCCGTCACTCTGCTCTGCTGTAAACCAGGAGAAAACTTTCCTTGTGGGATACAAGTGTTATCCAATGAGGAGAGAGAACGGCATGAAGGGCTGTGTGTGCAGCCAAGGGATGCGCGTGAATGTGGTGACAGAGCACGAGGACCAATAGATGCCTGACGACTATAGCGGGGGGCTAACTCATGGTGTGTTCAAGGAAACTCGTAATTTGTTTTTCCTTCCTGTGAAAATTCGATCTGAACTATCCACGGGTTGGAAAAAGAGGCCGTTAAGTGCGCTTTCACAGACAACAGGTCGGTAAAAACACATTAGGTTACCTGGAATGCTACAAAGTTGAGTTGATAGAAAATTAAGTGTTGCCATTTAGACAATTAGAGGGTTATGTTGGACTGGTGGGATATAGACTCTCGGAATAGCGGTTGACCCCTGCACCATCATGTATCCCAACATGCTCCTACCCAATGTAATCCCAATGTGAGCGACGCAGCATTCTGCAATATCAAATGACAGAGATCGCCTATTTGCATCATGGCTTTTGCATATTCGCGCTGCCAACACAAAGTTTTGTGTATTTGCGTCTTTGCATTGACTTTGTGCGTAATCTCGTTGTGTGTAAATTCGCTTTAATGCACAGCGGTGCTTTGAGTGTAATGTCTTGGCAGTCGACGTGGAAGACCAGCAGTGTTTTTGTAATGACAGAATTCCTCCAGGGGCTGCAGAAGTTATGCACTGTACACATAAAACATATTAGTAATGTAATTGCACCTATTCCGTTCTTGCAGTCAGATAAAACATTAACAGGCCGTTTGTGGCTCTGCCATCGAAGCTGTTCTGTTAAAATCCCGTCTCATTATTCTCACTGAAAACCACCAAACAAAGGTCACGAGCGATAATCCAGATCTGATCTCTGCTCGTTTCAGTAACTGTAACAGATTACTGCTTTCTTATTGTCATTATTGTTTTTTTTTTGTTTTTTTTTAATGTGATAATCAGATTGGTGTAATCCTGCTCCATGTAATCCCTCACTCCGCGGCCCTGATGACTCATCACATCCATTAAGAAACAGTCACACATATTACACAGCTGTTATCTTACGCAGCCTTTTATCTTGCTTTGCTCTCAGCCACTTCTCTTATCGTCATAAAAGCACGCTTTTATCCACTGTTTTGCTCGTAGCGCTGTCTTGGGGGTAGGGTGGAGGCAGAGTGTGTGTGTGTGTGTGTGTCGTGGTGGGTTTTCCTCTTACATCTTAACCAGGCTTTATCATTAGCGTCCAGCCCCCCCTTGTATTAATGCTGTTGAAACTCAGCTTTTCATGTTATTCTACAGCGAGAACAAGCTTTTATTCAGCCTCTTGTTCCTGATTTGCCAGCGTTGGCCTCTGTAATCTCATCCCTCGCTCTTATCACATCCCTCTTGTTGCCAGTTGCACTATTTTCCTCCGGCAGCTATTTGTTTTGACCGAAGGTTGATAAAAAATAAAGACTTATCGTAGCTCGTAGCTGCAGATACCGATCTTCTCAGTGTTTTTTTTTTGTTTTTTTCAGCAGGTTTAGGAGGTTTGGAAACTGGAGACTGCAGGGTGTTTGGTTGGTTGAAGCAGATGCTCCGCCCACTTGAGTCTAGAGGTTTTGTCCTTTTTTAAAAGATGTTTTTCCTCGAGACTGTTGCCTTATTCTCTTCATCCTGTTTCAAACCACTTCTGTTGTGGTTTGGCACCATATAAATATGACACTTTTTGATATACACAAACGTCAGCAGTCATTGTGAACTGTCATTTACTCCATCTGTGCCTAATCTGTGAAGTATGCTAACTGATCTGGGTTTATTCTGGTACAAAAACCAAGCTGCATGTCCAAAAATCCCTGAAACAAACAGACTAAATCTTAATTTGTGCAAAGGTCACATGTATTAGTGTCTGTGAGAGAAGTTTTTTTTAATTTTTCCCCTCTTGTTTGGAATAATTTTGTGTTTGATTGATATTCAGATTTGATTTCTACGGTGGCCCTGAAGGGTCAAGATGCTGCAACTGTAGAGAAAACTGAAATTAGATGAGCATGTCGTTCCCATTCTAGTGAATCTTAACACTTACACGTCCCACACCGCAGTCCGAAACAGGAAGTCAAATGCACATCCTGTAACTTTCAAAATAAAACACAATGGGAGAATTCCTGTCGGCATTCAACAAATGAATCATGGAAGTGGTCATGGTCGTTTGTTTTGGGCTTGTTTTCTCGCGAACACTGCTTGGTTTAGCCACTGCACCAGTGACTCAGCAGAAAGTTACACATAACAGCGGCCTGTTGATCCGGTACTGTACCAAAAACCTTGATCCAGATCCTGCGTCTGTCTCTGTTTCTATAAAAACACAATAAATTATTCTTCCTCATCAGACCTCTGTATATTTCTCACTTGACCGTGCTGCACGTCTGCTGCACAAATACCCAGGATATAGATTCCTCTTCTTTAAACTGGAGGCTAAAGCTGTAGTTGTATAGTGTTTGCTCCATCGCCATGGAAACAAGTAAAAGTGCATTAAAAGGAAGGTGAAAGGGATCACTGGGGTGAAAACTCAGCAACAGTAGGCTAATCTCAATTTTTTGGAGGTCGTGGACGAAGAGTCGGGGGTTAAACATCACATCATCCTGGGAAGGTTTTGGCAGATCCGGCCAACGAGAAACTTCTCAGCTCCCGACGTGGAGGTCGTTAACCTTCAGCCGCTCGTTAACTGACAGCGAGACGCCGTGCAGACCTATATAAGTATAAATATGAAGAAGTGTGGAACAGGTTTGTTGCTGAGGCTGGACAACCTGCAGCGAGATGAAGACGGATTCAGGAAACGTCTGGTTCAATTTAATCTTCTGCTGCTGAAAGTTTCCCGCTGATGTGCGCAGATGTTTCGTCTCACATCTATGAATTTGTCGACAAATTAAACCAAATGGGTTCAGATCAGACTTCATCCCGCGTGGGGCTTCCTCCTCCTCGGCTGCGCGGCGTGTTGAGAGGGAAGGGAGCTCGGTGGATTTCCTGTTGCAGGCGCGATGAGATAATGTGTCAGTTCGATGTCACTACCACTTGATCTGAACGTCACATCGCGTCGACAACATGCAATAAACAGCATATATTATTCACAAAGTGTCTATATATATACAGTATATATCCAAGTGGCTGCTGTCTTCTTGCACACACACACACTCACACACAGACACACACACAGAGTAAAATACCTGTGGGGGCGATGGAATCTAACCAGGCGTGTGATCTGAAGATTTCTACCAGAGGAATATTCACTTTTCCATCCCTCTGTTATCACCATCCCTCCATCCTCTCTTCCTCCTCCTGCAGCAGCCGACGCTCTCACTGTCTAAAGTAAACATCAGCAGATGGAAATGGACTTATTCACTGTGTGTGTGCGTATGTGTGCATGTTGCATATGTGTGTGTTGTGTAAGTCATCTTCTGCTTCCTCTGTTTTTTTCATTTTTTTTACGTATTCTGCACCATGCACCTCCCTCTCTCTCTCTCTCTCCCTCGCGCCTTGGATTTCCTTTCCTTCCTAAAAGCAAATATCTCTTTCCAACACACACATACACATTCATGTTGTGCACACACATGCATTGCACACACACACACACTCATGCACACACACTTTAATGGACCAAAGGGCTCCCATGTGTCCGCGGGGAGAAAGCCAATCGTCCCATCGCGGTATTGCTGCTGCCCGTATGAAAAATGTATGATGGGATATGATACAAAGCAGAACTCATATCGACACAGTGGTGAATTAATCATTTGGGTTTAAACGCACTAAATAACTCTGCCGGTGGCTTTTAAAGTCTGTTTTCTTCTTCTTCAACTTCCCACGTTAGTAAATCTTCTCATTCTTTCTTGGTTCACCCTCCAACTCTCTTTACGTGCACCTCTCCCTCTCCATATACCTCCCTCTGGAGCAGCAGCAGCAGCTATGACTCAGTAAACAGAGAAGAAGAAGAAGAGAGAAAAAAAACGATTGGCAGCTTCCGGTTTGAAATATCATCAATATTTAATTAAGCGATTATCTTTTTAGGACACAACACAGATAGCGACGGGAAAGGAGCTTATAAAGTTGGCTCCAGTTCACGGATAATCCTCCACCCCTGCAGCTAGCGGTGTTACTGTCCGCCCACCTGACCAGACTACAGCCCCACAGATAAAAACCCTCCACAGGACCAGGAGGACGGCTTTCCAGCTTCAGACCTCCATGTTCCTTCTCCAAGATCAGACAGTCTAAATCACCTCCTTCTGAATCATAATGTTAACTTATATTATATATTGATTTATTTACCAGGCACCATGCTGTCGGTTTGTTCATGACCTACATTTTTGGATTTACAGATATAAAATGTTTTCTGCAGGACGATAAAAGAGACTTTGATCCACTGATTTATGTTTAGTGAGGTGGTGAAAGCAGTCTGAGCCCTACACATCTTCATCATGCTGTAAAAACATGCAAACAAGAACAACTACAGCATCCGTTTCCTCATAACAAAGCTACAAAACCTCCTGTTGGAGTGAACCTGGGTTAATTGGCGCCGTCACCCTCCCTGCAACAAGGTTCTGGCTTCGTCTGCATCGGTTCTTCCAGCTTCCTCCCACGATCCAAACACATGACTGGCAACTCCTAAAATTGTGTGAGTGCGTTTGTTTTTTTGTCTCTGTGTGGCCCTTCGGCTCCAGTCCCTGGTGAAATAGACGATGGAGGGGTTGGAATTGATTATTTAGTTTGAATTGAAAGTGTGATGCGTCGTGAAAATGGTTAAAACAAGAAGTTGTGATGAAAAACAGATAACTTAAAACATTTTCTCCTCGCATCCACATGAAAGCTCAGTCCCAGGTCACTGAAAACAATTATTTTGGAAAAAACCCTATAGTCTTAGCAGTAGGTTTATTACCTTTAATTGTCGGTGCAAGCTGGTTTTAGATCGGCAGGGCAGAGACGTGAGCTGCTCAGCCAATGCAATAAATAGTGCATGGGATTTCTTGGTTTCCCTCATCAAACTCATCAAATACACAATCCAATTGTTGGATTGTGTATTTAATGGGGGAAAGCTGGAAATATGGCGTGCCATGCAGAGCTCACGTCTCTGCCCTGCCGATCTAAACACAGCTTGCACTGACAATTAAAGGTAATGAAGACTTCAGGGATGATGGCAATGGGTAAAACTTTGCCAAAATGTGGAAATATCCCTTTAAAACACTGGCCAAAGTACAGTATATGTTTGGGAAAACTTCCTTTTTGAGACTCTGCCTGCCACTTGCGGCAAACAAATTATTTTGCCATGTTTATCTCTATGTTTATACAATGAATAAACTATGTTTTCTGCATTGAAACATTAGACAGAAAGGTAACACTTCAAGGACGGCACCGTTTCCACATGTGTGTGTATGAGATTTGTGAAACAACGTGTTGATGGCGAGGAGGCAAATATCCTTAACAGGTGTGACCTTGTTTACAGTGAGATCTCACATATGGACAGAGCTTCATGGTGTATTCATCCAGCTTTGTGTAGGTGATGGTCTTTATGAAAACAGATCTGCTGTGTACGATGTTGACGGAAAACACAGGGAATAATACAGTATTAGTGCTCATAAATACCCCGCTACGCGTGGACATGAACTCATTCTGAAGGACTTTTTGTGAGTGAATCAAACCAATTAAAACAGATTTACTTTGGCCTAATGACGAAGAAGCGTCCGATCAACAGAGTCAGGCAGCTTTCCCTTTGAGACTGATTGTTAATGAAGAGCAGCTCAGGTGTCAGGGATGGGTGAGTCGGGTGAGCTCGGCCGTGCAGGACGTTGTGCTGCAGCGTGAGGACTGTATTATGTATAAACAAGAAAGTCACCTTTGCTCCGCCTAAAGAGTTTCTCCCTCCAGACCTCAGCTGTGCATTTCATAGCTTGACTGAATATCTTGACAGACCGAGGCCTTGAGCCGAGCTCCCGCTCTTCAACAGTAAAGGGACGAAACGGCCCTCAGCCACCACTTACACTCCCACACAGCCTTCCCCAAGACACCTTGAACAGGCAGAGAACATCACGCAGACCTGCAGAACGACAGACCGGCATGCTCTCATCTGATTGGTCAAACATGCCCAGGAGCAAATTCTGCAGTTAAGCTCATAAATCGTTAACTTCTGATCATACAGATTAGAGATTACTGTATGTCCCATGTTGGAGGGAGGCTGCCGGCTGTGATTATTTAATAATTAGAAAAACATCCTGTATAATGTGTTGGAATTCCCCTCATCTAGTGTCGGGAACGGAAGGTATTCTTGATGTTGCATTCAGGTGAAATGGGGCAGACGTCAGACAGACAACAGAACAGGATAAACAAGCGCATGTAAAAAAAACATGGCCAGCACCAGGCAAAACAACACAGGCCTGACAGTTGTCACGTTTTACCGTCAGTAAAATGCCTGGTTGGTTCACTTCTGTATTTGTAACGACTTGTAACATCTCATTCTAAGGTAGGAGAAAGCTTTCATTTGTATGCAGGTGAGATTCTACTTCAGTGAAATATGTATTTATGAAAGACATATTTGATTTTTGCTAATAAAAAGCCAAATAAGTTACAGACTGTGGCTTTAAGGTAGAAGTTATTTGTCTGCAGTTTCCTGGGGGCGGACTCCTCCACGCTGTGTCTTCGCTGTGCTGTGTTACAGGCTGGAGCTCCTTTTCTTTGGGGGGCCATTATGGTTCTTATATTGAACGATCAGCAGGAAAAATAGATCTCTATTAAGCCCCGCTGCGGTTTTAATAGCAGGACTCTTTTAGAAGGATCCGGGGCAAAACCACTAATGCTGGTATTCCGAAGCCAAGCACCCGGGGTTCGTGCTGCTGCTGCTGCTGCAGGAGGCTTAAGTGGCCGCCCCGGTGGCTTCACGGCTCTCCACTCTGCAGGGTTCAAGTCCGAGACCCAGATCCATGCAATATGATCAATTTATCTCCATTTTATAGTTGTATGTCACTTAAAGGGATACGCCAATTTTTTTTTGTCGTGTCTTGCCTCACTCCCGAGTCCATGACCAGCAGATAGACACCATCCTTTCAACTATGCGTGCAGTAACAAGGGAGATACGGGCAGAGCTGGTGCACCGCTAATTAGCTTAGCTCAAACACTGAAAGTGTATGGGTAGTGTTAGCCTGCCTCCTACCCGAGAAGCTGATTTCATTTTAGCTCTAAACTCTAAAAATATATCCCTTTATCGGCATTTCAAACATGTTTAGGTGAGTAGCCGTTTAGATCAGCAGTGTGTCGTTAATTTGTCTAAATACCAGCTGTTCACAATTTTGTTCTGACGAATTCAGCGCTACTCAAGCTAGCTGTTGTGACCAACGCGCTTCCGGTTACTTTCACAAAATAAAACACCCGTTGCCCTTTACATACAGAGAACCATGACGATAGAATTTGTGCTTTTACTTTGAAACAGGAAGCTAACCTACCCTTGATGTAGCTAGCTTGAACCAAAATAAACCGTCTTTGCTTGAACCCTCCGTTTTGACCGAACCCGTCCCGTTAGCGGCATTTGACGGCTCAAGATGCCTTACCGGAGAGTTTTGTCAACTCTGAGACGAAGATCGGCCGCCGGTTTCTGTTTAGAGTTGATGAAGAGTTTCTCTGATGACTTTAGGTGGAGGCAGGCTAACACTACCCATACACTTCCAGTGTTTGAGCTAAGCTAATTAGCTACTTTAGGTGGAGGCAGGCTAACACTACCCATACACTTCCAGTGTTTGAGCTAAGCTAATTAGCTGCTTTAGGTGGAGGCAGGCTAACACTACCCATACACTTCCAGTGTTTGAGCTAAGCTAATTAGCTACTTTAGGTGGAGGCAGGCTAACACTACCCATACACTTCCAGTGTTTGAGCTAAGCTAATTAGCGGTGTGCCAACTCTGCCCATATCTCCCTTGTTACTGCACACACAGTGGAAAGGATGGTGTCTATCTGCTGGTCATGGACTCGAGAGTGAGGCAAGACACGACAAAAAAAAAGTTGGTGTATCCCTTTAAGTGGCCTTCACAGCTCTCCACTGCAGGGTTCAAGTCTGAGACCCAGATGCTTGTAATATGATCAATTTATCTCCATTTTACGGTTGTAATTCACTTAAAGGCTGCGTGGCTGGCTGTCGACAGGTATAAACAGACCGCCGTTGGAAATGCTGACAAATTATCCGTCTCAGGCTTTTTGTACTTTGCAAACTACTTAGTTTGTGGCTGCTTCTCTTCCTCCTCCTCCTCCTCTGCTGCGCTGCGTTAAGAGCCTTTTGCTTTAAGAGTCTCCGCTGCTGGAGAAGCTCCTGGTGCACTGGAGCTCCCATTAAGACACACCAACTATTATATCTGTGTGTTGTTGTTGGAGGTGATAAATCAGCAGCTCTGAATAATTTACCAGCATGGTGGAGGAGGAGGAGGAGGAGGAGGAGGAGGAGGAGGAGGAGAGTGATGAGAGATTTAAAGGTGCTACACAGAGAATGGAAAGCTCTCATCTGTTTCTCTCCTCCATAGAAAGCGATTGTCACTTTCTACATCCCCATCTGTCTCCATATCTCTTCTCTATTCCTCTCTCTCTGACTGGCTTTGAGGGGAAATCATACTGTCTGCATCAAACACACACACACACACACACACGGCGTTGGAGGAATCGTATATCACCGTGGGTCGGGATCTTATCGAGCTAAACTTTGATTTGTCGTGTATCAAACTATTCCCGTTATCTTAATTATGTTCCCAGACGCTTCCCATTGATAAGGCTTATCTATTGATGGAGATTTGTTGATAAGGATTATCAAAGGTTTGACAAAGAGGAGGGCGGGCTGTGCACTAACCTCTGTGTAAGTGGCTTTGCTTTTCCGATCTGAACTGCGGTTTCTCTTCTCATCGTGTTCCTGCCAGGACCTTCTTTCTTCTTCTTCTTCTTCTACCGTTTTATTTGTTGTTTGTATTATTTACATCCAGATGAACTGAACCGAGGTCACCGAACTCAACTTGCTCACGTTTCATTTATTTATGTAGTATAAAGTATGAATGTAATTTCAGCCGGTTGGAGTTTCGTAATCAAAACAAAGCCTGTTTTGAAATGACGTCATGAGAAGGAGCGTGGAATCATGGGAGTTGGGGTCATCTCAGGAGTCTTTACCGTCACAGCCGAGGAAAACCGATCTCACGTTACTTAAATAGTGTTTGGGGACATAATAATTAAATGAAATTTTATTTATTCATGTAATGGTTTGTTCCATATTTCACTTGACACTGTTGCACTCTCATGAGATTACAACACGTGCTGGAGCATTTTACAAACACAAATTTAAACATGTTGATTTTTATATGTTTTAATGTGGAAAAATAACCAAAAACATAGGTATGTAGATAGATATAGATAAATAGATAGACAAAAAACATGTGTAACTGGGGGAGCTGTAAACCGCTGCACACATGCAGCGCCATCTTGGAAACCATCCTTATCCGTGTATGTGTTCACATTTATTTAGTTTTTCTGGCAGGAAACGTCAGAGCCAGTTCCCAAAAGGCTGCATTTGGATGAACAGATTTATTGGGGATCTAAACAGTTAGTTTTGGTTTATCCAACACTTTTGTGTACTCGCTGTCTGTCAGTCAAACAAACTGAACATTATGCATCAGAATCATGTCTCTGCAAACCACCTATTCTATTCTATTCTATTCTATTCTATTCTATTCTATTCTATTCTATTCTATTCTATTCTATTCTATTCTATTCTATTCCATTCTATTCCATTCTATTCTATTCTATTCCATTCTATTCTATTCTATTCCATTCTATTCTATTCTATTCTATTCTATTCTATTCCATTCCATTCCATTCCATTCCATTCCATTCCATTCCATTCCATTCTATTCTATTCTATTCTAACACTAGTTGTCAGACTGTTGTGGAGTCTCCATTGTAAATTTGTTTGAATGCATGAAGGTTTTATTCTAGTTAAAAACACAAAAATATGAATTTGACCCTCTCTGCCCGCTGTTATTGAAGTGTCTCATCGTTATGAGGACGTGGACGACCTCATGGACCTGCGCTTAAAAAATCGAGATGATACTTCTGATTGTGCACTCAAGTCAAGAGGCTTCTCTTGGTTTATATTTATTATGTTTCCTCAAGTCTACGAGAGAGAAGAGTGTTCAACGCTCAAGGTTATGATGAGACAGACTCTTTTTTTCATTTCTGTACATTTACAGGCCATTATCACTCATGAACAAAACCAAACAACGCAAGCAGACAAAATTCACTGTATCGCACACACACACACAGACAGTTTACACCTGCGTCAACACAACAAAGAGGCTGCAGCTTCAGTGTGAACCGTGCTCTTCTTTAGAATAAAAAACATAACAGCCAATTAACTTCTAGCGACTCCACTGTGTGTAATTAGCTGTGAAAAGGCAGTGTGCCGAATAAAGGACACTATTAATTACAATTATCATCACTGATCCTGTCACTTCTTATATATATGTTTATAAATTATCTATATGAAGGAGAGATACTGTATGTGAGAGGGAGTTGTACCAAAACATATGTTCATCATGACTTGACCAGAATAAAAAAAACATATTATGATGTTTTGGATAAAAATACAACTTGATGAATGTATTAATGAAACTTCAAATGTCACAGCGACTTTACAGAGTCCTGTTTATTCCACAGTCACAGCTGCACATTATGTTTCTGCTCTATTTATGTTGAAAACTAATCTACCAGCTTTAGACGCAGACAGGCTGTAGACGACATCACACTCACATTACACCAAAATAAGACCTCAGACTAGATTTAAATGAACAACTGAGCAGAATTATAGCTCGTTATCATCTATATACAAATATCAGCAAAGGCACTTTTACCCCCTAGGGTGAGATGAGGATAAAAATCTTTTTTTTTTGTTGCATATTATATCCATTCACACGTATTGATATTTTATGAACTAAGTTTGCAAATAAGTTTTTGGTGTCTGCTGGAAAATCTCACTGAGCAAGAATAAAAACGACTGAGGTCACGTAAACGGCCTCTAAACTCTCAAATTCACCATCTTGCGCCGCCATGTTTGCATGCAGAAAATCCAGCAATTAGCATTAGCATTAGCATTAACATTCATAAATTAACCAAAGAAGAAGAAGGCAGACACATCATAAAATGGTTTAGATCTTCAACTCATCGCTCCAGTCGTAACAGTCCTGGTAAACACGTTTTTTTTGTCTGACGGAAGGGGTGAGTGTAGGGTTGCAAAATTCCGGGAATTTTCAAAGTTGGAAACTTTCCATGGGAATAAACGGGAATAAATCCAAAATTTACAAAATTGAAGGTTGGGCCTTAACAGGGAACTTAAATATAGTTGGGGAAAATACTGTAGCATAATCTTTGCTAAAGCAACCAGATTTAATGCAAGTACTTGAATATCTATTCCTCAATCACATGCATACTGCACGCTGCTTACTGCAGGCCACGCCCCCTACATGCACTGTGTATTCCTCATCACATGCACAGAAAACAAAATATTAACATTTATTTTACAATTTGTTTAAAATACCCCCAATTTCCTGTTAATTCCCAATAATTCCCATATATTCCCATAATTCCCATGGGAACTTTCCAGTTTGGAATATTACCAAAATGGAAAGTTTCTGGAGATTTACCAGAAATTTACTGGAAATTTTCGGCCCCTTTGCAACCCTAGTGCATGCAAGCAAGTGCTGAACGCTAGATATCATGGTTTTACCTCCATTTTACAGACTGGACCTTTAACATATCGTGTTGATATCGGTATCAGCAGCTGAGTCGACAGCGAGATGAGAGCGTCACGTGTTGAGGAGCAACAACATGTTTGACTGTTTGTTGAGTGACAAACCCACACACAGGACCGTAGCCAGCCGCCACCGCCGCCGCCGACCGCATGCATACAGCACATACCGTATATATAAGCCTGGTGTCTTAAAGCTACTCATGCATGGGTCAGTGGAAATGCTGCTGTGTAATGAAGCAGAAAGTTTAATAAGAACTTTACAAGGCAGAGATCTGATTCCCTTTCTCTCCCCCCCATGCTGTCCTTCTCGTTCAAGCATACCTGCACACACCATTTAATTTAAATCCCACCCAGGTTGAGCGGTCAAGGGGGCGAGCAGAGAGGGAGGGGGAGGAACATGTAATGAATATTGGGACATATATTAGCTGTCGCGATGGGATGTCCACTTTCACTTTTTCATCTTCCCACTCGCCTTTCTTCGGGGTCACTCAGGCCTAAAACCCCCTCCACCCCCCGCTGCTGCTCAGCCTCCGACGCCCCCGTCCTTACCCTCTCTGACTGACTAATACGTCTCTTTGTGGAGAAACAGGAGCTGCACAGAGGAAACACAATTATACCTCACTCAGACTGAGGTGCAGGTTTGGTCTCTGTGCATGTGCAGCTCTGTGTGATCCAGTCCTGCTGTGCAAGTGCAGAACAAAACATAAGAAATGTTCATGCACCTATGGATTATCCACACACCTTGATATCTTTCTTTTTTAAAGGGGTAGTTCAACATTCTGACAAATTGGCCCATTGCCATAATCCCTATAGTCATAGCAGTTGGTTTGTTACCTTTAATTGTCGGTGCAGAGCCGTGAGCTGCTCAGAGCTACGCCACGGAGGCTCATGGGATTTCTTGGTTTCCCTCATCAAACTCATCAAATACACAATCCAACAACTCCTACAACGCTCTGGTGGACAAGTTGTGACCTGCACATTCACCACGCTATGAGATAATAACACAACATTACCACACAGAGTTGTTTTAGAGGGAAATACAGAGACTGTTGATAAAAAACTGTCCCTGAAGGCAACGTGCATAAGCAGTTTTGCATGACTTTCCCTCTAAAACAAGCCTCCGTAGCGTAGCTCTGAGCAGCTCACGGCTCTGCTCCGCCGTTCTAAAAATAGCTTGCACCGACAATTAAAGGTAACAAACCTACTGCTATAGCGATTATGGGCCAATTTGCCAAAATGTTGAACTATCCCTTTAATTCTCTCTCTGTGCAAACTTCAGGAAATAGATGTTACATTTTCAAATATATTTTTTCACCCTAACCCAAATTGCCTCCACCTCTGTCGTGTCGCGGTGGCACCAGAAACCTTGATACCTCGATGAATAGATGTTATTGTTTAAATTAGATTTTTTATTTTCTTCGTGAGAGGCGTGGACTCCTCTGGGCTTCGCCGTTTGCACATCGCACAGTGCTCTGTAGGAATATGAGAGCCACACACACACAGAGAGAGGGGGAAGAAAGAGACACGGGGGTGGAAGGATTGTAACCACAGCAGGGGCACTTGTCTGCCATCGCTCACTGAGACAACCTACGAGAGAGAGACCAGGGGAGGTGGAGGAGGGAAACACTGAGAGAGGCTGCAGCCAGGAGGAGGAGGAGGAGGAGGAGGAGGAGGAGGAGGAGGGAGAGGGTGTTCTTGAAGCCCAGTGGAGCGTTGATGTGTCTCTGTCCAGCTGAGAGCAAAGAGATAGAGGAGCTATCTGCTGCACCAGGGGGTCCATGCAGGAGGATGGAGGGATGCAGGGGGGGCGGGGATGGAGTAAATGGAGGGGAGGGTGGGATGTGGATGTGGATGTGAAGATAAAGACCAACAGAGACAGAAGAAGGGATTAAAAGGAGACCGCTGAGATAATCATTTGCTCTCAGCGCTGTGTCTTTATAACAGCGTCCACCTGTAACACACTGATGGACACGATGCTCCGTCTTCTCTGAAACGTCCCAAAAACACAACTTTAATGAAACACAGCTGTCCCCAAACAACATACAGTATAATACAGTTTACATTCAAACAACAAAGGCCTTGAGCAGCTGCTGTGGTTACCTTTGTCCCAACGTGAATGAGCTCATATCACTCCTGTTCACACTCGGCTTCATGATTCATAATTTAAACATCATGTTCATGTTACATAATATTTATCCTGTGTCAGCTCCATTGTAAAGTGGCCTTGCTTACAAATGGTTTGTATTGTCGTCATTATTATAATGATGATGATAAATGAATGTCCACGTCCTTCAGAGACCGACTGTGTCACATCAGCACAACTGGTCCTGTTTCAGAGACTTACAGTATCCCATGATGCATTGCTGCAGCAGTTGAACAGCTAAAGGTGCAACTGTTCAATCCAGAGGTGTTAAACCTCCAGCTGCAGCTGTGGATGAATGTTGGAGTCAGAGCAGATTTAGTCAGTGATTCCCAACCACAGGGGCTCGTCAGCACATTTATTCATTTATTTCCAAGATGACAAGGAAATGTTCCCGGTTAGTACATTGTTAAAATGGTACACGTGTCCCACAACTGCTTCCCCCCTTGGAGACAATAACCTGTGGCACAACTCGTCATGCCAAACACAAAAATACATTTGCTGTCGACGGACTGACATATTCCTTTTTTATTATGTTTAATTTGAGTTCAAAAGAACAACAATGCATGAGGATTATTATTTAAAATAGCTACAGTACAAATACATGATAAAAATGAGGGATGCGTAACGTCACGTGTGTCACCACAGCGCCTTTGCGTACCTGCGCTGCACTTTGTTCCTCTCGATTCAGCCTCGTGTTTGGCTGCACTTTGCATTAAAAAAAAAATTGTTGAAGATGTGAAAATGTAACGAACACCGATCAGCTGATCCACAGCTGCACAGCTGTAGCAGCCTGTGTGTGTGAAGCAAAAACCCTTGTCACCTAATTCAGCAAAGAGGATTGTTGATCGGCACAGACCTAACAATAATAATAATTTATTGATAGAGCACCCAAAACAAGGCTTGTCAATAAATATTATTAAAATACATCATAATAGAATAACATTAGGAATACAGACTAAAAAACGTCGAGCATGTCACAGATGTAGACTGTTTAAGGCTTTAAAAACGAGCAGTAAAATCTTAAAATAAATCCTAAAACTCCCCGGTAACCAGGGAACGGCTGCAAGGATTGTTGTGAAGTTGCAGCTTCTCTTCTCCAAACACCACCTCCTGGTTTTCATCTGAGTAGCTCACTAAAATAGTGATGTTCCCCTCTGACTATAAGTGTAAATGTCTGCACAAATTAAAGAGACAAAGTATAATTAGTTTGTTATGTTGCAGGTTTTTGTAGAACCAGGGGGACGACAGTATGGTTGTAAACCACGGATTCACACAACGTCAAATGTGTTGTTCTTGTCGCTAAAACGACCCAGTTACAGCTTTGACGTCTTTATTGAACAGAGAAAAGCATTGTTTTACTTTAATATTCAGTTTTATCTCCAACATAACTCTAATAAACCGACAGCAGCCAGGTCAGTTTGCACCACTATGGTGACTCTGAGTTCAACCCACTCTCTGTGTGTGTGTGTGTACTGCAATTAAATGTATGTTGTGAACCTCCCCATTATTAAAACATGGAGATTACACATCCTGAATGGGCCGCTCTTATTCCTCGTGTTAAAACTTTAATAGGGAGCAGACAGGAAGGGATGAGAGGAAGGAGGAGACGTGTTGGCAGGGGAGAGCGGTTTGAAGAGGCGAGAGCCGCGCAGCTGGTTTTAAATACACTACCTAGAAGCTACATTAGAGCTATCAATAAATCAGGAAATAAGAGGCCGGTGTAGAAATCACAGAAAAAGAAGAAGAAGAAGAAGAATACGCTCTGTCTGTTTTTTTATCGTAGCTGCTGAAAATAGCTGAATTTCTCCTTGTGCCATAAAAAAAATAAAACCCACAATCTCTAATATGAGGTCAAGAGGACTCAGGTCTGATGCCTCCGTCTCAGAAATACCACGACCTGTTTGGACATTAGCCGTTCCGGTCTTTTACCACAACATTATTAGAAAACTTCAAATCCAATTACTCTTGGATGCTCGGATGGGCCCACATTCAATTATGAAGGCTTCATGCTTTATTTCAAGTTGGACTGGACTTAATTAGGAGGTTGTTTTTTTTTCTCTCCAGCTCCATTATTTCAATTATTGTTGTCAGATCTAGCATTTATGAGCAGTTCAGATGAATTAATAACGATGAGCGTTATTTATAGAGTCTCTTTCATTACATTAAATGCAGCTCAAAGTGCATGAGGATGAGAAAAAACCCATAGTAATAATAGAAATTTCACATTAAAACCAGCAATGAGGTGAATTGAGGTGATAAAAGTGGTTTAAGTGCAACATCAGGATATAAAACCATAATAACAACATAAAGAATAATTCATTAGAGTTTAATGAAGTAAAAGCAAGAGCATAAAAATAGGTTTTGAGCTTCAAATTATGAGCAGTTTTCTGGGGTGCGTTCGAGATCTTTCCAAATTTTCTGGGATTTATTTGTGACATTTAAGAGGCGAACTTTCGTGATGGTTCGGCACAAACACTGATGATCAATCTGAGAGATGAGACAGTTCAGACAAAAAGTCTTTACGATGTTGGACACACAGATCTCTATCTATGAGATGAAGAAACTCAGGAACCAGAAGGCCGGAGTGCAGGAGACTGGTAGCAGAGACGGAGACATGGCCGGGACTGTTCAGATAGAGCTTAAAGGAATAGTTCACCAAAAAATGAAATTTTCATTCGTAGTCCAACAAAAACTTTGTATGAGAGTCAATAGGGCTCGACACAAAACTACACAAAAACCATTTGATTTACTGGAAACGACATTGTTTAGGACATTTTTACAGCTGCGCTCACATGTTCACGCTCGTACCTGAAACAAACAGGAGTGTTTAGGCTGTTATGTTGTTTCCAGTAAACTCTGGACTATCTCCCTTCAGGACACTTGGATTGCAGTGGATGAGCAGTGTGGACGAATATGAAATGGTTTTTGTGTAGTTTTATAGACGTTTTTGTGTCTGTCCCAAGTCAATAATGGCTGAATTTCATTTTTTGGTGAACTATTCCTTTAAGACTCAAAAGCAGAGTTGTTGGATAATTAAAAAACAAACAAAACCCAAGCTTAATATCAGCGTAACTGGTTCTATCATCATTGCAGTGTCTGCATGAGTGAAGTGTGCAACGATAGTGTGAGTCTGTGAAAACCAAGGTAAACCAAAGACCAGGATGTTAATGGTCTGAAGAGGAGGAGGAGGAGGAGGAGGAGGAGGAGGAGGAGGAGGAGGAGGAAGAAGAGGAGGAGGAGGAGGAGTTATAATGAGTTGTCTGACTCTCTCCCTCCTTCACACATCTGTTCCTCTCTCCCTCTCTGTTATTTCACACCGTTACGTCAGCTGATGAGTTGTGCAGCATCAACGACGCCGCGGACACTTTGTCATCACCTCCTCTGATAACACGATAAAATAATGGACGATGCATTTACTGTAGTAGCTACACGACACAGTTTTCCTCCATGTTGTAGCTCAGCCGAGGGTTTTTAATTGTGTCGGGAAAAAAAACAACGTAACTTTTTCATGAAGGAGTGACATCATCAGTAGGAAGCTCTGACGTTCCCTCACCTTCGGTTCTCGTCTCACTGTATTTCCTGTTTATTGCCCCAGCTGCCTTTATATTACTGCCCATATAAAATCGAGCAAACTCTCTTAAAGCTGCCTGCTTCACTGATGGCCTGCTTTTATTGGCAACTCACTGCAGCTATTTTTAACCCAGCGGTGATCAGATAAAACGAGCGGCCGCCTGCCGTCCTGAACAGGAAACTGATGATGAAGATGATGATGATGATGATGATGATGGTGGTGCTGGTCGGCCTGTTGTAGAAGAGACTGAGCTGTGGATGATGCAGGAAGTGGTCGCTGGTTGGTTCGTCCTGCAGGAGGAAGGTGATTTCATCTTTTTACATGCATGGCGATGAATTTGCAGAAAAACTTGCAGAAATACCAGGAGAAGATTCACTTTGAAAAATCGAGGTAACACTTTATTTGACGCCTATCTCTATAACGCATTATAACCATACTTATAATGAGTTATAATGCAGTTATAACACTGTATAACTATAGTTATAAACACTCATAAATGATCATAATGCTTTATAACAATAACCATAACACACTATAAAGCAGTTTGTCATGACTTATACGGTCAGGTATTATAATACGTTATAACTGGCTGACAATGCCCACATTGATAATGCATTATAAATATAGTTATAATGTGTCATTGTCTTATAGACATGTATAACTATCATTATAAACATTATAAACTATCCCAAGGCTTTATAACAATAAGCCTAACACATCATAGAGCATTTATTTATATTTATAATGGCTTATAAGATCAAGTGTTGTACTAGAGTTATAACTAGCTATAGTTACAGTATATAATTGCATTATAACTCATTACAAGAATGGTTATTATGTGCTATAGAGATAGGCAGCAAATAAAATGTTACCAAAATCGACTTGAAAATCACTTTTAATTAGAGATGCAATGACGACACAATACCTGAGCTTGTAGCCCATCGGCCAATACCTGAGACCACTGATGAACTGATGAACTGTATGAACCATGTGACATGACAGTGAAGGCATCAGGACACGATGCAGCACGAGTCAGCAGAGTGAATAGATCAGTGTCGTGGATCCACAGCATTATCTGATACCTGTTCTAGTTATTTAATCAATATCGGGGCCGATGTACCATCTTGATATCGGGTCGCTGCGTCTCTACTTTGAATCAAATGAAAAATAAAAATGCAACAATTGACGATGAAACAGCTTCTTGATAGAAAACCAAGAAATGAATAAATAAAAGTCTCGTCTAATGTTGGTCATGAAACTATAAGTGAAGTTTTTATTACACTGATGAAACTCAAAGAAAAACAGAAGAAGACAAAAGTGTGGAGATGAGATGAGATGGAAATCAAATTAGAGGCTTTTAAAAGCAACAGAACTCAAAGTAAATAAAATATCAAGAATGAAAAAATCAGAAACAGACAAGAAAATGAAATGTGATGAAAAACTGATGCTTTAAAGAATAAAAAGAAAAGTCAAACATTGAGACGTTTCTGGAGGAGAAAGAAACTACATTCCTGGAGAATTTAAGAGCTGAACGAGGTTAATGTGTCACTTCCTGAGACGGACTCGGACTCGGGACTTCTCCTCCACTCTGATCCAGTTGGTTGTCACGGTTACGATCTTCAGTGTGCCAACAAATCACAACAACAACAACAACAACAACAACAACAGTCATTCACTTTCATATCCTCCTCCTCTCAGATCTGCACACGTGTCAATATTTATTTTTAACAGTGATGATAAATCTGATCAGTTATAGGTGAAGGGTTAACGCACACACACACACACACACATAGAGCCAGAGCGGGACCGTTTCCCATCCGTGTGTGTCTGTGTGTGTGTGTGTGTGTGTGTGTGTGTGTGTGAAACTGAGGAAAATCCATCCAGTAAATCAATCATCCTCCATCACGAGCAGATTAAATGACCACATGATCAGCAGGAACACACACATATAAGTATAAATAGGCATCACGTGAACATGTTTTTGCAGTTTTAACATTTTCTTACAGACCCACACACACTCACAGACACACAAACACACACACAGACACTGGGTTGTAATTATGTGTAGAGCACAGCGGCCATTTCTTTTCATCGATGTCACCGTCCTGTAACTGGTAGCAGCAATAAAGTTGATCTAAAGATTCAGAGGCTACATGGGAAAGGACAGTAATGGTGTTTGATTATCTGTCTCGCTCTGACTTACTGTGTGTGTGTGTGTGTGTGTGTGTGTGTCTGTGTGTGTGTGTTCCCACGGCCGTTTGAGAGAAAAGAAAACACTTGTGAAAGCGCCGGGTCCTAAACAGCTCCTCTAATGTGATTCTAGTGGTGAAACAGACGCAGCACACAAGTCACAGTCAAACAAGCTGCTGTTTGTCAAGCCTGCTGCTCTGTGATTGGCCGTCTGTCATGCTAACTGGCAGCTCATTAGCCTGGAAGCTAGCTGCAAAACTAACACCCCGTGACACCGACATGCACACACACACAGACACACACACGGAGTAAACATGTAAACACATACACACTTACACCAGAACAACTAGAGGCTGCACTAATACAAGTGCTGTTGCCGTTTCTTATCAACTTTAAAGGTATAATACGTAGGAATTCCCCCCATCTAGCGGTGCGGTTGCATATCTGAACGTATTCTTGACGTTGCATTCATGTGAAATGGGGCAGACGTCAGACAGACAACAGACGCTGCATGGAACAGGAGTGAGCAAATTCTGCAGTGTAGCTCATAAATCGTTAACTTCTGATCGTACAGATTATAGAACTGAACTGAACGTTAAAAAAAGTGGCGATCCAACATGGCCGCCTCGGTTCGGTGCGTCGCCCACTTCTGTATTTGTAACGACTTGTTGTTGTAACAACTCATTGTAAGGTAGGAGAAAGCTTTCATTTGTATGCAGGTGTGATTCACCTTCAGTGAAATGCGTATTTATGAAAAACATGTTTGATTTTTGCTAATAAAAAGCCAAATAAGTTACATATTATTCCTGAGACATTAGGAACATTTTTAACATTTCCTTTCTGCAGGTTCAGGGTCTGTGTATGTGTGGCTTTGACCCACAGTCTGAGCTGCCGCTTTATGTTTTAAGTCAACAGACCTCCAAATACTCACACACAGGACCAGCAGCACCTGCAGAATGAATAGACGACCAATGCATTAATCATTTTCTCTACTTATTAATCAGGGACAATGGATGATATGAAGCTTTCGTATAGAAAACTAACGAATGACTCATTCAAATGCAGGTGTTTTTTCTGCTTTTTCACATTTAAAAGGTCATTTTTATGAAAATTAAAGTTGCGGCTAAATATTCAAACTTATCCACCAAAAAATACCGGCACTGAGCTGGAAGCAGGTATTTATTTATTTATTTATTTACTCTAAATCATATTTCTAATTTCCAAAGCCGCTGAAAAGTTGTTTGACAGCTTCGACCTTCTGCTGCAAAAACAAACCCTGAGGAAGGAAAACATCAGCTGCCGCCAGAGAGGCCGGTGTGTGTCGGTGTGTGTTGCGCCAATTTGAAGTCATCCATCCATCACGTTCTGGATGTGTACCTGCGTCATGGCAACAGCATCAGCAGCCCAACACCTCCCAAGTGCCGTGATAAACCCTCCGGATGATCGTGCGACTGATTCTACCTGCAGCATCGTCCTGGAGATTAATTTCAGATGTGTGATGGTCTGAGTGGCTCCCATCCTCCAGACGAGGAGGCTTTATCGCTCTCTTCCCCCGATACGTCCTGCCCACAGCTCTCTGGCGTCCTACCAGGTGCTTGGCTGCAGCCCACACGGCTCCTTAAGGCCAAACTCTGCAGATATCACACCTGTGAAACATCTCTGACTGACAAACAGCGCCGGCTGGGATGTCATGAAGCTACATGTCCTCGTCAGGAGAAGTTTTTGCAGCAGTAAACACTTTGTTGTTGCACATTGTGACTCATTATCATGATATTTTCTCGAATATCGGAGGCTTACTGTATGAGAGGGAGAGGACAAGGTTGGCCGTCTGGCTGCTGCGCCGCTCTGTGTGTATGTGAAATGCACATTACATTAGAATGATAAGGAATTATTCCACATGAATAGGTTTGATGGAGTGTCGACACTGTGCACCGACAGACACATGGCTTTTACCCTCAAGTACTTTCTGCAGGAGAAAAAAACCCCGCAACAAAACACATCTGTGTAATTACTTTTGAGTCTGAGGCCAGAGAAACTCTCTTATTCCACGTTTCTCTATCTGTGAGTCCTTCCTGATTTATTTTCTGTCACTTTCACTTCACCTCTCCGTGTCCTTCTCCGTCCATCACTTCATTTTTCTTCTCTGAATGTCTGGATCCCACCACATTCACTCTAATCCTCAGCTTTAACCAAAAAAAAAGAGGAAGTTCTTGTATGTTCATGTGTTGGTGAGAGGTGGTGACTTCAGTTACTCATAATAACTGGATAACATTGTAATCTTAGAAAGCGTCTATCCATTTCCTGTCATCTGTGACATTATAAAGGATCCGTCTGGAAGATTGTGTTGGGTTTTGCGTTTTAAACCATTATAAGGAAAGCCTCACATACACATCGTCTCATGAATGTGATAATTCACAGCTGGAGCTGGTCCGCAATTTTCTGCACCCTGCTGTTAACCTCTCACACCCATCCATCCGTCGCTTTCATTTCTTGCCTTGGTTCATCTCATAGTGTTGAATGAAGGTTTGCAAAAAGGTGCATTAAGAAACTAAAAGGAACAGGAAACTGAGGAAGAGCTGAAGATGGTGCAGATCAGGCTGGTGATGCATGGAAAAGCAAATGAGGTGCATGCACTGCACCTCCAGTCCAGTAGGTGGCGAAGGAGGAGATTTAGGTGTAGATCTTTCTGTTTGCAGGATGTTGAGCCTCATCATTGGTCCGTCTGTCATATACTCTTTTATCTTGGACTCCTTCTCGAACCACGACGAAAAAAACAGTCTTGAAAATTAAAGTCTTTAAAAGGGATAGTTAAACATTTTGGCAAATTGATCATTTTGGCAAATCGCAAATTCATGCAAAACCGCTGATGCACGTTCCCGTCGGAGGCAGTTTTTCATCAAGCAGTCCCTGTATTTCCCTCTAAAACAACTCTGTGTGGTAATGTTGTGTTATTATCTCATAGCGTGGTGAATGTGCAGGTCACAACTTATCCAGAGTTGTTGGATTAATGAGTTTGATGAGGGAAACCAAGAAATCCCATGAGCCTCCGTAGCGTAGCTCTGAGCAGCTCACGGCTCTGCTCCGCCATTCTAAAACCAGCTTGCACCGACAATTAAAGGTAACAAACCTACTCTTAAAACTGAGGCGAGGTTCACCTTGGACAGACTGCCGACAGGAGTACGGAGTAGGATGATCTTATTACAGACAGTCGTCCCTTTGGTCTCCAAAGTTGGCTTTCTGTTGCTCAGGTAACTCAGTAGAAACAAAGCAGAGCATCAGGAGGCAGCAGCCATGTTGAAAGTTAAAAGTGTGTATCCAGTGTTTATACTGTGTTGAACGTGTCGGCCACCAGCCGTATGTGATTACTAACTCATCCTCCCACCGTTTCAAAGGCTGCAGCCGCCAGCGGAGCGGGCGCAGCCTCTTTCATCAGCGCTGCTCAGCACGGCCTGTTGATAGCTTCATATTTATTGTGACTGCCAAAATCGCAGATGACTCAAAACTAAATCAGCCAAATTATATCTGTATATCTATCTGTTGTGCCACTCAATTGAGTTTCTGATTTGATTTTTGCAACCCACTGCCTCCCTCGTGCACTTTCTTTGTCTCCGCAGCATATTTTAATATATTTGAATTTTCTCCCCCGCTATCTCTCGCTCTACGCCTGTCTGTGTGTGTGTGTGTGTGTGTGTGTGTGTGTGTGTGTGTGTGTGTGTGTGTGTGTGTGTGCGTCTTTGAGACAGATAAAGCCCGCACTTTCGATTGCAGTGTAATGGATGATTTTGCTGAGTGGAAAATGACGGGTTATTTCCTTGAAGTCTATCACGGCGGTGGCGGCGGCGGCGGCTTCTCAGTCAGTCAGCGCGGCTCAGAGGAACAAAGGAGGAGCTCAGGTGAATTGGGTTTTGACTGGAGGAGGTTCTGGACTTGTTTTTTTCTCTCGGTGTCGGTCAACTTCATCCTCTCCTCCTCTTATATTTTAACATTTGAAAACAGGTAGTTGTGTGTTGTGTGTTGCCATAGTAATCAGCGACTTAAAAAAGGCTTTGATCTTTAAAAAGTGCTTTCATGAAGTGATATTTTTTTAATCGTATAACAGGAGATAATGGTTGGAAACTATTGTGGATAAGTCACGTTAAAGGGAAGACGAGGTGTTGCATCTGGTCCTCAAGGTCTCCGGTTTTGTTCCGTCTTGACAGATAATTAGCCACTGAGCTTCACTTGCTTGTTGCGCTGCCAAGCAGCTTGTGTTGTAAAGAACTCAGGACAAAAGCCGTTTTTCTTTCCAGCCGAGGACGACGGCAGCGACAGTGAAACCCGGTGGCTCAATGTGACGTCTGTCATGTTCTTCTTTTCATAAATGATACATGCTTTATGCTGGAGATGACCACGTACGGCCTCGTTTACATCACTGAAACTATAAGGTAGTGTAAGAGACTGCTTGCCGAAAAACAGGAACGTACATCAGCATGAATTTTTGCATGAATTTACCTCTAAAACAACTTTAACAAGAGCGTTGTGGAGTTGTTGGATTGTGTATTTGATGAGTTTGATGAGGGAAACCAAGAAATCCCATGAGCCTCCGTAGCGTAGCTCTGAGTAGCTCACGGCTCTGCTCCGCCGTTCTAAAAACAGCTTGCACCGACAATTATAATTCATGAGTAAATGCTATTAAAGTGATGTAAAATCTATTCAAAAGCTCAAATTATTATCCACTGGTAAATATTCACATGCAGAATTACTGATCACATGGAGAGCCGTCATGTAACGACCTGTTTTTAGTTTTGCATAGAGGAACTGCAGCGTTTGATTTAAAAAAAAACTAAAAAACTTGCTTATATGCGGCAGTGCATCTAGTTTCAGACTGAAATGACGTCATGCAACTTGTAGATCTCTGCAGTGTTGGAATAAAAAACCGTATGTATGTATTTCGTAGTTTAAAGAGCTGCAGCCTCCGTCTGAGGTGACTCTCAGGTAAACCTGGGAGCCGTCTGCTTCTGACCTTCTCCCTCTCTCGCCGCTGTGTTTTGTTAAACTTCCCCTCCTCTCGCCGCTCATTTACGTTTCTCTCTCTTATATAAAGTAAATGTCACATAAAAATAACCTTTTCCAGAAGTGGGACTGACCCGCGCTTCCCGCTGGCTCCGCCGTTACTCTGAATGGTGAATATTGACATTTGGAGCCAACTAGGGACTAAATGTGTTGTTGAATCTATGTCTGCCCCTGGACCGCCCCCCCGGTGGTCGCACACTCACACCTGAAAGCCTCGCACATGCACAAAAAAACACACAAAAGTGCCATGAGGTAACACCTATATGCTCTGGTAGTGTGTGCACACGACAGACACGCACAGACGCACAAAACCAGAAGTAAACATGAACAAATCCACTCCATTTTTTGACTCACACACAATGATTGACAGCTGTCACTTAAAAAAAACAACAACAAAACAAATACATATCAGTCTCTGGCTTTTCCATTCCCCAGCTGTCTTTCTGTTCACACATCACCCTCCTCGCCATCTGTCTGTGTTTCTTCCTCCTCCTCCTCCTCTTCCTCCTTTCAGGACCCAGAGTGTTTTGTAAAAAAAAAAAACTGCACAGTCATTCAGCGCCGTAGTAGGTCCGGTCAGCTGCAGAAAATGTTTGGCACAAAACCTAGTATGCACCACTTTGGACATACAATCACATCAAAATGACCCACAATTGTATGCAGCAGACTTAGACTTTTTTATTATAATTATTATTACAGGCCCATTAGATATGAAAGGCGGCTCCCACATGCTTGAGCTTTACACCGCTGACTATCAGAACAGAAATGTCCTGTGGTTTTCAGCCTTCTATGATTATGTTTACAGCTGAGAATCCAGTGCAGTGAAAAAGTATATTCCCCCTTCCTGATTTCTTACTATTTTGCAGATTTGTCACATTTAAATGTTTTCTGCGTTCCACCGATACATCAACGTCCTGCGTGTCGTTTCAAAATAAAAGCTGTCAGATATGTTTATGATGCTATTTATGGACCTCTGTGACCTCATAGCTGGTTTTGGCCGTGCACTCACTGTGTTACTGTTGCCTTTAAATTGCAAAAAAGTTGTTGTGTTGTGTGCATGTGTGTAATAGCGTCTCCTCCTCGTCATAGTGGCGTTTGCAGCTCAGA
This sequence comes from Decapterus maruadsi, assembly GCA_030347415.2. Taxonomy (NCBI): domain Eukaryota; kingdom Metazoa; phylum Chordata; class Actinopteri; order Carangiformes; family Carangidae; genus Decapterus; species Decapterus maruadsi. The sequence continues at coordinate 2,789,018 of CM064892.1, forward strand.
CTGTGTGTCTGGGTTATTTCAGGAAGGAGAGGCTGATGGAGATGATTTCTCACCTTCCTGCTGCAGGGATGTAGATTAAAAACAAAGTTGCACTGTTCAAAAACAACACAGTGTGCAACGTTACATTTACTCTGTGATGAAGACGTTGTTTGTGCAGGACTGTATTTATTCGACTTGCGATAAAACGAACGATGGAGCCGTTATAAAAAAAATCCCGGCTGAGATTAGCATCACATCAGATTTAATGCACCACTCAGTGCAGCCGCAGCAGCAGCAGCAGCAACACACTCACCTCGCTCAAGTGCTAAATGCTAAATCACTGACTGTGTGTGTGTGTTGTGCGACTCCATCAGCTCCACTTCATCGTTTGGTTTATTCACTGTGAGCGTGGACGAGCCCAGACATTGGATTTCCAGCAGATTGTTCAGGACTTTGGGGAACACATGTGACGGCCGGCTGTCAACAACTTTACTGTGTTACATATACAATTACACTAAACAAAATAAAAAGGAAGATTTATTTCAGGAAAGCAGAGTAGACTCCATCAGTTTTATCCCATTGCTGAACCTATAATTGATTCTCCTGAACAGTCTGCAGGTCCTGAAGGCACCGTGTTGTGTTCTGGTGCACGATAGACACTTCCTGTTGTGTAATCAGAGAAAGAAAACTGCTTAAGTCTAACAGCAACCAGTGCACAGAGGGGAAACATGTTGAGCTAATTCATCTCAAAAACTCCTTTTACAGCATGTTAGCAAACCACAGGCCTATTATGGTGATGTTTTTTGCCCTTAAATCAACATTCAAGCATGAAAATCTGATTTTCCAAAACAATCCTCTCAAATTTAGCAAGGACTGAATAAAAGATCAAAATTACAAGTGTAAAACGAATGCAAAAATAAGGGCACACAAATGCAACAGTTAACAAAATAGTCCCAAAACCAAGTAGACTGAAATGAAAACAAAAATGGGATGAATGATTTTGGATTTTATTGAATATAAAGCATCTGTTGTATTCACAAGCTGCAAAGTCTCTTTTTGCAATTGTATCATATAATATTTTTTTTTGAGTATCTGGTCGTCTGCATCGTGTCTCCCCTTTAAACTCTGTGTCCAAATGTTGCATCTGCTCTGTGAGCGTGAACAGGAGGTTGATTTCGTGGCTCTGGCTGCAGTAGAAGTATCCGGGGTTCGTTCAGGAGCCGTTATGCGCCCAGAGAGTCGGAGCCGCCGCCGCTGCTGCTGTTGGATGTTCACACTCAAAGCTGCTGTTAATCCTCGCAGCCTCGCGCGCAGGTGACGTGCTGTCAGCGCGAGCAGCCGCAGGTTGTGTCTCTACATGACAGTTTAGGCCCCGCTGGTCTGAAGCTGTCTGCTTTAAAACACCGTGTGATACATCAATGGGACTTTTTAATGACCCCGCTAACGATCCCTCACAGTGTGCAGAACGCAGAGTTGTTAGCAGACTGAAGATTTGAGGGCTTCCACGTCCGTGTTTTTGTTGGTCAGCAGTCACAACCACAGCAGCATCGATTCTCCCTTAATCCACCGCTCTTGTGTTGATCCAGCTCTCAGATTCCTCCAGATGTGTCGGCTCTCTGCTGCGGCATAAATTGCCACCGTTCTTGTGAAATTGTCAGATACATACAATCATATAATCGACATGTGTGCACATCAATTCAGAACAAAAAAAACGCTGCATCTGTGGTGAGTTCACACAAAAACCCCCAGCGTTCCCGTGACTCAGCTTCATTTCCAACGTCCCCTCAGCTCCACACGACTGATGCAACATCTTTAATTTGTTTCCTATAAAAGTTCCCATTATATGTTAAAAAGAAAAAAAGTTCTCAGGAAGCAGATTTATTCTTTTTCTCTCTCCGAGGGAGAAAAAGTGAGTACAAAAGCTGCTGCGACAGCTGAGGCAGCAGTAATGGAGGATAAACGCAGGGTGGTTTGATTCTAATGGCTCGGCGTGTGAATCTATTTCAAAGTTGAATTTTCTCTTTTAAGTAGATGGAACTGTATCTCTATCCGCCGTATAAAACAACGATTGTCCATTTCAACAGAATGGCCCCATAAAGTTTTATAGGTGGTGTATCATTTCTTTTTATGATATTGCATCACAGGCTGCGGAGCCACTTCGCCTCATTCTGCTCAGATGAAAACAAAAAAAACACAAAACGCTCTCACTTATTGGAAGTGGAAACTTAGAGAAAAATGTCAAATATCAACAACGAAACGACACGATTCTAGTGAATTTCCTGTGAACACAAACACACACAGAGACACACATATTTGTGCAGTGAATAATAATAAAACAGAGTGTGTTTGTTCGCCACATGCAGCCACTTTATCCAACAATGAACTATTCTTAGTCTTTTCATGTTCACCGCTGCGTCTCGTGCACAAAACGATAATTGTTGAACAATTGTTGATCTTTCCCAATGAAAGCGTAGACATGTGTAGTGTGTGTGTGTGTTTGTGGTGCATGCTCTCACACACAAGCAAACACAAATTCAGGGCAAGTTAAAGGGATAGTTCAACATTTTGGCAAATTGGCCTTTAATCCCTTTAGTCATAGCAGCAGGTTTGTTACCTTTAATTGTCGGTGCAAGCTATTTTTAGAACGGCGGAGCAGAGCCATGAGCTGTTCATGGAGGCTCATGGGATTTCTTGGTTTCCTCATCAAATACGCAATCCAACAACTCCACAACGCTCTGGTAGACAAGTTGTGACCTGCACATTCACCACGCTATGAGATAATAACACAATGTTACCAGACAGAGTTGGTTTAGAGGGAAATTCATGCGAAACTGCTGATGCACGTTGCCTTCAGGGACAGTTTTTCATCAAGTAGTCTCTGTATTTGCCTCAAAAATGCATGAATTTACCTCTAAAACAACTCAAGAACCAAGAAACAAACCAAGAAATCCCATGAGCCTCCGTAGCGTAGCTCTGAGCAGCTCACGGCTCTGCTCCGCCGTTCTAAAAATAGCTTGCTGAACCTACACCTAAAACTATAGTGATTGTGGCAATGGGCCAGTTTGCCAAAATGTTGAACTATCCCTTTAACCACTATGCGTGGATGAGCTGATATCATTCCTGTGAAAACACAATCTGTTGTTGTGAAACTAAGATGTCAATGAAACTCACTGCATGTTGTGAGGAAAGAGGCTGAGGGAGGAAGAGGAGGAGGAGGAGGAGGAGGAAGGAGGGAGGGGGAGAGTGAGTCAGAGAGAGAAAGGGGCATCCAGGGTGGGAAAGGAGTGGGAAAAGATGTAAGTAGAGACGACTCTATTTCACTCTCTAAGTTTGTAAGTGAATATTTTAATCATGACCTGGAGATCGTCAGGCAGAGAGAAGTCCAAACGCTCAGTGAGGCTGTTGTTGGAGGAGAATTCAGGAATAAAAAAAAAAGGGGGGGAAGTTGAATGTATTTTCTAGCTGAGTCGGTCCAACATCACTTCACACTCCATCTGTTCCCGTGTGTTGATTCTGGTGAAATTGAGAAATCCTGAGCACGGGCGGGCGGGTTCGTTGTTGTGCAAAGTTAAATCCAAACAAAAAGAGAAGCCGGCAGCAGAAGAGATATAGAGAGAAGAAGAGATGAGATGAGAGGGAGGGAGGGAAGGAAGGAAGCAGGGGAGTGTTTACTTTTACCAATTGGCCTGTCAGTGCTTCACAGCTCATTTCTATCTGCTGTTGACTCTGTGGCGAAACGCTGCAGGAGGAGGAGGAGGAGGAGGAGGAGGAGGAGGAGGAGGGAACCTTGGAGGAGAGTCTTGGGCAACACAACATCTAAACAAATCTTTAATGCCATCAGAGCTTTTTCATGAAGCTCAGACAAAGGTCACGCGGTTTTATTTCTCCTTTGATGCCGATACATTTCATGACATTTTGCAACGTTATATCCGTGTTTTGATTTGGTCTCGAGGTCGCAGGAGGAAATGTTTGCTATGCATTAGGGAGTCAAGATCAACAAAGACAAAACGGCCTGTGCTGTTTTATTTATTTTTCTTTCAGTTTTGCAAGAAAAAGGAGAGAAAAAGTCAGAGATGTTGATGTTTGAATGCGACGTGTCGGCCTCCAACAGCTGCTTCATTTTCTCCTTCATCAGTACAAATGATCCGCCGTGTTTTGTCTAAATAATGACGGAGTGAGTGGGAGAAAGAGAAGGAGAGAAGAGGAGGAGGAGGAGGAGGAGGAGGAGGGGGGCAGAGAACATGAAGATGTTTAGAAATATAGACGTGTGTCGTCACATCACATCAGATCACATTAGGTCCGAGTTGATGCCGTTCCAGTTGAAACGCAGGTTGTTGCCGTTGTTGCAGCAGAACGAGCCCTGACCCCGAGAAACTGGCAGTGTCAGCTCCATCTCATCACGCCGACTCCTCCGAGTGGGGGAGGCGGGGGGCGGGGGGCGGGGGGCGCTGGGCGGTGGTGGTAGTGGAGGTTTTGGTGGTGGTTGGACCTTGAACTCCAGCCCAGTGTTGGCTGCAGTTCATTCTCTCCTTTCCTCATCACATTACACATCTGGAGGAGAACGGTAACGCATTCAGACGCGTCACCACAACACGAGTCAACAACACACGATCAAGTTTGTTTGTCAAGTTTTACAATATACTGTATATGGAAAAAAAAGAGGAAAAAAGAACATAAGAAAAGACACAGATGGAGAAAATAAAATGCAAAGGGGGAAAATGAATCAATATGACGTGTACATTTTAAAGGGGTAGTTCACCCAAAATTCAAATTTCACTCATTATCTACTTACTGTATGTCGACTAAGGGCTGTGAGAATTTTGGGGCTTCAATACAAGAGGGACATTACAGACGAGCAGTATGGAGGTATTTGGATGTTTTTTGGTGTGTCTTTTTGGACGAAGAAAAGTGGTGTCCATTCACAACCACTATATGGACAAATACTGCTGTGTGAAAATTCTCACAGCTCTTAGTCGACATGAGGGTGAGTAGATATTTTATTAAATTTGAATTTTGGGTGAACTATCCCTTTAAGAGATAGGGATAGGTCCAATGTTTTAAGCGCAGCGCTGCAGTAAACTGATGGAAAATATGAAAAAAAATCAATGAAAATCAGTAGAAAAAGGTAAAAAAAAAATAAAAAAAAATCCAGTAATGAATAATTGTCCACTTTTGTTTTCCTGCCACAAAACTAATGAGATAAAACCACAAACTGAATCAACACAACACTACAAAATATTATTTGTCTCTGGTGCAGGTTACACATTCAGTAATTAGATTTTTTAAACCATGAAATGTATCTGGGCCAGATATTTCCAGCAGCAGGTGACGGCGTCTGTTAAACAAATGAACGGACTGGAAAACAATTTATGTTTATTCATCGTTTCCTTTTCAAATTCTGTCACATTTGACACAGACTCATCAGAAAGTACATAAAAACCATGAAAAAGGTGTTAACTGAGCAGAGACGGAGGCAGCAGCGATACTTAACTCCACTTTTGGAATAGAAAATAATCATTGGGCTCATATCTAAACCTCAAACGGCATAAAAAACAACACAGTCTGCACTGTAGGAGTTTCTGAAGGTTCATAAAATGTGTTTTTCACAGTTTTCCTCAACATTTCTTGTCGGACACGTTGTAGTTTCCCTGTAAAGGTTGAAGACACAAAAAAAGTCTGAGAGGAGTCGGACAGTTTCACATACGATGACCTAAAACTCAAAAATTGTCTTATTTCTTGTCAAAATGTCTCATTTCTAATCAAAACTAATCTCTTTCCACTTAAAATAAGACTCTTCACCAAAAAAATTAACTTGTTTTTAGATCATTTTCACTTGAAACAAGTAGAAAAACTTGCTCCACTGTCAGATTTTTCTACTTATTTCAATGCAATGAGTCTTATTTTAAGTTTAATGAGATTTGTTTTAACTAGCAATGACATTCTGACTAGAAATAAGATTTAGAGTTTTTGCTGCAACAGGTTTCTGTTTCTGCAGCTTCACCTCAACACATTACAAACCTCTTTGTATCTGATTGATTGATTTGAATGACGACACTGATGGGACTCTGGACTCGGTGTTGCAACTTTCATTTATTTATTTTTATCTCTTATTTTTTTAATAAGCAGCACACAGGCTTTGATATACGGACGTTCAGACGGCGCAGCGTCTCGGAGATGACAGCTGACTCTCTACCTCAACCCAGTAAAAGCCTTTTTAAGTCTCCTCTGAGATTAATAACATCGGACAACAGACTTAATGACACGGCCTAATGAGTATTTGGGGTTCAGGCTAAAGTAGATCCGATGACTCCGGCTGCTGCATGTACTGTACTAAGAAGTTGTTTTCTTTTTTGCAGCAGCAGCTCTGGTCTGGTGGGCTTGGGGTTGCAGAAACAGGGCTGATTAGGAGCGAGTCTGGGTTGGGGTAATGGCAGCTGAGGTAATATCGGCTCGACTGGTGCCATCATTTGCGAGGAAGAAGTCGGAGCGAGGCAGAGGAGGAGAGAGGAAGAGGGACATCCAGAGACAGACAGTCAGAGACAGAGGGTGATTAGGGTGAGACGTGGTGCCACAGAGAGCCTGATCTATAGAAATGGCCTCTTAGCGTGTGATGTATGAGGCGCGCGCACACACAAAAACACACTCACCGGGCTGGTGATGGTTGCTCGGTGCTGCCAGTGAGGCTGGGGCAGAAAAAACAAAGGGGTAAAGTAGTGTTATATATCTTTCTGCCAGCCTTATCAGGAAACATTGATATTATATCGGAGTTACGGTTCCCCCTGCATGCATTCATTCATTCTGAGTCCACTTACACACACGGCAATTTACTATCGTAGTCGGAGCGCAACTGATTTTTCTTCTTCTTCTTCTGCTGCTGCTGCTGGGAGCTTATTGCTTTTAGAGGATCAATTCTCTCTCTCCGAGAACACGTGAAAAAGTTTTTTGTTTTCCCCTCGCAGGCTGGATTCTGTTAACTAAACTACAGACTCAAATCATCCCCCCGCCGGAGTAAATATTGTATATCCAGGAGTTTTCTGGGCTCTGTTCTCCTGAGAGGCTCCGTGCGCCGTTGCTAACAGCAGCAACAGCAGCCGGAGTGGGGAGTAAATGCCTCTGTGTGTGTGTGTGTGGATTTCACACCTGCTTTGGTTTTTGTTTGTTGATTTATTTATTTATGAAATTGCATGAGACTGTAGCAGGAGAACACCTGGGGCCTGCAGCCTGCAGAGAGGGTGATGGTGGTGAGGCCTTCACATGCTGCAGGACACATGAGCTCCAGTGTGTTGTAGGTTACAGGGATCTCACATTAAATACATTTACAATCAGTCCAGTTATGTAGCTTTAATGCAGTGGTGGTTTTAAAGAGGAACTAAGCAGGATTTCTCTAACATCATATATCTTATGTAACGTTATCCACCACCGCGCCATTTATTGATTTTTCCTCATCTTCGTTGTAAACAAATGCACATGGAGGAGAGGAGCGTAACCGAAAAGTGAGCAGACTTGCATAGTTCCTCTTTAACCCTCTTGTTGTCCTCCTGGGTCAATGAAGAAAGGGAGGAAGGATGAAGGAAAGGAAGGAAGAAAAGAAAGAGGGAAGGATGAAGGAAAAGAAGGAAGGACGAAGGGAGGGAAGGAAGAAAAGATAGAAGGAAGGAAGGCCAAAGGGAAAGAAGGAAGAAAAGAAAGAAGGAAGGATGAAGGAAAGGAAGGAAGGAAAGAAGGAAGGAAGGAAGAAAAGATAGAAGGAGGGAAGGACAAAGGGAAAGAAGGAAGGACGAAGGGAAGGAAGGAAGGTTGAAGGTTAGGAAGGAAGAAAAGAAAGAAGGGAAGGAAGGAAGGTTGAAGGAAAGGAAGGAAGAAAAGAAGGAAGGAAGGACAAAGGGAAGGAAGGAAAGAAAGAAGGAAGGAAGGAAGGAAGGTTGAAGGGAAAGAAGGAAGGAAAGAAAGAAGGGAAGGAAAGAAGGTTGAAGGGAAGGGAGGAAGAAAAGAAGGAAGGACAAAGGGAAAGAAGGAAGGAAGAAGAACAAAGGGAAGGAAGAAAGAAAAGAGAGAAGGAAGGAAGGACAGAAGGAGGGAAGGAAAGAAAGAAAGAAAGACGAAGGGAAAGAAGGAAGAACAAAGGGAAAGATGGGAGGAAAGAGGAAGGGGAAAAGGAAGGAGAGATAGAGGAAGAGAGGGAACAGATTGGGTCAAAAAGGAAGGAAGAAGAAATGAGGACAAAGGGAAGGAAGGAAAGAAGGAAAGGAAAAAGGACTGTGGAAAGAAGGAAGGGAGAAGGGAAGGAAAGGAGGAAAGGATGGAGGAAGGGAACAGGAGGGGTAAAATGACAGTCTGACGGGTTCGGTGACACCTTGCGATGCTCAGGAGGCTCAATGTGCTGCTAACCCTCCTCTCCTCCAGGTGCGTTTGTTTTGTTCAGAGCCTCTGTTCTCCTGGAACTAGTTACAATTCATTTATTTAACTCTGGAGCTGTTTAATTAAGGTAGAAATGTAGCAGAGTTCCTCTTTATAAATGAAATGTGAAGCCAAAACTCTCCTGCAAGAGAATAAAAACCTGACGACTGGACGCTGTGCAGCTTCTTTATTTATTTATTTTTTAACATTTTTGGCTCCGGATCACACAGCCCATTAACGTCTGGTATCAGAGTGACAAAAAGGACCTCGTAAAGCAGGAGGTACCGGTGATTCCTCACTAATGAATTATCCCCAATTTGGCAAAAAGAACAACAGAAATGTCACAGACAGCTGCCAAAACAGCTGCAAAGCCACAGCCATCGACGCAGCATCAAAGCCACTGACACTAATGGATTTAATTAGCTGTTTAAAAAGGGAAGCGTTGAGCCAGGGCGCAGTGTTTACATGAATCTCTATGTACAGTCGACGCGGGCTACGCATGCATTCATCTGAGTGACTGTATGTATGGAAACATTGTGCATAATGCATGAATGCTACCAGGTCTTAGCATGTGCGCTCGCTTCGCCCTCGTCCTGCTGACGGAGGATAAATGCAGAAAGAGAAAGATGGTGGAGCGTCGCTGCAGCGCTGCAGGTGCTGCTGCTGCTGCTGCTGCTGCTGCTGCTGCTTCGCCGTAATGTCGGCTCTTCCTGCGTGGACGCACGCGGTGAAGCGTGTCACGAGGCTGCGAGATGCAGGAAATATGGATGAGGCTGGAGAAAATGACATAAAAGCAGAGGTATCTTTATGAAAATGGACCATTATGTGTTGAATGACATGTTTATGGAAAAAGAAAGAAAGAAAGAAGCCGAGTGGATGTTTGGCGTTACATCTCGACCTCCCAGGAACAGTAAACAAAACAATAATTACATCTACATCCTGTTTTGCACATTTAACATTGTGCAACTGCAAGTTTTTTGCAGCAGCAGCGTGACGAGACGCCCCGTCATCTCTGAGGTATGAAGCTCCGGGAGCAAACTGCAGCCGTTTCCTGTGTGTGTCCTTTGTTGAGGACAGAGAAAGGCCGCGCTGCAAAAAAAAACATAGGGCCTACAGATGGGGTTTAGTACTGGAGGGCTGCACGGTGAAGGCGTCTCGCTGACGGTCACAGCAGCTAATTGAGTGCTGACGTTTGTTTCTGCTGCTGCAAACTCACCAGCATTTATTCTTTTTTTTTCTTTTTCGGCGTTTTCCTCGTGGACGTGTGTTGAATGTGTGTTGAATGTGCGCTGCGTTCAACAGCCTGCAGCAATCAGAGGTTCACCACCAGCTGAGAGGAGCTGCACAAAATCAACATCGGAGCTCACGCTGTGCATGTGCGTGTGCGTGTGCATGTGTGTGTGTGTGTGTGTGTGTGTGTGCAGGTGACGAGAGGGAGGAAATAGAGCGGAGTGATTATAGGTCTATAAATAAAACTTCAATCACATGTCATTAATAATTTCATCAGATTTTTTTTTTGGCTGCCCCGAAATAGTCGACCGAGCATCAATCGACCGAAATTTAATTGGTCGACTGGTCGCAGGAAAAACAAGAAACATTTGGAGTCGTGTCTTCCTCCATCCTTCCTTCCTCCTTTCCTTCCCTTCTCCCGTCCTTCTTTCCACAATCCTTTTTCCTTTCCTTCTTTCCTTCCTTCCCTTTGTCCTCATTTTCTTCTTCCTCTTTTGATCCAAATGACCCGATCTGTTCCCTCCTTCCATCTTTCTTTCCTTCCCTTTTCCCCTTCCTTCTTTCCTCCCAACTTTCCCTTATTCCTTCCTTGAATGAATCTTTTCTCTCCCTCCATCTTTCTTTCTTTCCTTCCTTTTTCCCTTTCTTCTTTCCACAGTCCTTTCCCCCTCCCTCCCTTCCTTCCCTTCGTCCTTGCTTCTTCCTTCCTTTTTGATCCAATTGACCCAATCTGTTCCCTCCCTCCTTCTATTCCTCCTTCCTTTTCCCCTTCCTCTTTCCTCCCATCTGTCTTGCCTTCCTCCCATCTGTCTTTCCTTCCTTCTTTCTTTCCTTCCCTTCATCCTTCCTTCCCTCTTTCTTTCCTTCCTTGCTTCCCTTTGTCCTTCCCTCTTTCTTTCCTTCCTTCCCTTCATCCTTCCTTCTTTCTTTCCTTCCTTCCCTTCATCCTTCCTTCTTTCTTTCCTTCCTTCCCTCCCTTTGTTCTTCCTTCCTTCTTTTTTTCCTTCCTTCCTTCCCCTTGTCCGTCCTTCCTTCCCTTTCATCCTTCCTTCCTTCTTTTTTTCCTTCCTTCCTTCCCTTTGTCCATCCTTCCTTCTTTCATTCCTTCCTTCCCTTTGTCGGTCCTTCCTTCCTTCTTTCTTTCCTTCCTTCCTTCCCTTCATCCTTCCTTCCCTCTTTCTTTCCTTCCTTCCTTCCCTTCATCCTTCCTTCCCTTCTTTCTTCATTCCTCCTTCCTTCCTTCCTTGACCCAGGAGGACAACAGGAGGGTTAAGTCTATTGTCCATGTTGATATCGCAATAACACTGAAAATGAGATTAATTGCTCAGCCCTAGTATTTATTTACCCACGTTAAAGTAAGAATTAAGTCAAACTAATTACACAAATCTATTTAGTGGCCACGTAGTTATTGCTCAACAAAAGGAGGAGCAGCCAGAACAAACCATCAGAGACAGAGACGGAGGTCAGACAGAGGTGAGTTTCGGTTTTGAAACCTCTGCTGGTCTGATGAAGAATTCCTGTCGTGCCTCAGACGGGACCCGACGTTTGTTTATTCTCTCCGAGACAGTTTGTGACTTTAAACAAGCCGCCGGCCGTCCCTGCCTGTTGTGGAGTGGAGTGAAATGACCTTTCCGGTCGGTCCAGAGTGAGTAAGAGCCGCGGTGCCGTCGAGGCTGCGATAACTCCACAAACTCCTAAATTTGCCTTTTAAAGACAGTTCCCAGCTGCAGACGGAGATAAGATAGAACAACGGCTGAGTCCGAAAAGGCCAAAAGGTGAAGAGTCCGATTGTTTTCAATGGACTAATGTGCAGGTTATTGTTATTCAGTGACACATCGGACCGTCTTGATGAGTTTTATCTGAGCGCTAAAGGCTCCAGTCTGTCTGTGGCTCGTCCAAAACTACTCGTGTCTGGGTTTCAGAGTTTGAGAAAGAGTGAAATTTCATCAGTGTTGCAATAACAAACCAGTTTCTATTGCAGAAAAGATGCAGTGTGGACTCAAAAAGTGTTAATATATCATATCATATCATATATCATCGTGTTACGTAATTAAATAAACTGTGAAGCCACACACTGACCTCCTACACAACATTACAACAGCAGCGTTGGGGGCTCGTGAATGAAATAATGAAACAACTAATCAGATTATGTATTTGTGTTAGGTGTAATCTTTTAATCCCTAATCCAGATAAAAGACGTACAATCTGATACTGAACCCTCTTCTCTCTGTTGTTGTATTATCATCATCAGATAAAACTGGATAAAGAACAAAAGCAATTTTTTGCAAGAATGTGTGTGTTTGTGTGTGTGAGTTAGAGGTTCACACGGGGGATAAAAGCAGCGACTTGAACACAGAGGAGCTTGACAGTTTAAAACCTAAAAATACGACATGTCTAATAGTGTTAATTACATGTTTTAATGATGTTTGTAATTGAATAAGAAATCAGCGGCACAGATGGAGAGAGAATAATCAGGTGAGAACAGAAAAGAACACGTTCAACCTGTTAATAAAACAGCGAAGAAGAAAAATCACATTAAATATTCATGTAAAAAATAATAATACATGTTGTTCTACAAAATCAGAATTGAACTTAGAAATGACAAGTGCAGTGTTAATAAACCATTAAAACCTGTATTGATGAACCAGACTTATTAAAACCTGTGTTAATAAACCAGACTTAATAAAACCAGTGTTAATAAACCTGACTTATTGAAACCTGTGTTAATAAACCAGACTTATTGAAACCAGTGTTAATAAACCAGACTTAATAAAACCAGTGTTAATAAACCAGACTTAATAAAACCAGTGTTAATAATCCAGATTTATTGAAACCAGTGTTAATAAACCTGACTTATTGAAACCAGTGTTAATAAACCAGACTTAATAAAACCAGTGTTAATAAACCAGACTTATTAAAACCAGTGTTAATAAACCAGACTTATTAAAACCAGTGTTAATAAACCAGACTTATTAAAACCAGTGTTAATAAACCAGACTTAATAAAACCAGTTTTAATAAACCAGAACCAGTATTAATAAACCAACCAGACTTATTAAAACCAGTGTTAATAAACCAGACTTAATAAAACATACTTAACAAACCAGTCTTGATAAACCAGTCTTCACCATCCAGTCTGGTTATTCATCAGTTCTTCTATTTTGGTCTATAAATGGAAGGCGCTCTGTCTAAACTGTCTTTGTCTAGACATGAAATGAAACACTTTGTGAGGCTTCTGTCACGTACGACATATCCGACGGAGATGACTCACTCACTCACTCACTCACTCACTGGCTCGCTCTGGCCAATCATAGTCGTCCGGTTTCATAATTTCAAGGAGTTTAATTTAAGAGTTCTTTTTATTATTAGCATTTGTTCTTTAATTTAGAGCCTGTAATGACTCGTGTGTCACAGAGACGGACGCTTCTCTCCTGCTCTTGTTCCAGAGACGTGTGAGTGAGGTTGTGTTGCATTTATCTTTGTGTTGGTACGCAACTTTTTTACACCAATTTCTCCAACCTTTTTCTCAGCGGAATTAGTTTACACCATGCAAACTATATCACTGTTTTTGGTAGCCTGTATTTCTGTGGCAGTGTTACAGCATCACATGTCTACACTGCAAAAACTCAAATCTTACTTAGAATATTTGTCTTATTTCTACTCAAAATATCATTTCTAGTCAAAACAAATTCCTTTATACTTAAAAATAAGACTCATCACATAAAAAGTGGCTTGTTTTTACTTCACTTCTTTCAAGCATTTTTCACTTTAAATAAGTAAAAAATTCTGATAGTGGAGCAAGTTTTTCTTTCGAAATTCATTTTAGGTGATGAGTCACATGATGAGTTATTTTAAGTGGAAAGAAATTAGTTTCGACCAGAAATGAGACAAACATTCTTGGAGAGATTTTGAGTTTTTGCAACGTTCAGCAGCAGTAAGTTGTTTCACACACAAACACAAACATTTTTATGAATGATGCCATGTTTATGGAGAAGGCCTGTTCTCAGTGTTTCCTCCAGTAACTATGTGTTTATTATTGTTGCCACATACAGTAATAAGTGGCTGCTGCAGGTAAACTCCTACCAAGGGTTCAATAGCCAGTTACCCCGTCGTCAGCATATTCTCCTGGGCTGTGTTTCCTCCTCGGCTGTTGTTATAATAATAACAACAATAATAATAATAAAAGAAACTCCTTTTTGCAGTGGTTAAATTTACCGATAATCTCATCGGCTCCCTGTGTGCTGCAGTTTATTTGAATAAAGAGCGAAGAACGAGCCTCGTTGCCCTTGAGCTTTTCAAATGACTCCGATTGCTTGAATTCAGTGACAGGTTGATACTCAAGGCTGCAGCTCTCAGACTGATCCGTGTTAATGTACTCGCCATCGCCTGCGCTTTGTTCCCTCGGCTTCTCACGTTGTGCCAGTCAATGCATCCTTTCTTTTTTTTCCCACTGCGCCGTCGGTTCGTCTGGGAGAAAGTGAATGAATCATTTGCAAAGAGCTGCTGCCTTTTTCTTCATCCTCTTCCTCTTGTTATTATTTAATTATTCTTCTTTCCTCCCTCCTTCCCACCTCTGTCCAAGCTTTTAAACCTCTTTCTTTCTTTCTCCTGCCGGCCTACGCACCGTCTCTCCTCTGCCATTATTTTCAACTTTTTTTTATTGACTCATAAAACCAAAGGGTGGCCAGTTAAAAACCCACATTATGGGGCCGGTGAACGCAACACTGAGCTACGACACCAGCGATGACTTTTATTTTTTTTCTCTATTTTTTCCAGCTTGCATCACTTGATTAATTAGGCCGCAGGAGGAGAAGCCTGTGGTCAGCGCGGCTGCAGCGGTGCATGCTGGGGGAGTCGTAGCGCAGAAAGGCAAGGCGAGGCAGGGCCAGGCGTGGTTAAAATTTATGGACTCGCGCTCGTGCTTTAATTATTCAACAGAAAATGTCGTGGTAAATGTCACATAACAATATTTAATGCACGTGTAACATTTGCTGTTAGAAGGGCGGAGAAGACGTACGAGAGGCCGGTGGAACACAGAAAGGTCGCAGTTCAATCCCCCGTAAAGTTAACAGGGTTTTTTTTTCTTTTTTTTTTCAAAAACCATTAGCTAATTAATTCAGATGATGTAAGAGTGAGGATTTTCATCACTGTCCACCTCCATTCATCATTAAACCACTCTGATGTAATGATGTTTTAACACCAGGCTGGATCCGTTTTCTGTGGCTCTTTCTCTGATAATCTGTAAAATACATTTATAAAGTGTGAAAAGGCAGGAAACACAATTATAAGTAAAGAGTAAAAATATAATTAAAATTCGATTTGACACAAAACGATGAGAGTCAATGGTTATATTTTCACACTTAATTTATAAAATCTGAATCCATTACTTATTAAGTGTTACATCAAGAAGGCATGTGGAAATTAAGTGGAAATTAACAATTAAAAATCTATTTAGATGAACATTTATGCTGCACTTGTACTGTAGGACTAGATGTTTTATTATAGATGATCATTAATCCAGACTTAAACATTAATAATCCTCAGACTAATTAGTATAAATATTGGAGGAATGTTAATGATGATGTAATGCTTAAAGGGATAGTAGCATTTTTTTTTTAAAGTGTGGTTGTATGATCTACAAATAGCTCATAAGTACTTTAATTGCAGTAGAAGACTCTCTGCACTCCTCCCGTTAGCAACGCCAGCCCATAATAGCCCTGCCCAGAGATTTACAACATACAGTGTCCTGCACTTTGAAGGGCTGGAAAAAATTATATTATAGCCAACAATGGAACTGTGTATTTTTTTTCAAGTAAAACCTCTTTTAGGCCGTTTCTTTGGGTCCATTCACAACAATGCATGTTGTAAATCTCTGGGCAGGGCTATTATGGGCTGGCGTTGCTAACGGGAGGAGTGCAGAGAGTCTTCTACTGCAATCAAAGTACTTAGGGGCTATTTGTAGATCATACAACCCCACTTAAAAAAAAAAGATACTATCCCTTTAAAGTAGTGTGTAGTTGTAGTGGAAGTACACTAGTGCAGTACATTTTCTAAAAAGATATAAAAAGTGTCTGTTCTGGGGATAAAAGGACGTTAAGGTAAATATTGTTATAAAGTTTCAGATTTTCTTGTCTTTTCATCTTTCCTCCATGGATCAAACGTGATTATCCTCTTCCTCCTTCCTCCTCTTCCTCTTTCCTCCGTGGACTTAACAAAACCAATATACAGTGTTTTCATCATCTCAATGCACAAAAGCTTTATTGTTCTTAACGCCTCCACATCTCTCAGGGAGGGGGTCAGGTGGAGACGGGAGGGTCTGACCACACAACACGAACAGCACACCTCTTTTTTCTTCTTCTTCTTTTTCTTCTGCTTCTATCTAACGAGCTATAGGCCTACACACCACCGCTCTCTGCACTCACAGGTATTGTATTTACTCCGAGAAGCTGGAGAGACAAAAAAGAAAAAAAAAAGAAAAGGGGAGGGAGAGTGTGAGACGAGACCCCTGGTTAATTGTCCATTGCCCTGGGAGTCCGGCTCAACCCACGGCTCATTAGCTCCGAGTTTCGACCTCGACTGACACCGGCTCAGACGACTGCTGCGTTTTATCCCCTATCTGCTGATTTTTAAGTCATTTATGTAATTAAACATTAACAGTTGTTGTTTTATCACCCAATGATTAGACCAGACGGCTGAAATACCAGTAAAAAGATAGAAGAATAAAAGAATGCAAGTGCAATGAAAATGAGTTTGAGTGGGTCGTTAAACAGTGAGTGAGTGATGGGTTTCACTTCACAACACGATGCAACAAAGAGTTCGGTAGAAACAGAGAATTTTTTGAATTTCTTTCCTTATTATGATGACATCTCCAGACTTCATCAGACGAGTTTCCTGGATCTTTGTCGTCAGCGTTTCAAAATAAAACCAAACCCAGTGTAAAGCAGAGGGAGACAGGATGGAGACACATTCATGACATCGAATGACACTTTATTTATGATGATGATGCTCGATGAAAAGATTGTGGAGCTTCTTACTGTTCGTCTTCAGAGCCACAGATAGAAAAGTAGTGAGGAGGAATAAAGGAAGTTTTTAAATTAGAAGAAGCTTCATCCACCAAACTGTGAACGGAAGTTGATCAGATTATAAAGTAGAAACTTTATTAACAACAATAATAGAACGATAGATAGAAAGATGGAATAATAGATAGATAGATAGATATATAGATAGATAGATAGATGGATAGATAGATAGAAAGATGGAATGATAGATAGATACAGTAGATAGATAGGTAGATAGATAGAAAGATGGAATGATAGAACGGTAGATAGATAGAAAGATAGATAGATACGGTAGATAGATAAATAGATAGATACTGTAGATAGATAGATAGAAAGAAAGAAAGAAAGAAAGAAAGAACGAAAGAAACATAGAAAGATAGATAGATAGAACGATAGAATGATAGAACGATAGATGGATAGATAGAAAGATAGAAAGAAAGAACGAAAGAAACATAGAAAGATAGATAGATAGATAGATAGAACGATAGATGGATAGATAGAAAGAAAGAACGAAAGAAACATAGAAAGATAGATAGATATATAGAACGATAGAGCGATAGATAGAACGATAGAATGATAGATAGATAGACAGATAGAAAGATAGATAGAATGATAGATAGATAGATAGATAGATAGATAGAGTGATAGAAAGATAGAACGATAGAAAGATGGATAGATAGATAGATAGATAGATAGATAGATAGATAGATAGATAGATAGATAGATAGATAGATAGATAGATAGATAGATAGATAGATACAGTCATTCATCAAAGTGAAAATGTGAGAGCGTTCACGCTTCAGACGGAGCCGAGCTTTTACACGAGAGCAGGAGGAAGAGTAAAAGTTTGTGAGGTGAAGCGAGATGATTGGTGGTCGACTGGAGCCTCGGTGCTGCTGCTGCTGCTGCCGCTGCTGCTGCTGCTGCTGCCGCTGCCGCTGCTGCGTTTAACGGTGAAGTGATGGTGAATGGTTTGGTGAAGCCTGTTTTTTTCTGGTCCATCTTTATTTAGTCATTTCCTTTTCGTGTCCGCGGCCGATGCTGGAGTAAATATTGCAGGAACGTATTGATTTCTAGTCACAGCAACGGGTGGTGAAGACTTTAAATCGTTTGGAAATGACGCTGCAGTTTTTTTTATTTGGCATAAACACACAGAGAAGGAAACTGAGGTAAAAAATACTGAAGTCATATTGGACTATAGTTGTTGTTTTTTTTCTGCCGGAGGGAAGCCACAAATCTCTCTCTAAATGTCGGCTCCATCAATACAACAACCTGGGAGGCTCAATTATTGTGAATACAAGGTCAGAAGTCCTCGTACGTCAATGAGGAGAACTCACTGCTCCGCTCTTTTCACTGATAATGTCCAAAGGTCAGTCGTCCTTTGAACCAAAAAAAAAACAAAAACACCCACTGTGATCATATTTTTGCAGTCTTTGAAGAAGGTTTTTTTTTTCCTATTCATGCACGATCAATATTGTTTTTTGACCCATCTTCCTCAACAGTGCGCCACATTTCACTACTGTGCACTGAAGACGGAGCAGCCACAAAGAAAGAGGACGCCGTCGTCGCCGTCGTCATCGTCGTCCTTGGATGTTTGATGTCTCACCTTCTGCAAAAAGAGTCTCTCGTCAAACATTAGAAAGACTGGAGAGCTCCTCTTTCATGTGTCTGGCCGTTGTTGTATTAGCTGTGGTGTAACGCTGTGAAAACCTTAACAACCGATAACAAAGAACAAGTGAGTCCTTTGAGTTTTCTCCTATTGACTTGTTAAGAAGAATTAAAAACAGTGTGAGTGTGAAGGAGAAGAAGAAGGAGCACTCATGGTTTTTGGCAGATTAATACAATAAAAAAAAACATTGTCAGAGAGGAGGAGGTGAGAAGACGGCAGCGAAACGGCGAGAAGACACAGGAAGTGGACGGAATAACAGCTCAGAGGTTTGGGCAGTGGAGCCGCTACAGGAAGTCAACACCGCCGCCACTTCAGTCACGACTGCAACACAACAGAAAGACTTCCTGCAGCAGCTCTTAGGGCGATATGAGGTTCTCTGGTGTTTATGTGTTCTAGGTAAATAGGTAAATATCAGAGCAAAATAAATTGGTGTCATCTGCAAAAAATACAAATTTTACTTCATCTCTTTTAAACAAAGTAAAGTTAATCTTCAAGGGACCAATCACGGAGCCCTGTGGTACCCCACAATCCTGACACAGTCTCTTATATTCACACACAAATGATAATTAACTGCTATCATTTTGTCAAAAGGCCTTCTTTACAGTAGATCAATGAAAATACCAATATTTTAGTTTTATCCTCAATCATTTCCATTTCTGCATGAGTAGTAATTGCATTATTTAAAACATTTTTTTATGATCACTCAATATGTACGTAAATCTAATGTAATTGTTTGCCATCAGTAATATTAATACAGGTCTATAATTGTCCATATAATATTTTTCTCCACTTTAAATATTGGTGTTACCTTCGCTGTTTTCATAGCATTTGGGAAAACACGGTGTTGAAATGTTAAAATCGTTTTACAGGAAGAGAAAATACATCAATTTAGGTTTTTTAAAAAATAAGATAAGAACTTTCTGACATGATGATTAACAATAAAACATGTGGATATGGGATATAAGATGGAAAATACTTCACATACACATAGATGAATATTCCCAGCATCAGTCTTCAGTGGTTTATTATATTCTTCCTGTTGCAGTTTTCACTTTAACCCATACATCAAGTCAAACAGTATTCTAATATTTTAATTCCGCTCCTTGTCATTTCATTTCAATATTTAATTTACCTTTTTCTGCAGACCTGATTATTCCTGGTTAGGAGGTGTGCAAAGGATGAAAAAAAAATCATCTTTTAATTTTCATAGTGTGTAAAATTGATCCTCCAGCAGCCGGTGAAGAGCAGTAAAAGTGAGACGAGCTCTATCTTCTGCTGCCATTCATTTTTTTTTACCAGTGCCGGACTTGGCAGCCTAATATTCAAGTTAAATACAGTCTTGTAGGTCGTGTATAATGGAGCGTGACTCTGAATGGAGACAGAAGACAGATAATGAATGTGGATGAGAGAGAGAAGAAGAAGAAGAAGAGGATGAAGGTGAAGCAGCAGCACTTGAGGTTGATCGTTCTGCTTTCATTCACACACAAACACTCGTGCACTTGTCAGGTTGTAACGCTCGTGTTAAATACCCTCAGTGCAAAGGGCGGGGAGGAGGAGATGAGAGAAGAGACAGAAGAAGAAGAAGAATTGTCAAGCTGAGAAAGTTGGAGTGACAGATGAGAGAGGAAGAAAGAAAAAGCAAAAAAAAAGAGGAGTGGACCACGTGTCAGAGCGATGGCGACGGCGTTAACTACGACTGCCGTATCTAGGCCATCATAAAGAACCATTAAGACTGGCTAATAAAGAAACGCCCCTCAGCCCCCAAAATGAAGTCATCACAGCAGTTAGAGGACGGCCTGAGGCGGCGGGAGGGAGGGAGGGAGGGAGGGAGGGGGAGTCAGAGAGAGGTGGAAGACAGAGGAAGTGTGTGTGTGTGTGTGTGTGTGTTTGAAAAGACGGTGAAAGAACAAGAACAAACCGTCCCGGAGGAGCACTCATCCAGGATCTAATATAGTCGTATTCCCTCTGTATGTCTGTTAATTACTTCCTGTGCAGCCGCGGCGGCGGCGAGGAGCAGGAATACCTGGAAAATGAACTGCGAGCCGAGCCGAGCTGAGCTGAGCGCCGCCGTATCTGGGTTAATTACTTTATCTGTTCTGTGCGACGACAAAGAGCCGAACGCTCCTCCTCCTCCTCCTCTTCTTCCTTGCCGGCGCCGGCGCCGACCGCCTGAAGCGTCTGCTGCTCGACAACAGAAGTCACAAACCCGAGCGTGAACCCGTAAGAACAAATGAAATGGTGTGATTAAAGAGGTAACAAAGACAGAACAAAGATGGAAAACCACTTTTATCGTGTTTATCGACATGATACGTGCAACGATGATGAGCCATGACCGCGAAGGTCCTGGTTCTGGTTCTGGGTTCCATCCCAGAGTCCAACAACATGCACATTATGTGAATCAGTGACTCTACAGGTGTGAATGTGTAGACCTGATACCGGTCCAGGTGGAACCCACTACAGCCTCCACAGGCCTCAGATATCGGCCCTTTGTCCGACAGCGTGTTCATATTTTCGGCCCAAACTTATGTTGCAGCCGTTACAATAGTTCAGTTTAGTTTTTAATGTCAAACTGATTCCAGTTCTGTTTAATTTCCCATGAAATTCTTGAAGCGGTGCACGACGGACGAAAGCCAAACCTTTTGCCAAGAATGTTTTCATTGATCAAGAATGAAAGATACCGTCCTAGTTCCGACCATAAACGGCGATCCGGCGGCGTTATTCCCATGACCCTCCAGGCAGCGTCTGCAAAAACTGAAACTAGGAAATGCTGGGCGAACCAACCACTAAATAATAGTAACAAAATAACTATAAAGAAAAATACGATATATTTATCGAAAATGGACCAATGTAGATTCATCCACATTAATATGAGACTCTTTTAGAACCAAAAGCAAACTCCTCGTTTTCCGTTTAAAATTTTTCAATCAATTGATATTAGCCTCTGAAATCAACACCTGACTTTCATATTATAATGTTTATACATATATAAAACACTTAAATTCTGTTAATTTATCATCACCACCACAGCGAAAAGGCCTTTTTGAGAAGCTGAGGCTGCTGCTCGCACAGCAGGAGGAAAAACAAATCGTCTCTACGAGCTAAAAAATACTAAAAAACAGAAAATCCTGCACGGTGCATTAAAAATCAAGGCCATTGACATCTCTTCAGTTAATTCCAACCTGGTCATCTTTGTTTTTCCGTCAGTAGGAGAAGCTCAGTGCAGGCCTCCTCTTGCAGCCTGTCAGCTGGGTTCCTGTCTGGATAAATGATCTTGATAATTCCCCTGATGTTTCTCGTCTTCTCCGCTTCATTTCATCCTTTCCCGGCAGAAAAAAAGTTTTTCCGTTTTGATGCAAAGATTTAGATTTTTACAGATCTTATCAGTTTGTCAGCATCTCTCCTCTTATCTGAACCAGAGCGCTGCATGTTTCCTCGACGCCTCCACCTGAACGTCTGGAAACACTGATTATATTATTCATTTCAAGGACGTGAACCTCAGTCTGGGTCAAACAAACCTTCCTCCTGCAGCTGCAGTGAAGTAAAACCCCCAGGATGACGTCACACCTGAGCCACCTGAGATCCTCCTGTGGTGACAGTCACGTCGGCCATATTGAAAAGCCTCTTTTGATCGTTTCACCCACTTTAATGAGAGCAGGCTGCTTGATTGTGACCGACCCCGCCCTCCACTTTACTCCTCCGTCATAATTTCCTCTCATTCATCCTCTTCCTCTCCGTCTTCGTTCCTCAGCGCCACCTCCTCCTCTCCTTGTCAACGAGACCCTGATCTAATACTCAACAATACGCTGACGACAGTCTCTGCAGAGCGCCACATGAAAGAGAGCGCGAGCATGAAAGAGAGACAGAGGGAGAGTGGGAGTGTGTCTTAACAATACACCGTTTTATTATAATGTCAACCACAAAGGACGACGGAGAAATAATATTTTAAAAAAAGGAGATATTACTTGGACCAAAAGCAGATTAGACACCAGTCGATTTCATGGGAGTGGGAGGAAAATGTCACTTAGATCTTAATTTATTCTGAGCCGACTGGTTCAGCTGCTTCTTCTGAAAACACAGGTCGTAAAATTAATTGATGCTTCAATAAAAAAAAAAACACAGGAAAGGAAACGTGTTCATTCATTTAACTGTGCAGATGGAAACCGGACGGATCCGGTTGATGGTGCCGACACTTCAGCTCCACTCCTCTGTCATTAAACTGTGTTAACATTCAAAACACTGATGTTTCAGATGTTTGAAGTTGAAGACCATTAGTGTTCGGTTGTGGAGGAATTTACATCAGCTGTTAGGATTTACATATACATTTATTACTTTACTTACAGAACCTGCAGTCAGTTTTCATTCCCCTTCACTACTCTGCTGGGGTTTGAAATGCTTTCACGGCTTTTTTCTCCACTAGCGGCCAATCAGCAATCAGGAGGGAGTGGCCGAGGCCAACGATGCACTGCAAAATGATGATGCAAAATGTCCCATTTCTAGTCAAAACTTAACTCTTTTCACTCAAAATCAAAATCATCACCTGTTTTTAGATCATTTTCATTTGTTTCAAACTAATTTTCACTTGAAACAAGTAGAAAAATCTGATTTTTATTTTTATTTCTTTTTGTGTTTTAAGTATAATGAGGTATGTTTTGACTAGAAATAAGACAAATATTCTTGGTAAGATTCTGAGTTTTTGCAGCGTGTTCAGGTTAAAGTTTGAAGTAGTTCATGAATGATGGCGGATGGATGAACGTTGCTGTTATTGACGGACGGACGTCTTGCACGCACTCTCTTTGCTCTGCTCATTGTGATGATGGGATGGATAGTGGTTATTTACAGCGTGCAGCAGCTTCGATGCATGTCAGATCAGTGATCCAACAGAGTGCAGCTACACCTACAGCACCAGAAAGTAAAGACTTCTCAATGGCCCAGATTGTGTTGTCAATGGGAAGGAAACACTGGATTGGAGACAGATGTCCCGTGTTGTCGGTCTTTTATAGCGTCTAAAAAGCTGCATCTTCACCACAGAGACACGTTCCAAGCTCCTGAACTGATCCTGGATCAGTTACTGTGAAAGCCAGAGAAGAAGAAGAAACACTAAAAGGAGCAGCTCGACGCAGTCGGTGACGATGATGATGTGGTCGTAACTGTGACAACACGATTCACTCACACTTTCACACTGATGTTCACACTTCACAGAGGAACATCTGGATCTCATCGTCCTACTTCAGAAGATGTTTATATATTTATTCACACCAGTTTTTTAGATTCTGTGGATTTCCTTTTGTTCCTTTTCGCCGATTAAACCAAGTTCTTGTCATTCTTCCAACCCATTCAGTTCAGTTTGGACGTTGTGGCTCCGCCCACCGCCACCACTAAACCAAAACCTCAGATTCCAGTCATGTCAGATCCCACCAGTGTGTATCACATGTAAATAACTTGAAGCTTCATTTCAACCAAAGTCCTGGTCTCATCAGAGCTTAAACTCCTCTGACCTTTAAAATCTCAAGTATCTGACAAACGGTGTCTGTGGACAATCATGGCCGAACCGCTAAACACGTAGGCGGACGATCCTTTCACAATAAAATACTGGCAGCGTTGGTTGGTTTCCATCTGGATGCTGATCCACTGACGTCTCGGAAGAAAACCGCTTCAATTCTTCAAGTAGAGATAAAATAAAATGTTTAGAAAATAAAGCTCTGTTGCTTTGAAAGCAGTGAAGTAATTACACAACAGGTATTTTATCTGTGGTCACAGGAGGAGGAGGACGTTGGGGAGTGAATTAAACCTGTGGAAGTTTGACATTTTGTTTTTTTTGTTGTTGATTTTTTTCCCCAGAAAGTTCCTCCTCTTCTTCCTCCCTTTTTGAAAAACACCAGGTCATGTTTTCACGGTCGCCACAGAGATGAGATAAGAAATCTAATATTAATAGAACGAGTCCTGCTCCTACGGGTTATTGGGGATGTTTACTGATGTATCATTTAGACAAAGAGACGTGTTGTGTCGAGGAAAATACAAAGAAGAAGAAGAAGAAGACTGAAGTAAATCCTCCATTGTTGGAGGAGAGGAGGGATCAGGAGTCGGGGAGCTGCATGCCGACAACCTTTATTATAACACAAAGACAAAGTAAACTAGAATCAACAACCGCAGTATGACTCACAGCTAAGGCAGAAAAACAAAAAAAAAGCCGCCGTCTCTTTACCTTAACAACACGTCCTACTTCATCCTCTTTTATCTACCAACACACAAATATGCTTCAGTTCAGTTGTGAGCGTTGCTGCTGCTGCTGCTGTTGTTGTTGTTGTTGCACCCGGCCGCCCGGAGGAAAGCCACTGCTCCCACATCCTATATCTGCTCCGAGTTCTTGACTTGAATACATTGCATTGGTGCAGCAGCTCCAGCTCTTATAGACAAGAGAAGAAAAATAAAAAAGCATGATAAAGAAGCCTTCTATAAGGGCCAGAATAATATCCTCCAGCCAAACACAATTCAATAGTTGCAGCTGCACATGAGGAAAAACAAATTCCACAAAGAGAGGAGAGACGGGCGGCTATGAACAATAAAGAGAAACAATAAAGAGCTCGGTGTTAACACTTTCCAAAGACCTGGAGGTGGCCGAGGTCACGGCTCAGACTGCTCAGAGACATCGTCAACTCATTTCACACCCCACCCCACCTCCCCCTCCCCTCCAGCCGAGGTCCTCGCAGGTTAAAGGAGGAGCGTCTCTCTGCGAGCGGCCTCCATTCGTCAACCGACTCATTAGGTAATGAGCTCGTTCTGCGGACACCGATACATCCTCCTGTCCCAAATTGATCGTTCAGTCCCTCTTTTGCAAATTACCCGACATTATGAGGCTGAGTAACGGCCCTGTAATCCAGATGATGTGTTTATTACCAAGTAGGTCATGTTTTATACACAGCCTGTTTCCTTATTGGCTGCAGCTCCGCCGCCGCCGCCGCCGCCGGTCGTTGTTTAACGCTGCAAGGTGATTTTACAACATGCATTTTGTCTGATAAATAGACGCCAGCGTTCAGAAATCTATACACACTCTATATATTATTAAAGGGATAGTTCGACATTTTGGCAAATTGGCCCATTGCCATAACCCCAGAAGGTTTGTTACAATTAATAGTCGGTGCAAGCTATTTTTAGAATGGCGGAGCAGAGCTGTGAGCTGCTCAGAGCTACGCTACGGAGGCTCATGGGATTTCTTGGTTTCCCTCATCAGACTCATCAAATCCAACAACTCCAACAAAACGAGACGAGATAAATGCAGAGACTGCTTAATGAAAAACTGTCCCTGAAGGCAACGCGCATCAGTGGTTTTTGCATGAATTTCCCTCTAAAACAACTCTGTGTGGTAACGTTGTGTTATTATCTCATAGCGTGGTGAATGTGCAGGTCACAACTTGTCCACCAGAGCGTTGTGGAGTTGTTGGATTGTGTATTCGATGAGTTTGATGAGTTTGATGAGGGAAACCAAGCAGCTCACGACTCTGCTCCGCCGTTCTTAAAATAGCTTGCCCCGACAAATAAAGGTAACGAAGAGCAATGGGCCAATTTGCCAAAATGTTGAACTATCCCTTTAATGATTTCAGTGTGCAGCATGAATCGACTTCCTGTCTCCACCTGTCGACTTGACGAGTCATTTTCCCATGAAGCACAGTGAACACAAACCTTGTTGTGGTTTTCTCGGGGGTTTTCCCTGAACCGTAGTGAATCAGCAGACGAACATCAACACAGACGTTCAGTTTGATTCATCATCATCATCATCATCATCATCATGAGAAGCTGAAGCCAGAGAACCCACGGTGGACTCCTCCGGTGTCTTGTTGGGCTTCGTCCTCCGTCCGGGCTCAGACAGGACACGCCTTAATTGTCCCTGAGCACCGTGCAACATAAACAATCGACTGCCTGAATGAACACAAAGCCTAATCTTGCATAACCAGACGAGCGTCTCATCAAGTTCAGTGAGTTTGAGTCGTTCCAGCACAAAAAAAAAACACACAGAACCAGAGAGAAAGAGAGAGACTTTGTGAGCTGCTGATGAAACTTAAACCTGGAGAATGATAATACGGACGGCGGTAGAGAAGTTTATTTGCACTCAAATATAAAAAAAGCCGATCAAAGGCGACGCTTCGACAGGAAGGAAGTGAGGACGTCGGACAGGAAAGGGCACGAAATGGAAACAGAAACGAAAAAGTACAAGAACGTGACGGGAGATTTAAATAAACACAACAACAGCCAGGTGGCATCCTGATATCTGTTGCATTTCAGAATAAAAGTATAAATAATTTAGTTGCGGTCGTCTTGTGGTCACGATGATGAACGCGTGGTTGAAATGTGATTTTAAAAAAGAAAAAGCCAAATGAATGAAGTCCAGGACTGTGAGCTGTGTAACTCCCTGTCATTGTTGTGACATAAGGAGGTTTGTGTTGAATAGTGTGACACAGCGAAGAAGGAGACACCATGCAGAAGAGGAAGAGACAGTCTGAGCAGCAGGGAAGAATATAGATAAGAGTATTTAGCCCATTATTTCCATGGGCTAGGTCAAAATGAATAAGAGTCAGCGAGAGAATGAAAAGTCGTCTTCAAAGAGCGGAGTCGACTCGGCTATTATTCTCTGTCGGAGAAGTGACACTCGGCTCTAAGTGCTCTGCTTTAGGATGGCCTTGGGAGGTTAGAACCATGAATGTCAAAGTTGATTTCACACTCTGTAACTCTCTGGACTGTGTGATAGATGTGGCCGCTGTGCACGCACACGCACACACACAGACACACACTCTGCGCCGACACGTTTCCGTACGCATGCCGACACACGGACGTGCAGGGAGGTGATGTCTGCATGGACACACATGACACATACAGTAGCCTGCACATGCATGAGCAGCAACACACGCATATATTCAACCACACCAGACAGATATTATCCACATTACAACCAAGGTCAAACACCATCATTTATAGATAGTACACAGATATATAGCTTCCCATGGAAGTAATGGAATATCTCCATCTGTAACAGCTCTGGTTTACATCTTGTGGTACTGATTGATATTGATGTGTTGATGAAAAGACGTGATCACTTGCTGAATCCTGGAGCATCTCTGGTGCCAGTGTGAGATCTCTTTGTCTTGGCCCAAATCTTTGCATCGTGCAATACAACCTGGTACTTTGAACTGATGTGCACTTCAGGGCCTTCTGCTGCAATACTATCTAGCACTTTATTCTTATACTGTAGGGCACCGTGCAATGCAACAACAATACATGCACTTTTGCACTTGTCACTTTAACCCAGCACTTATGCACTTTATCTCCCAGAACAAAACTCTTATGGTCCCCCTACCTGTGGAATGTGTTTGTCAATATGTTCTTCATTGTCATAGTTGCCTTTTTGTCTTTTTGTGTTGTCTATTATGTGCACTGTTCCATTGAAATAAACAAAAAAAGTAAAGTAAAAATGAGGAATTGTCCCTTTAAACTAAAGAATCTCAGATCTGTGTTGTTTTTTTACTGATAATGTTGGTGCAATGATTCATTCTGCAAAGAGGTTGTTTTTGTTTTGTCAAGGAGACAAATGGACGTGTTGTTGTTGGTGGTGATGATGATGATGATGATGATGATGATGATGATGTTGACGTTTGGTAAATGAAGGGAGTGGAATCATAGCATTCGGACAAGATGAGAAACTCAGTCTCATGGGATCAAAACACCATCACCTTTAGCCTGTGTGTGTGTGTGTATATATATATGTGTGCACCAGGAAGTACAAATAAGGGCGACAGAAGCAGCTCCTCCACTAAATCCTATTTAGAAAACGACATTTTAATGGTGGAACAGCACAGATGTTTGTGTCGGCTCCCCGCCGCGGCCGGCGTGAATGAGTGTTTATGCACGATGGCATGAGGCTGCAGAGTGAACAACACCCTCAGGTCATCGACACACAAACATCTCCTCTTCTGACTTGTTGGAGACTTTCAGAAAAGACTTTACATGCAGCGACGGAGGCTGGATGGAGCGTCCAGTTGTTGTTGAATCGATGTTTCTTAAAGAGAAAAGAGATAAAAAGTTGTTTTTTCATGTGGTAACCAGGCAGCGGTGCGTGGTGCGTTCGGCTCTGTCTGCAGTGGGAGTTTTGGTATAGTGCTTGGCAATTAGTCATAAGTGCTGTTTGCTGATAGTAGATTACTGCAGATAGAAACCAAAGTGCTCACTGTCTCTGAAACTATCAGCACAAACTGCTCCTCAGCTCAGCTCAGGCTTTTAGTTTTTATTTATTTATTTACTCACTTTTTTTTGTTTGTTTCAATATGCTTCAGTTGAACCTTTATTAAACCATCGGACATGCAGAGCTCAGTGTTTCTGCACAGACCTGGGATCAGATCTGGTGCTGCTGCATGTGTTGGATGATTCAGGTTCTGCAATTCGAGTTCAAAACGCTTCACTTTCACTCAGGCAGACGACGAAGCAGACAGGAGAGATAGAGGAGAGCTGCACAGACAGAGTGGGCAGGACCGGATCAGTGGAAACACACACTAGAGCTGATCTCAGAACAGGCGACTTAGACTAAAAAAAGGATGCATATAAGAAGCAGAGAGAGAAAGAGGGAGAAATTTACACGTTTCAAGTATAAAATGTATCTTACTTTGCGAAGGCTGAACAGATGCTGGTGTTTTTCCTTCTCCCTGCGGTGGAAGATTTCATTAAACAACTTTTTTTTAGTTGGATTTAACAATAAGGAAACACTCACCCTCACACTGTGTTCTCTGTGCTCCTCCAACCGTACAAAGTGCAGAGATGTGTTATCTTCCTTCAATGAAAGGTAAACACACATTTTCTAATTTTCTTTTCCACATAAACTTGTGACTTTAATCTTGAAAAAAAAAATCAGATTTTTAACTCATCACCAAGTCTGCACCCGTTGTATGACTTTCTATTATTGTAGGATTTTAAAGGATTTCTCCTCCTCTGTCTGTCAGGTTTTTTGTCACCTCAGAAGAAGAGAAGCTGATCTTACACCTCGATTCAAGGTCCACTGCTTTGTTGTTCCAGAGCTTTTGACCACGTCATACTTGCTTCATCAGGATTGTGCTGGAGTTTTGTTGGAAAAAAGTTTCCTTTGACTCTTTTTTCCCACTAGAGCTCCTCTGCTTGTTTCCATCGAGCCGTGCCGATACTAGAACGTGACGTCGACCGACTGCCAGCCTCTGATTGGCCAGAGAGTGTCGTGAGCACTGTTGTCTGTTCCTACTTCCTTCCTTCCTTCTTTCTTTCCTTTCTTTCTCTCTTCCTTCCTTCTTTCCCTACTTCCTTCCTTGATCCAACTGACCTCTGTTCCCTATCCCTCCATCTTTCTTTCTTTCCCTTTTCCCTTCCTTCTTTCCCTTCTTCCTTCCTTCTTCTTCCTTCCTTGAACAAATCTATTCCCTCCCTCCTCTTTCCTTCCTTCTTTCCACAATCCCTTTTCCCTCTCTGCTTTCCTTCCTTCCATCCTTTGTCCTTCCTTCCTTTTGACCCAATCTGTTCCCTCCCTCCTTCTGTCTTTCCTTCCTTTTTCCCTTCCTTCTTTCCTCTCATCTTTCCCTTTGTCATTCCTTCCTCCCTTCCTTCCTTCCTTCTTCTTCTTCCCTGTTTTGAACTGACCTATCTGTTCCCTATCCCTCCATCTTTCTTTCCTTTCCTTTTCCCTTCTTTCTTTCGCTACTTCCTTCCTTCTTCCTTCCTTCCTTGATCAAGGCTACAACATGGGGAAAAATGAAAAGAGATTTGAAAACAGGCGGAGAAGAGTCGAGCTGTAACGGTGTCGTGGAAATGAGCCTGTTGTTTCTGGTTGATGATTAAAAAATGGCACTTCAACTCCAACTTTATTGAGCGTTCCCACAGAGTTTATTGGAACCCGTGGTCACGTGAGCAGCCTCGTTACGGAAGCGGCAGATTTGAGTTGCAGATTAATTTCCAGAGAAGTTCACGACAGATTAAAAACTGAGCAGCGCGCCGCACGCTCGCTAAAGAGACGCGTGACTCAGCGCCCGCTCGCTGACCCGCTTCCCGCTGACTCACGCGACGCGGTCACACTTGACATTTTACGGGTGAGATAATTTCTAAGCCGCTCGCAGCGCAGATATTATCTCAAGAATATGTCACGTAACAGCGGCGGTGGCGAGGAAGAGGAAGAGGAGGAGGAGGAAGGCCGCTCGGCTGCTGACTAAGGCCTGAGACGGCGAGAGGCGAGAAGCACGCACTGTTTCTGAAGATACATTAATTCTAATTCCTCCAGGAAACACTGGCATCTTTATATGCACACAGCATTTTAAACACCAGCTCACGTCCTGCTTGAGGCCATTTCAGGATATTTCGGGACACGGGCTAAACCTAAAATTACAGCTATTACCATGAGGAGAAAACGGCACAAAGCAGGGAAGCAAATTGGAAATAAGAAGAGGAAGAAAGATCAGCACATTCCTCCTCGCTGCGACTATACACTGTTTTAATACTGTGTACACAATCAACAGTGCAATCCCTGTTAAATTTGTATGCTGTCATAATGTGTTTATTCACTTTTGCATCAGTCGGGTTTTTGTTTTAATCATTTGTCAATTTCATAATTAATGTTGTTTTGTACCTGAGGAAACAGCAGCAGCAGCAGCAGCGACTGGAGAGCTTTTATAAACCAAACACATATTCATGCTCCGGCTTCAGCAGCTCTTTGATATCACAAGTAAAAAAAAGGTAAATTGCCAGAAGAAGAGCGTGCAAGTGAGATAAAAAAAAAAAAACACAAGTTGTGAAATACAGACGAGTGAGGAATCGAAGGGAAAATGCAGATGCTCCAACACAAGTGCAGTGAAGATTAGGCCTGGGATGATGTGCTTTTCTCCCGATTAGATTCCTCTATGATTTTTTGGATGCCAATTTGATTCTAATTACGATTCTACCTATTTACCTATCTCCTCTCCTTTTCTCCTGTAGTATTTGTAGTATATACAAATACTACTACAGGAGCCTGTCTGTCACTCTGCTGCTGTCATGGAGGCATCAGTTGCTCTATTGTGGTATGAGGTCAAGACAAAAAAAAATCTAGCAAAAAAAAATCAGACAAAAAAAAATCAGGCAAAAAAAAATCAGACAAAAAAAATCTGACAAAAAAAAAAATCTAGCAAAAAAAAAAATCTAGCAAAAAAAAATCTGACAAAAAAAAAATCAGGCAAAAAAAAATCTGACAAAAAAAAAATCTGTCAAATAAAAATGACAAAAAAAAAATCTGGCAAAAAAAAAATCTGACAAAAAAAAAAATCTGGCAAAAAAAAAATCTGACAAAAAAAAAATCTGGCAAAAAAAAAAACATCTGGCAAAAAAAAAATCTGACAAAAAAAAAATCAGGCAAAAAAAAATCAGGCAAAAAAAAAATCAGGCAAAAAAAAAATCTGACAAAAAAAAATCTGGCAAAAAAAAAATCTGACAAAAAAAAAATCTGGCAAAAAAAAAAAATCAGGCAAAAAAAAAAAATCTGACAAAAAAAATCTGGCAAAAAAAAATCAGGCAAAAAAAAATCAGGCAAAAAAAAAAATCTGACAAAAAAAAAAAACATCTGGCAAACAAAAAAAAATCAGGCAAAAAAAGAATCTGACAAAAAAAAATCAGGCCAAAAAAAAATCCGGCAAAAAAAAAATCTGACAAAAAAAATCAGGCCAAAAAAAAAATCTGGCAAAAAAAAAAAAATCCGGCAAAAAAAAAAAAATCCGGCAAAAAAAAAAATCTGACCAAAAAAAAATCAGGCCAAAAAAAAATCTGGCAAAAAAAAATCTGACAAAAAAAAAATCAGGCAAAAAAAAATCTGACAAAAAAAAAATCAGGCAAAAAAAAATCTGACAAAAAAAAAATCTGGCAAAAAAAAAAAATCTGACAAAAAAAAATCAGGCAAAAAAAAAATCTGACAAAAAAAAAACATCTGGCAAAAAAAAAAACATCTGGCAAAAAAAAAATCTGACAAAAAAAAAATCAGGCAAAAAAAAATCAGGCAAAAAAAAAATCAGGCAAAAAAAAAATCTGACAAAAAAAAATCTGGCAAAAAAAAAATCTGACAAAAAAAAAATCTGGCAAAAAAAAAATCTGACAAAAAAAATCTGGCAAAAAAAAATCAGGCAAAAAAAAATCAGGCAAAAAAAAAAATCTGACAAAAAAAAAAAACATCTGGCAAACAAAAAAAAATCAGGCAAAAAAAGAATCTGACAAAAAAAAATCAGGCCAAAAAAAAATCCGGCAAAAAAAAAATCTGACAAAAAAAATCAGGCCAAAAAAAAAATCTGGCAAAAAAAAAAAAATCCGGCAAAAAAAAAAAAATCCGGCAAAAAAAAAAATCTGACCAAAAAAAAATCAGGCCAAAAAAAAATCTGGCAAAAAAAAAAATCTGACCAAAAAAAAAAAACGGCAAAAAAAAAGTCTGACAAAAAAAAGTCTGGCAAAAAAAAGTCTGGCAAAAAAAAAAATCTGACAACTGGCAGGTCCAGATGGGGCGGTGCGTGGCGCAGTGGGTTAAGTGGTGGCTGCCCCATGTAGAGGCTACGCCCAGTTCGAGTCCTGCATGTCATTCCCCCTCTCTCTGCCTCCCCCTTTCCTGTCAATCTCTACTGTGTGCTACCAAATAAAGACAAAAAGCCAAAAAAATATAGCCAGGCTAGCGCCGCCTAATGTTTCCAGCCAATTTCATTTGCCTGCACCACATAGTCAGGAAACTAGTAATGCGTTTCTGACGCAAAAAATCAGACAAAAAAAAAAACATCTGGCAAAAAAAAAAAAATCAGACAAAAAAAAAATCGGGCCAAAAAAAAAAATCATACTTTCTTTTTTTTTTCCTTTTTTTTTTTTTTTTTTTGCCTGCTTTTCCAACTTTTCCCCCCTTTTGCCGGATTTTTTTTTTTTTGCTGGCTTTTTTTTTGTTTTTTGGCTGGCCCTAATACTCCTTTACGGAAGCTTCCGTACTCCTTCGTACTCTTCTTTTCAACTCCTGCTTTTTTTTTTTTTTCTTGGGCTGGATTTATTTATTTTTTTTGCTTGACTTTTTTTTTTTTTTTTTTTTACCTGATTTTTTTTTGCCTTACTTTAAAACATTTTTTTTTATCTTACTTTTTTTTTCTTGTGCCGATTTTTTTTTTTTTGCCCTACTTTTTTTTTTTTAACCTGAGTTTTTTTTTCTTGTGCCGGATTTCTCTTCTTTTTTTTGCCTTACTTTTTTTTTTTTTTGCGATTCAATTTTAATTGCAACTTTTATCTGCACACAAATACTGTAGGAGCCTATAAATTAACATACTCCATTATAAAGAGAACTTAAACCCTTTTCAAAACCTGGACTCTCTGTATGTAAAAAAGGCGAACGAATGCACATTGCACACAAAAAAAAAATTCTGAAAAAAAAAATCGATTTCTTCTCCCACCCCTGGTGAAGATGTGGTGGTGCTCAGTGGCCTGTTTATCCAGATGCATAAAGATGGAAACATCTGGGTGACTAAAGTGGCATCTGCATGGGAAACATGTGAGTGTGGAGTGGAGGGATGCTGCTCACTGCAGGTCGCGGTCACATGGTGTGGTGGTGTCTGCAATCATGGCGGTGCGTTCACAGCCACATAAAGACGGGGGGATATGAGAGCGCTGCAGTGCATAAAGCCCTCATTACAAAGATGGATGCACATGTGAGAGCTCAGCGGAGCAGAAACCATCAGCTCTCCGGTCTTCAGAGATGTGCAGGAAAAGTGATCTGAGTCATCCCTCATCATTCGCTCCACAAGTGGGAGAGTGCATGTGAGTGCATGTGTGTGGTGAACGGACGACCCCTGCAGTGACTCACATGGTTTAGTTGCTCGTCACATTGGTTACTGTGAAGAAGCATCTGCTCAAATGTTAATTTAGTTTTAGTCATCTTTATTTATTTATTTTTCATTCTTAATCTCGTTTCAGTTGACTAGATATCAGATTATAAAATATCAGATACCATGACTCGGCAGTTAATTAACAGAATCAGCTACAAGGAAAACCCTGCTTTGGATTTTCAGTTATTGAAATTTGCTTTACCAAACATTGTTAAACTAAACCCACAGAAAGATGCAGACCAATTTTGTGAACAGAAAACAAGTTTATGAGTACACAGAAGTCAATCTGTTTACAGTAGCTTCATGCTAACATCTATGGGAAAATACTTTCAAATGCTAACGGTTAGCATCTGCCAAGATTGCTGCTTATTTTGTTCAGAAGAAGTCTTTACAAACAATGATAAACTGTGTGTTGAGGACGTGATTACAATGACAACTCCCGCCAAACTATGGCAACCATGAAAGGACAATAAAGGCAGAACACACACCAATTTGATTTACAGTATTTTGGGGGCTTTTATGCATTCAATGGACAGACCAGTTGCATAGAAACAGGGAGTGGGAATATAGAAAGAGGGGGAAGGACCTGCAGCAAAGGGCTGTTGAGTGGAATCGAGCAGCAGCAAGGACTAGCCTACAAAATATGGGAGCAAAACAAAAAGAGATTTAGACTAAAGTCCATTGTGTGATTCATTAAAAAAAACTTGCTGTTGTCATTTTTGTGCCCAATTTATTTGCACTTGTCGTCATCAGAAGTCGTTTGTGTCTGTGGTTAAAACTGAGAGGGGGAGGGGTGAATGGGTTTCACCATGTGTCGATACATTACGTCATCATTTTGTCATCGTGCACAAGTTTTTATTCAGTTATCGTCTCGTTTTCTCGTTTGCATCATGAAGAGAAAAAAAACATGATGAAAATGATTCATCACTGGTCTGTGGGTTTGGTTCGACTCCACCTGAGGGAAGACGACATCATCGTCTCACCTGTTGATGCAGCTCGTCGTCTCCAGACCGTCATCCGTCTCTCAACGTGGTTCCCCACCTCATTCCTGTTGATTTCCTCCCCCACTGCTTTAGGCTCCTTCCCCCACTATTACCCAGCCATCAACCCCCTCCCCCTCCCCTCCTCCCCCCCCTCCTCTGTCATCCACAGGCACAATGCCACTCTGCTTGTTTCAGTAATAGGATGGGTCCATTATCTGGCTGTGTGTCTCTTCAACAGGCGGCTGCTGTCACACATTTTCCCTCTCCTCACCTTCACCTCGCGCAGCGACGGACGGACGGAGGGAGGGAGGGAGGGAGGGATGATTAGAAAGAGGAGAAGAGCGACACAGAGAGAGAGAGATGTGTGAAAATCACAGAGTGAGACCTCCTCCTCCGTCTCTCTCCATCTTTCAGTCTGTTTCATCAGTTGATTGCCCCTATCAGAGAGATTGAAGGAGGCTTCATCTCTCTGTCTGACCGTCTCAATAATGCTGCTGCAACTTGATTAGATTTTCATCACCAACCATGCCTTCCACTCCAAATTTCTGCTTTTCTTTTTTTTCTTCTTCTTCTTCTTTCGTCTTTCTGCTGTAGCTCTTATACTTAACCAGGGGAGTTGCCAAAGATAACATCCTGAGTTAAGGCCTTAGTTCAGGGATAATCACTGCTGTTGATGAAAAAATATATGTAATATTCTTTATATTCTTTAATCTTCTCAAGGAAGTTGTTGTTGTTGTTGCTGGTGGTGGTGGTGTGAACACTGACGAGTGAAACGAAGCAAAAGTTCAGTTTTTCTTGGTTTACCACCATATTTGGACTTTAAACCTTTAATTTCTAATCTTCTCCATCTGATGTTTGTGATCCACAATCAGATACTCAGTCTGCTGCAGCAGCAAACTGGTCGAACCACCAACGCTCCCATCACTTTTTTGAAGTTTTCGAACATTTTTTTATATATAAAACAACTATTTAAAATCATTATTCTCACTTTTTAGAATGATATCTTTTCACCAAAATCAACATGTTTGACAAGTTATTTGTTTGGATCCAATGCTGCAGAGAGTAACAGCCACTCTTATGGTGCATATTAGTGTTTAGATCCAAAACAAATGCCTACTTTTAAAGGAATAGTTCACCAAAAAATGAAATTCAGTTATTATTGACTCACCATCATGTTGATGAATATTTTGGAGTAGTTTTTTTATTCCTCAAAGTGCATCTGGAGACCCGGGAGGCCGGTTCCTAGTCCAACGAAATCCTTATATGACAGTCAACAGGTCCAGACACAAAAACGTCCATAAAACTACACAAAACCCATGTAATATTCCAATTTAGGAAATATTTAGGCTGTAAAAATGTCCTAAAAGACGTTGTTTCCAGTAAACTCCCTTCAGGACACTTGGATTGCAGTGGACGAGCAGTGTGGAGGAATATTACATGGTTTTTGTGTAGTTTTATGGATATTTTTTGTGTTCGGTCCTATAATTTAAATCTAATTATGACCTAAAGTCTTAAACGTCCTCACTCTATTGGTTAAAAACTCTCACTGGTCCTCACAACGTACTGTAGTAAGTACGAGAACACACAGTCCGTGTCGACTCTGCTCGTCATGTTTTGGCTCATCGGTGTGTTGTGTTGTGTTGTGTTGTGTTGTGTTGTTGTAGCTGCTCTCTGTGTCTTTGGAAGCCAGTGTGTATAATTTACTTCATCCCAGCCATTCAACATGAGTCATGTTGCCAACAGGCAGGAGGCCAGACAGAGAATCTGGACGGTCCTCTCCTCTCCTCTCCTCCGCTGACCTTCTTTGGGAATCAAACCTGTGTTCACCCCTTCACTCGTGGTTGAGTCACCCAGACAACGAGTTTGGCCCAAACAACCAGAGTCTGAACTAGTCTGAATCTCACCATGGTAGAGTAGAAATCCTCAATTCCATGCAGATATATTATGAGTTGATCCCTGCCAGGAGGCCCATTACTCAGCCAACCAGCTCGTCCGGCTGATCCGAGGGGAGTCGGCTTCCCGTTCCCATTCATAATCAAATATATATACACTATGTCTCTCATTTACATCAGCTGGCCAATTAGGAAAACAAGTCAGCCGGCCAGACATCATGAAATATAGCTTCTTCATAGACTTGAAAGGGGGGAAAAAAAATCCACTCTAGTGTGTTTCTAGTTTCTAATTTCAGTCAGTCTGTGACTCATCCAGTCGTCCAGTCGTCCAATCAGCCAGTCCGTCGCTGTGTGTGTGTGTGTGCCAGACAACTGATGTGCAATATTGAGCGATCAAATATTCCTGGCCCCCACGTGGAAAAACTTTTATTTTTATTTATTTATTTTTTTTATTTCCAGGCTGATAAATCAGAGTCACTGAATTCTGTATTAATAATAATCACGTCACCCGGAGCCCAGAGTGACTTACGATTTTACAGATGGATTATGCTGCGTTTTATTGCTGTAAGTGAACTGAGCGTGTGTGCGTGTGTGAGAGACACTTGAGTGCTGCACCCCAACATCAACGTAGTCAAATCACACACATACACAGATTTATTGTTAATGGGAGCTGTATAACAGACATCCATTCCCAGCAACAGGCATCAGAGCGACAGCGAAGCGATTCGGCTTCAAGGTGCAGAAAATATTTTCCTACCTTTTTGAAGAGGATCTTTCCACATGAGCTCTGTTTTCTGTTTAAAAAACGGGGATTATAGTGTCTCGTAAAACGTTTGCTGGATCTCTCAAAAAGCTGCAGTTTCCTTCCAGGGTGCAGAGGACCAAATTTTGAAGTAAACACCAGAAATACACAAATATTTGTCCTGAGACTGAACAACATTACTTTACATTTAAACTAGGGCAAATGGGGTGAATTTTTAGGAATATTATTGAGGTATTTCTGGAAAAAAAAAAAGTGGTACAATTTCTCCAAAAATGTTTGAACATTTCTAGGAAGAAGTGATAAAAATTCTCAAAAAATAAAAGTAAAAAATACAAAAGTAAAAATTTTCTTGGAAAAAAAGTGGTAAAATTTCTCGGAAAAATAGTAAAAAAAAAAAAAATCTATAGAAAAAGTGCTAAGGTTTCTCAAAAAAGAAAAAAAAAGTCATACAATTTCAAGAAAAAGTTGGCAAATAATGGTTGTTCTCGCAAAAGTTCTTCTTTTTACCCATCAGTGTTTTCCCGTATGTCCCTCACAGGCCTCCGTAGTTTCTAAATTGCATGCAGCAAAAATGAAAACAACTGCAGCAGTGATTTGGTTTTGAGTGAGCAAACGAGGAAAAACACAACAATCTGAAGCTGTAATGTATGAAACATAATTCAGGTTTATATCAGAGTGTTGGATGCTGTTGCCATGGTTACGGTTACACCTCTGTCTGTCCGTTCCACTGCTTCCTCCTCTTCTTGGACCGTAACGTTCATCCTGCTTTACATTTTGTGTTTTCAGAGTTTTTCCTCCTGTTTTCTTTGAGCTCATCTTTGTTTTCTCTTCGCTCACTCTCCAACCCCGGACCACCTGCCACCCCCACTCTGCCCCCCCCCCCCCCCCCACCACATCCACCCCCCCCCCCCCCCCCCCCCCCATCATCCCTCTCTCTTTCCATAAATCCTCATCACAAACAACCAAACGAGTCGTTTTGTATCGGTCACCTTCGCTAACGACACAGGTAACCTCTGTCCATCTGGCCGGCAGCGACGCTTAACCCCGGTCGCAGTATTGGATTGTGTTGATTGTTGTGTCCATTGACGGCTGCAATCAGTGTGTGACATGTGTGTGTGTGTTTGTAGGTCAATAGGTCAGACTCAGGCAGATGAATGGATTGATATTAGTGCTGTGCTGGTGCGTTTTACTCAGGCGTGAGCTGCTCAGAGCTACGCTACGGAGGCTCATGGGATTTCTTGGTTTTCCTCATCCAACTCATAATAATATGATATAATATGAGATAATAACATAACATTATCAAACAGAGTTGTTTTAGAGGTAAATTCATGCAAAACCGCTGATGCACGTTGCCTTCAGGGACAGTTTTTCATCATCAGTCTCTAAAACAACTCTGTGTGGTAACGTTGTGTTATTATCTCATAGCGTGGTGAATG
Organism: Decapterus maruadsi; assembly: GCA_030347415.2. NCBI lineage: Eukaryota > Metazoa > Chordata > Actinopteri > Carangiformes > Carangidae > Decapterus > Decapterus maruadsi. The sequence goes on from CM064892.1 coordinate 2,828,287, forward strand.
TGCAGGTCACAACTTTTGTGTATTTGATGAGTTTGATGAGGGAAACCAAGAAATCCCATGAGCCTCCGTAGCGTAGCTCTGAGCAGCTCACGGCTCTGCTCCGCCGTTCTAAAAACAGCTTGCACCGAAAATGAAAAGTAACGAACCCACTGCTATGACTATAGGGATTATGGCGATGGGCCAGTTTGCAAAAATGTTGAACTATCCCTTTAAGCTTCCCCAGTCACAGAGTCTTAATATACACTAGGACTGGGAGCTGGCGTCACACACTGTTCCTGTGTTGCCTTTACAACAGGAGGAGGGAGCGTTAGCACGATTCATGATGCTCCCGCTGCCAGCTCGCTCTGGCAGCTCCTCCACTACGAGTTGAGTCTTCTCACACTGTTGGTGCAAAGTTGACACTCCATATATATATGTGAGCGTGTGTGTGCGTGCATGAATGTGTGTGTGTGTGTGTGTGTGTGTGTGTGCAAGCTATGAATCATAGGCTTTTGTGTGGAGATGACAGTTTGGGAGCTTAGCAAGAGGAGGAGGAGACGAACGAGGAGGAGGAGAAGCCTGAGGACACACAGGGAGCTGGATCCTTCCTTTATTCCTTCTTTCCTTTCCTCGGTCTCCTGCACACGCACATGCACATGCACACACGCTCTCTCTCTCACACTCAGTCAGTCAGTCAGTCACTCCCAGTGGACACTCTCCAGACGAGATAAGGCTGAAAGACAGACAGGGGTCACACTGTATTAGCTCGCCACAGGGCAAGGTGTGTGTGTTCGTGTGTGTGTGTGTGGACCAGAATAAAATGGGCCCACAATGCAACACAGCAGTAACTATACTATTTTCGCAGTAAAATGTAGAATATGAGCAGAAAACGACTGAACAAGTGTGTTATTGATCATCTTCTTCACTAAAAAGCTAAAAAAAAACACTGAGATTTTAAATAAATAAATGAAAGCTTCAGGTGAGACCATGTGACTCATCCTTCTGTCTCAGATTCCACACCTTCTCTTCCTGCCCTGGAAACATGGGCGTTAAATCTGAATCCCACGCCGCAGAGTCGTCTGACCGACACATACTCTGAACAGGAGGAAGCTGCTTCGTATGCCGGCGCCTCGTCTTCCTCCTGAGAGCCGTGTCATCGTGCACCTTCAGCCTTCTGCTGCACCACAGATTCACACACTCCTCACCCCCGTGCGTCCAGGAAATTTTATGAGACAAATTCTGAATTCTGAGAATGTGAGTTGTGATCATGTTTAATGTCAGTTCTGCTCTGTATTCCAGCTGTTCAACGACACGGTGGCCTATAAACAAAGAAAGATGCAGGCGTACAGGCGACGGACTGGCTTCATGTGAAGTGTCACCATCTCCCAGAACAGTTTGAAGCTCTGAATTTCCCTCTAAAACAACTCTGTGTGGTAACGTTGTGTTATTATCTCATAGCGTGGTGAATGTGCAGGTCACAACTTGTCCACCAGAGCGTTGTGGAGTTGTTGGATTGTGTATTTGATGAGTTTGATGAGGGAAACCAAGAAACCCCATGAGCCTCCGTAGCGTAGCTCTGAGCAGCTCGCGGCTCTGCTCCGCCGTTCTAAAAACAGCTTGCACCGACAATTAAAGGTATACGAACCTACTCCAATGGGCCAATTTGCCAAAATGTTGAATTATCCCTTTAAATTGGTACTGAATTTAGTACAAAAATGAATGGAAAGACATTAAATTGCATTAAACCAATTCAATATGAAACCAATATGATCACAAAACGTCATATTCGCATTAATATTTTTATTGATCTTCAGATAATTCAATCAACAAGTGGATGCAAACATGCAACTGCACAACATGACTTGTTTACATGAAGAATAAGAAGTAGAAGAAGCTGCTTCATGGTCCCTGTGTGTCTGTATGAGGCCTAAACCTCTCTGTGTCCGTCTTCTCTGTGGTGTGAGGTGTCGTGTTCGATGCTCAGCCGGCGTCCATGTTGACAGCAGCAGTAAAACTCAGTGGATCAGACGGGCGGACTAAAGAGCACCTGCTGCTCCGACACATTCAGGACTCGTTACATCGGTCCCGAAAGAAAATCATCTTCCTGATATTTCACATTTTATTCGACTTGTCAGATGTAATTTGGTGGGGACGAGCGGGAACAGTGGAGTGGTCAGTCCGGTCGTCTCTCTCTGTCTTTTCTCTGGCGTGGTTCCAGTCAGAGAAGCTCCTTTATTTCCCAGGAGGCCTCTGTGCTTCTGAGTTCAATTTTAACGGGATTGTGAGTCTTTGCGGCAGGTTTACAGGGTCAGTGGGGTAGTGTGACGCAGCAGGGGGAGAGGGGGGGGAATATAGTAGGCACTGCAGCCGTTACACTAACACTTTATTCTTCCACTGGAGTGAAATTTGCATATGATTTATCTTTAATCACCGAGTTTATGTTTGATGAGAGAGAATTTACAGTAAAAGGGACTAAAAATTGAGCAGCTGAGAGAAAAAAATCTACATAATTACATGTTTACATAGTCTGTTAGTGATATAGTCTATATCCAGTGTCATCAGACTACGATCCACCCACTGCAACTTCAGAGGTAGAAATAAAGCTGTGTCGTAATTGCAGTAGCCTATACTATGTGTAACCATAATCTGCGTTGTGTTGTGTTTGTAAGAATTAAGGGCCGACACTCTTTCAGCTTTAGGACTTTTATTGCCTGCATAACGATATGGAAACCGTCTGGTCAGCTCATGGTCGAGCACAGCACTCATTCGGCAAAGCTTCGTGGACGAAAGTTAGCAAGTTTAGCTTAGCCTTCGTGCTAAGGTCGCTAACAATAAACATGAAACAAAATAAAACCTTTTTAACACATTTAGTTAAATGCAATGCTGTCGCCGGCTTCCTGAGCATAATGTCCTGATAATTGTGTTGTTACATTGCATTGTTTACACAGTTTCAGGTAAACATTTGAGTTTAATCATGGGCCACTGTAGCCGCTATAGCTATATGTAGCCTAGCTTACTAGCACCACTGGTTTGAATGTGCTATGAATGACTAGTGGTTTCTGTGAAGCGCCATGAAAAGTGCGATATAAATAAATCCAAGCCATTACTATCATTATAGTTAGTGTTGTCTCAAATCGCACACAGTTGTTGTGCATTTAACAGAACTAACGATGGCAACGACTGCCAACATCTTCTTTTTTTTGGACTGCTATCGCCGCCAGTCAACACATCTAGCGGTTTTGTTTGTAACTTCAATTAGTGATCATTAACACCTTCCTTTTTTTTTTGCTTGTGTGCATGCGCCACCTGTTTAATGCGACATGTTTTATATTCTATGTTTTATATCTTTATATTTTTACATGTAGTTTGATTTTTCGTCATCTTCTGATCATCCATTCATTTTGGCTGCTGAGCCACTCAGTGTTTAGTCATGTAATAATTAACAGTATCATTACTATAATAGTTGAGCACTGCTGGAAGGAATGGACTCTAGTTAAATTTAAGTGCCAGTAAAATCACACACTTAGGGAATAATTTTCCCTTCAGGGTTTAAAATATAAATCTGCAGCAGCTTCGGCCTCAGACCAGCGGCTGGCTGCGTGTGACACCTCGTAAATGTCACTTAAAGAAATCTGAAGTGTAACCTGTAGAAAGGTGGCAGTAAAATGGCTAAATGGTGAACGGGCGGCGTTTATCCAAAGTGCTTTTACAAGCTGCACTCAGCGATTTGGGGGCGTCGGTGTCCGACTCAAGGACGCGGTGACGAGTCAGGTTGACAGCCACGGCGGCGGTGGCTGCTGCTGCTGCTCGTGCACGTGTGGGTTTGAAAGCTCGTGCACTCGTGTCACTGCTCTCTCTTTCTGCTTTTATGGCGTGTGTTTAGTGTGTGTCCATCAAGGCTGCTTGATAGCCTGAGCTATGATAGTGTCAGTGTGTGTGTGTGTGTGTGTGTGTGTGTGATACCATCAGCATTCCTGCGTGTCTCCATCATCTTCTCTCAGTGTCTTCTGCACAAGGACACAAGGAGCTGCATGTGTGTGTGTGTGCATGTGCATGTGAACGTGCACACACCAACTCCACCTACACACATTCAGGTCAATTTAAGGGTCCATTATGTGCGTGCATGTGTGTGTAATAGCCATGCTATTACGGACAGATCGGTTAGACGTGTGATTGATGTGTGCGTCTCCCGGTCCCTTTGTTTGTGTGCATGTGCACGTGTGTGTGTGTGTGTGATGACAAACATGACATATCTCAAGGTTAAACTGTTTTCAGCTGCAGATGTAAACAAGAAAATTAGATCCGTGATTGGTTGGGATGGAAGGAGAGACGAGGCGGTGACCATACACACGGACGGCGATGCCTTCACTAGGTCAACAGGCAGGATCATCATCATCACCACGTTATCTCTGCTCCAGGTTTGATGAGACACTCAGAGGATCCGGGAGAGTCCAGTGTGGGTCAGCTGACAGGTTTATTATCCTAAATCTAGACTACACAGCCTCCGTGACGTGTCCCACAGGGTCGGCCATCTTGGCTGTACCTGACTGAGGGATCTGTAGAGACCAAATCAGGTTATTTCCCAGGCTGCAAACATTTGGACATTGCAGAGAGAAATGCAGAGAGGCAACGTGCATCAGTGGTTTTGCATGAATTTCCCTCCAAAACAACTCTGTGTGGTAACGTTGTGTTATTATCTCATAGCGTGGTGAATGTGCAGGTCACAACTTGTCCACCAGAGCGTTGTGGAGTTGTTGGATTGTGTATTTGATGAGTTTGATGAGGGAAACCAGGAAATCCCATGAGCCTCCGTAGCGTAGCTCTGAGCAGCTCACGGCTCTGCTCCGCCGTTCTAAAAATAGCTTGCACCGACAATTAAAGGTAACAAACCTACTGCTATGACTATAGGGATTATGGAAATGGGCCAATTTGCCAAAATGTTGAACTATCCCTTTAACATGGGAGTCTATGGAGACTGACTCACTGTTAGAGACTCGACTAGTGGCCAGGAAGTGTCTGCATGTGATTGGTCACGATGCTAATTGGATGTCACATGATGGTGTGAGGTCATCGAGCTTGTTTCTTAGAAGACTGTGCAAAATCAAATTGAATCAATAATGTTGTTTGTAATCTGACCAGCTGAGTAAATACATGTTCATATTATGCTTTAAAGTTTGATTTTTGTTTTGTTTTTTGTTTGAACCCATCTTCGAATGTACAACCAACAAAGCCTCAGTTTGTTCTTTGATTACAGTTTACAAAACTGTATCAAAGAATATGAACATTGAGATCTTACAAAGACACAGTCACAATTTTCCTGTAACAATATTATCTGCGATGACATAAAGTAAATTGGTAAATAGACAAATCGCAGTTTGTAAAGAATCCTTTGATTTATTCCAGTCTGACTCTTAAATCTCCCTTAAACTATAATTATCTCTGGGCTTTATCTCTAATTTCACTCAGGATAAAAAAAAACACGTGTAATTTGAACAACAAAAGCGAGAGTCTGACAACACAGTGACGGCTGCTGATCGAGGCGTCGAGCTGAACGCTGATGAAAGTTAATCACTGTTGTTGTTGTTGTTGTTGTTGTGATATGACATGTTTTTTTTTCTTTCTTGAGATCTGTTGTTTGTGTTTTCTTTCATTGACATGTCTGTGTTCTGCTGCAGGGATCAGGATGGAGAACATGTTCACTGCTGTGGCGGCTTTTATTCCAATTTTAGCTGTTTTTTTAATCTCTTAATTCCAAATATTTGTCAAAAAACATGTATTTTTATGTTTCATAATCTTTATCTTACTGAAACTCCTCCTGTGTGCTGATCATCATGCATATCCAAGGCTTTTGGCAACTGGAGTAGAGTAACGGCAATCAATCGGCAATCAATATCTTTGACCTGTCTTCTCACTATAGCTGTGTGTTTTTACCAGAAACATGTAATCATGTGGAAGTGAACAAACACGATTCTTGGAAAAGCTCCGTGGAAAATCGTTCCTGAGCAGCCGATGATGCAAAAACAATCAATTTCCACTTAAAAGATTTAATATTGATATCTTAAAACCCCGAGACTGGGGCTTTTCATTTGCATTTTGTTTTCAGTGAAAATCCACATGTGCACTGCAAAAACTGCAGACAATGACCTGAGATCAGTGTTGTCTCCATCTCTAGATAAAGGATCCCTTAGCAAAAAGTTGTTTATTAAAGTGTACTACAAGTATACTCATTTTATACTAAAACTGAGACAGTGTACTTGAAAGAGTACTTTTGAAATCTTAAAATGACCTATAAACTAAAATGTGGACTAGAAGTATATACTTAGTACACTATGAATATATAGATGAGTGTACTTGTTGTATACTTAAAAGTGTACTTTTGTGAATTTAAAATGACCTATAAAGTATACTTTAATAAACTAAAATGTGGACTAGAAGTATAGTACACTAAGAATATAGATGAGTGTACTTGTTGTATACTTGAAAGTGTACTTTTGAAAACTTCAAATAACCTACAAAGTATACTTTTATAAACTTAAAATGTTCCAATTTAGAACTATTAAATGAGTATTTATAGTATATGCTACAAGTACATGGTCCATATACTTGCAATACTTATACTTGTACTCAAGCATACTTCATAAAATGAACTTCAAGTATACTACTGTTTGCTGAGGGTTGTAATTACACTCTGTCAGCTTTATGTTCTTCCACCAACATTATGAAAACTGTATGATGCACACGGAGCTCCGGTGGATCCAGATGCTGCAGAGTTGCATCAGAACTTTTTTTTTTTTACAAGCTGTGCAACAACATTAAATTAGTGTAGCTTCGCTTCACACTCCACTCTGATCCTCTCTGGGGGTGCAGGGTAATTAGGAGGGAAATATGAGTAAAGCCATTTAAATTTGTAACTTCAAAGGCGCAATATTGATGTAATTGCACCAATCTGTGGAACAAACACCGGGACGCAAATTACACATTGAATTCCTGCGACAGCAGCACAGCGCTGCGCCGGGCTCGTCTCTGCGAGGAACACGTCAAATGACTCTTTTCAACTTCCTGCGTCTCCGTCAGGTTGGTTGGAGTTGGTGCTTTTCCTAAAGCTCGCAGCGGTGGGTTCTATAATAACTCTTTTTATCTCTTTACTTTTCTCACTTTTAGCAACAAAAGGAAAGAGGAGGCTGAGATGGTTGAGGCCTGTCGTCCTTCTGTTCACTTCCTCTATCCTTCCTTCTTTCCACAATCCTTTTCCCCTTCCTTCTTTCCTTCCTTCCTTCCCTTTGTTCTTACTTCTTCCTTCCTCTTTGGATCCAATTGACCTGATCTGTTCCCTCCCTCCATCTTTCTTTACTTCCCTTTTCCCAAATTCCTTCTTTCCTCAATCCTTTTTGCCTCCCTCCCTCCCTTCTTTCCTTCCCTTCGTCCTTTCCTTTTCCTTCTAATCTGTTTTTTCCCTCCTTCTATCTTTCCTTCCTTTTCCCTTCCTTCTTTCATCCCATCGTTCCCTTTGTCCCTCCTTCCTTCTTTCTTTCCCTTCATCCTTCCTGTTTTCTATCCCTTTATCCTTCCTTCCTTCTTGCCCTTTGTCCTTCCTTCCTCAATTCTTCATTCTTTCCACAATCCTTCCTTCCTTACTTCTTCTTCCTTCCTCTTTTGATCCAGTTGGCCTGATCTGTTCCCTTCCTCCATCTTTCTTTCCTTCCCTTTTCCCAAATTCCTTCTTTCCTCAATCCCTTCTGCCTCCATCCCTTCCTTCCCTTTGTTCTATCATTTTTCCTTCCTTTCCCCTTCCTTCTTTCCTCCCATCGCTCCCTTTGTCCCTCCTTCCTTCTTTCTTTCCCTTTGTCCTTCCTTCCTTCTTTCCCTTCCTTCCTTCCTTCCTTCCTTCAATCCTTTTCCTCCCTTCCTTCCTTCCTTTCTTCCTTTCTTACTTCCTTCCTTCCTTCCTTCCTTCCTTCCTTCCTTCCTTCCTTCCTTTCGTCAGCAGGATGGTTTTAAACTTGAGCGGCTGCCACTGAGCTTCTGTTTGTCGAGCCGGTCTGACAGAGCGGCCAAATTGGTTTTGTTAAAGTCCAACTATTGTGACTCTGAGCTGCAAACGTCCTTTTTAAAGCCTAATATTTGTGACATTGAGCAAATGGCGGTCATTTTAAAGTCTAAATATTGCGACATTGAGCTTAAGTTGCTCTTTTTTTTTTTCAAAGTGCAGCTGCTGCAGCGGTGACCTTATAATGTGCTTTTATGAAGCAGAGACTGAGCCGAGCCGTGTCCTTACAGAGTTCACGCTCGGGGAAAGTCGTTCGAAATTCTTCATTCTTTCCACAATCCTTCCTTCCTTACTTCTTCTTCCTTCCTCTTTTGATCCAGTTGGCCTGATCTGTTCCCTTCCTCCATCTTTCTTTCCTTCCCTTTTCCCAAATTCCTTCTTTCCTCAATCCCTTCTGCCTCCATCCCTTCCTTCCCTTTGTTCTATCATTTTTCCTTCCTTTCCCCTTCCTTCTTTCCTCCCATCGCTCCCTTTGTCCCTCCTTCCTTCTTTCTTTCCCTTTGTCCTTCCTTCCTTCTTTCCCTTCCTTCCTTCCTTCCTTCCTTCCTTCCTTCCTTCCTTCCTTCCTTCCTTCCTTCCTTCCTTCCTTCCTTCCTTCCTTCCTTCCTTCCTTCCTTCCTTCCTTCCTTCCTTCCTTTCGTCAGCAGGATGGTTTTAAACTTGAGCGGCTGCCACTGAGCTTCTGTTTGTCGAGCCGGTCTGACAGAGCGGCCAAATTGGTTTTGTTAAAGTCCAACTATTGTGACTCTGAGCTGCAAACGTCCTTTTTAAAGCCTAATATTTGTGACATTGAGCAAATGGCGGTCATTTTAAAGTCTAAATATTGCGACATTGAGCTTAAGTTGCTCTTTTTTTTTTTCAAAGTGCAGCTGCTGCAGCGGTGACCTTATAATGTGCTTTTATGAAGCAGAGACTGAGCCGAGCCGTGTCCTTACAGAGTTCACGCTCGGGGAAAGTCGTTTGGTTTTAATGCAAACGTGCAGAAAAAGTTAGTTTCAGTCTCTCCTGCAGTGAATCAGTCATCATCCAACATCTATCCTATACTTCATATACATCTTCTTGTCTTTACACTGAATCCGGTCCAAGTGGAGCTGATTATAAATCACAGCAAACAGCCCACAGAAAATCAATGATGTATAATTTCTTTTCATCTCACAACAGGGACCAGTAAATGTTTTTATTTCATTATTACTGCACATTACACATCAGCAGTCATTTATGTCCCAAAAAGTGGTGCACAAATATATATTTATATATTAAGTTTCTTTTTTTGGTACATGAATGACTTTATTTAGCTCTTGTTTTTCCACAGAGGAAGCTTTTACAGTAATAAATCAACCTCCGCTGTCAAATGTACAGAAACTCAGCAGAAAAAAGTTGTTTTTAAATGATTTATCTAATTACACAATGAATTTGTTTACCTCCCGCGGGGCTTATTACAGACGTGAGACTTACTCAGCACTTGAAAGACTCCGACTACTTCCAACGGAGGCAATTAAAGGAATAGATGAATGACATGAAGTGAGTTAGAAGGATTTTCATGCAGGAAGCTTCATGAGCTGCAGATCTGGACGCTCCCACGAGGCCACAGCTGAGCAGGTGTGTGTGTGTGTGTGTGTGTGTGTGTGTGTGTGTGTGTGTGTGTGTGTGTGTGTGTGTGTGTTTCTGCTCCCGCATGCTCTCCAGGGATTGGCCAAATTTGTAAATGCCAGCTGCAGCACCAACGATGTACTGTAGTGAGGGAAATAGTGGGACTTAGAGCTTGATTGTCTGCTGACAGGTATAAAGCCATTAAAGGGATAGTTCACCCAAAATTCAAATTTCCACTCATTATCTACTCACCCTCATGTCGACTAAGAGCTGTGAGAATCATTCATTCATCCAAAAAGACACACCAAAAAACATCCAAATACCTCCACACTGCTCGTCTGTAATGTCCATCTTGTATTGAAGCCCCGACATGAGAAGTTGTTCCGTCGGTCACAGGAATAGCAATGAACTGAGACACTGGGAGCTTCCACTACAAACAAGCTTAAAATATAGACTTATTTAATTGTTTTCGGAACAGTTTCTCATGTCGGGGCTTCAATACAAGAGGGACATTACAGACGAGCAGTATGGAGGTATTTGGATGTTTTTTGGTTTCTTTTTGGATGTAGAAAAATGGTGTCCATTCACAACCATTATCTGGACAGATAATGCAAAATTTGAATTTTGGGTGAACTATCCCTTTAAAGATGTTGAGATGTGGTTCAGGGCTGCAGGTGAGTTTCGCCCCGAGAGGACGGAGCTTCGCGTGTCGTCAGATTCAGACATGAAAGGAGTAAAAACACAGATGTTCTTCTTCAGATTTCATTTATTGCTCTATTTTTATCACGAAGGAACAAAGCAGCGACTAAATGATGCAACGAAACATCCTGGATGAGGCTGAACATCAAGCGTCTGTAGTTTTCAGTATCTATAAACGTGATAACTGGTGCCGGTTTCATTTGCTCTTCAGTTTCACATGGAGCTTTTATTTATGTGTCTGTTTCTAACAGAGACATCAGAGCTGAATATTCCCCTGACGCTGTTCACTGAGCTGAGGAATCATCAGCTCCGAGACAAACCCACCAATCACCGCCGCCGCGGTATCCAACACTGTCCACAGTCCGCTCTGCTCGCAAAACTCTTCTACACTATGATGTGGTACATTGTTGAAAGTCTTTATCACAAGTGCCATCTGGACTAGAAATAGCAGGATCACTGACTTCTGCAGAGCTAAGAGTCGGTGAAGCCTCTCGTCATTGAAAATGTTAATCTGTGGCTTTTGTTTGAGATCCGTTCTGCAGCTCCACGGTGCAAAAACTCCAAATCTTTCCAAGAATATTTGTCGTATTTCTCATCAAAATGTCTCATTTCTATTCAAAACTAATTTATTTCCACTTGAAATAAGACTCATCACCTAAAAATTAACATGTTTTTAGATAATTTCACTTGTTTCAAACAAAATAAGTAGAAAACTCTGCCAGTGAAGCAGGTTTTGTTTGCCCCACTATCAGATTTTCTACTATTTAAAGTAAAAACAATGCATGCAAGAAGCAAAAAGGGTCTTAAAACAAGCTGCTATTATGTAAAGAGTCTTATTTTAAGTATAATGAGATTGTTTTGACTAGAAATAAGACAAATATTCTTGGTAAGATTTTGAGTTTTTGCAGTGTGAGTCCTTTATTCTTGCAGCTATCCAATAAGAGGTAAAGAACAAAACCAGCTGATTCCAGATGTTGCTCTTACAGTATTGTCACTCATGTGTGCACATTTCACCTTGTGAACATGAAGACAATGAATGTACAAACATAAATATATAGAATAATTAATTTTACACCTAAAATGTTAGGAAAATACAGCCCTGAGTTGAATTTGCACGGAATTGTCCTTTAACTAATGTGCTTTAAATGTAATTTTTACCCCAGAGGTTGCACATCTGGTTCGTCCAGCAACAACAACATCATATTTTAGCCTCTTGTTACATGCAGCTCTGTCATCTTGCTGCAGCCGACCACATCGTCACAGATCCGTTCAACATCCAACGTGTTGAGATTCAAGTCAAAGTCAAGTCAAGTCAAAGTCATTTATTGGTCTCCCGTGGGAGAAATTTATCGCGGACAGAGGACGATGCTGCTACACAGAGAAAGATACATGAAGCCATGAACATAAAATCATAAAATCATAAAGTGCAATATGCCACAGATATTCCAACATTCATACACATAATCCCACATTCCATATGCAGACATTCATACTATAATGCTTAAAATGTAAAGTGCAATATGCCTCAGACATTCATACACATGATCCCACATCACATCACATCACATGCTATGCTGCTCATTCATAAATTTAATTGACAGGGGAATAAAAGAGTTTTTAAGGCGGTTGTGCCTGCACAAGGGGACACGGAATCTCCTGCCTGAATTTAAAAGTTCGTATTCAGGGAAGAGAGCATGCGTGGGGTCAGCTAAAATCGAATTAGCCAACCTAAGGGTGGCCTGTTCAAACAAATCATGGGGAGTACGTGGTACAGGGGAACCCAGGATTTTACCGGCCATCTTAACCAGGTTAAGTATTTGAGATTTGGCTTTTATTGAGATTACCAAACCAGGACGTAATGCCGTATCTCAGAATGGACTCAATGGCAGCACAATAGAAGATATTCATAATGTTTGGACTAACGCCGAACAGGCGGAGTCGCCTGAGAAAGTGAAGGCGCTGATGGATTCTGGCACACACAGCTGCCACATGTCCAGGAAAGGTCGTTCTAAATGCACTCCCAAGTACTTTACAGAGTTGACTTGTCTGATGTCATTACCATGTATGGCACACCTACAGATCGTGGGTCAAGGATCATTTCAACAGTTTTACATGTGTTAATATACAACTTGTGAGTATCGCACCAGTCAACAAACATATCGACAGCAGCTTTGTGGTTGTCAAATTGTTGGTAAGAACTAAGGATTACAAAATATTTCACCACAAGTTGGTTAGGCTGGGAACTGACACAGTCATTTGTATACAACGTGAAAAGAAAGGGTGAACTGACGCATCCCTGGGGGGCCCCCGTACTACTTAAAGAAATGTTGGAAAGGACAGAATTAAATTTCACCTGCTGGGACCGCAGGGAGAGAAAGGAGTGGTACCATTTGATTAGAAAGGGATTCACATTCAGCTCCACCAATTTCTTAAGAAGAATGTGAGTTTGAATTGAATTGAAGGCCGAACTAAAATCAATAAAAAGCAGCCTAGCGTAGGCTGATGGGCTCTCCAAGTGTTTTAGGGAGAAATGCATTATAGTGGCAATAGCGTCGCATGTACTGCGTTTTTTTGAGTAGGCGAACTGTAGGTGATCAAGAGATTGCGCCACATCTACCTGCAGTGCCTCTAATAGAAGTCTTTCCAGAGATTTCATAACATTAGACGTGAGGGCGATAGGCCGAACTGGAATTATAATAGATTTTTTCCAGAGATCAGGTACTGTATGAGTATCTATGGAAAGCTGAAAAAGCCGGTGCCAGACAGGAGAGAGTTCATCAGCGAAGGTTTTAAGAAAAAGTGCTGATAAATTATCTGGCCCCACTGCCTTTTTCACATTCATGGATTTAAACACTTTGTTAACAGAGAGAGGGTCAATAACAATCCTGTCCGTATCACAATTACAAAAGACATTTTCCAAGACAGCACAACATTCATGTATACTATCTGAGTTCTCAAAGCGCAAATAAAAGTCATTTAGCTCATTGGCTTTAGCGGATTCATTAAAAGCATATGGGGCCTTCTTTTTTGTGTCCATATTTGTCATGCCCCGGATACAGTCCCACAGTTTTTTAGAGTTCGAGGAGGACAGATGTTGTTCTGCCCGCTCTTTGTGCTGCAGCCGAGATACACGTAGCTGCTGGTTAAGGTCTTTTTGAGCAGACCTGACTCCTGCCTTATCATTTAGTCTGAAGGCTTGCTTCTTCCTGAAGATACATTCCTTTATACCCTTGGTCACATAAGGCTTGTTGTTTGGGAACCTTTTGACAGTCTTTTGGGGAATGATTGAGTCGATGCAAAAAGAAATGTAGGCAGAAATAGAGTCAGTGGCAGAATTAATATCGTTGCTCTGGAAGAAAATGTCCCAGTCAGTACATAAGAAACAGCCTTTGAGCTCCTCCATTTTATCACTGGACCACACTTTTACAGTATGGGATTCTGGCTTACTTGATTTAAAAAGTGACCGATATGTTGGGAGCAGCTGGACAACATTGTGGTCAGAGTTACTATTCGTATGTTTCCTGTTTGTTTTGGCCTCATCAGAGGAAACCCGTGTCTCTGTGATGATGGGATGTTTACCCACAAACCCCCAGTTTCATTTTGTTAGACGACACAGAGAGAAAACACATTTTAAAGAAACAACAAAGGAGGAGGCAGACAATTAAAACGCTGCTGTGTAGCAGCGAGTCTGTCTGAGTGTGTAATTACAAACATAGGAATTGTATATGTTTTATTTTTCCAGCTTCTGAGGAAACAGAGGAAACATAATCACTGCTTCGTGTAAACAACAGGAATTCACCTGCTTTAGCCGCGACGTGTCGAAGCATGTCGTCTTGTGTGTGTGTGTGTGTGTGTGTGGATGCATGTGTGTCTTGGATAAGGCGCCGTCTCCGATGTGTGCGTTCGAGGCTCGGTGTTAATTACTAGTCCGTCTCACTAAAAGACTCAGAGCATTAATGCAATCAGCCTCAAAACCAATTAATTCAACATCTGCTCTGATCAAATTTGCCTCTGCCGTGTTTTGATGATGTATCCACACACAATTATTCCCTTAATCTGATGAGAACAATTAGTCGTCTTGCCATGACGACGCTGTCTAATTATCAAATATCACTGAGCCGCATCACTGAAGTCCACACTTCTTCTTCCACCGTGTGTGTGTGTGTATGTGTGTGTGTTGGTCGTGAAACGTGGATTTTTGGGTTTGTTTGTTCCCTCCGCTCCGTCCCTTTCTTTTGTTTCCCTCTTTCTCCTGTTTTCTGTTTGTGCTCTTTCTATTTCTGCTCTCCCTTTCTTCCCATAATCCCTTTGTTCTCCCCTCTTTCATCCTTGTTTCGCTTTCTTCCTTCTTTTCTCTCCTTGATCTCCGCCCTTATCTCTCCTTTCCTTCCTTCCTCTGTTACCTTTCCTTCCTCCCTATCTCACTCTTTTCCTTCTCTTTCTTCTTCCCTTTCACTTTCTTTTTTCTTTCCCCCTTTCCTTTCATCACACCTGTCTAATCAGTGTTTAAACTCACATACCTTCCCTCTGATTTAATTTACAGTTTATGTAAATGAGTCCAACTATAAATCAAACCGCAGACTTTGGACTCGACCTGTCCAACATCTGCACCATAAATCACCATTATTCACCAGGTGAGACATGTTTAAGCCACGAACACACACCCATCGCAGTGGTACGATGATGTGTGTGTGTGTGTGTGGTGACAGAGTGTCACCTATAGTGCCATAAGTCAGTGTGTGTGTGTAGCGCAGCGTGATTTAAGGAGCTAGTCTAAATGCTAAGTCCCAGCACTCACTCACGGCGCCGACAGCTGCTGTATGGGCTCCACCCGCATTCATCAAAGGCCAATCAAAAGGAATCTGAACTGTACAAACACCGGGGACTGTAAAAGTGTCATTATTACAGCACATCTCACTCGGCCTCATTTATCTGCCCCGGACTTTAATTCTTCATCCAAAATCTTTCTGGGGAAAAAAGCTTCGGGAAGGACACGAACTGAACAGAGAGGGTCAGAAAGAAGATGATAGAAGTACAGCGGCCATGAGAGACAACACAACATAGTGTTTCTGGGGATGCAATTAAGTGAGGGACCGGTCCAGGGACACAATGGCCCCCAGGCCCTGAACCCTCACTGACTTAACTGAACTCCGACTGACAGAAGTAAAGACAGCCTATACAGTCTGTGGCCGGAGTGCACATTTATTTATTAGAAAGTTAAAAGTTGCCTACGCCTGTCTTATATATTCACAAGTATTCTACGGTAGTTCCTGTAGGTCAAAATACCTATTCCATCCTGCGCAGAACACCAATTAATCTTCCTTTCAATGGGGATATCCCATTTTGATAGGTGTATGACCAAATATTCTAGTTAGAAAAGGAGTGTCTTTTTCTGGTTTTTAAAAACCGGAATATGAGCGTATTCAGATTTTTCATTAGGGTTATTGGTGTTTACATGGCCGTGTGCAACCGGGTTATTGCTCATATTCCGGTCATGAAAGGGTTATTGACTGCATGTAAATGCACTCAGTGAGTCCGTAAGAGGTCGGATTGGAATTGGGCCAATAAAGCGAGGGACCGGTCCGGGGACTTTAGTTGTTGTTGTTGTTGTTCTTCTTCTTGACTTTAGAAGTTGTGCAGCTTCCTGTTCGTGGGTTTGACAATAAGCTGAGGTTGTTTGGTTTATTTATTTATTTATTTTTTTATATTTTTTTGGCGTTTTATGCCTTTATTATGATAGATTAGTAGAGATAGACAGGAAAGGGGGAGGCAGAGAGAGGGGAATGACATGCAGGAAAGGTCTGCCCGATGCGGGACGTGTCCTCTGCAAAAACATGGGGCTTCCTGTTGTGTTGTTGTTTGGTTTATTAGAACGTCAATATCACATAGACTGTTACAGTAGCTTAGCATTAGCCTTTAGCCTGGTTCTTCACCGTATTGTGTCCTCCAGAAACACTTCCTGTTGTGTTGTGAGTTTTTGCAAAACATGTGTCTTTGCATACTAATATAGGTGTATGAATATGTATGAGATTCAAAGTCACATCTTCAAACTGTCCTGCAAAAGTCCTGCAATAATCTGTCCAATCACTCACTCTGTGCTATAATAACAGCTGCTATTACAGGTAGATCCCAGTTTGTTGTTGGTCTTATTCTGCTCTAGTGTCCTTCAGCTTTTTTCCTCTTGCTGAATCCAGGTGCGTTCACAAACATCTGACCGAGTTTCACTGAGCGTATTAAGTTCCTCCGAGCTGTCCTTCATTACGGCGCTCATGTGTAAATCATGTTTTCAATCTCAGGTGCATTATTTCTGTCCACCTGCTGTGTTTGCTAACATGTCGGCACCAGGAGGAGGAGGAGGAGGAGGCGGCGGCTGTAGCGTCCACGGGGAGACGGAGTGTGTGTTTACTCTGGTCCTGTTTATTCTCACGCTGTTTCAAACACTGTAGCACACACACACACATGAAACACAAAGCGAGACAAACAGCGTTGTGCTGTTTGCTGAGTCATCCTCAGGTTAGCACCAAGAGACGAGACGGATAGAAGTCTGGGGCTGGTGGATCAGAGGGGGTTTGAGAGAAACCAATTTGGGCAATGTCAACCATTTCATCTGCAGTTAACGTGAACCAGCTAATTACAGATTTGCATTTCCATCCAAACAGATTGATTGCAGCAGCAGCAGAAGAGGGACGCCAAACAGAAGGAGGGAGAGAACAGTGGGAGAAAAGCAGATTGAAAATGTAAGAGACAGACGAGAAGAGGGAGAGCAGGGGGGAGGTATAGTTACAGTTGTCTGTGTCATGATGTGAATGGTAATGAGGCAGGGACAACAACAACTACACCGGGTTTATTTGAAGCTTTTACAACGTGGACGTCTCCTGTTCCTCTGGGGAACCGGAGGCACAGGAAGAAGAAGAAGAAGATGAAAAAATCCAAAAACTCAGCCAGGAAGAAATTAAAGAAACATAGGCCTACAGTACTGATTTTAATTTCATCTGCAGTTTCACCTCTCTTTGTTCTATCGTCTAACATTCATGCGCTGTAATTGAGGATTTAATTTCATGTCGTCTGGGAGGACGTTTTCTTCCTCCAAACTAAAATTCTTGACTTTCTCCAGCTTGTAGCATCGTACAAACCTCCAGATCTGTGCAACTTAAAATCTTATTCATGTGTTTCATTGCTGTGTTGTGGATGTTTCATTTCTCCAGATGATTATGCGTTTATACGAGTGAAACTGCATTTTTAAAACCCAGCGTTATTAGAAAGCGTCTATATTGCCAGAAAAACAAAGACAAAAAGACAAAAAAACTGACGCACAACTACTGTGCGATGATCAAAACTGTTTCAAAACAATTATGCCCTCTCGCCCTCTGGGTTTTAAGGAGTTAAATGTTAAAATTAAAATGTTGTTGTAGCCCTGTGGCTATTATTTTCATTCATTCATATATAGATGAAGATGTCTGTTTTGGTAATAGTTCATGAAGTGTAAATATGTTAAAAATGTTGGATTATAAAATGTTAAAAAACAGTCATTTCAAGTCAGAGATAAGAGTGGTGTTATTTAAAAAAAATCCTTCATAGGTGAATGTCAGCACAAGGAGACCCCGATTGTTGTGGGGCAGTGAAGCATCTTTCTTTTTATTCACCCATCTTTGTATGTCTGGAGAGCCAATCATGTCCTCACCTGGCTCAGGTGGGCGGGGCTTAGCGTCACCTACGTCCCGCAGCAAAGTTAGCGCGCGGTAGCAGCGTCCTGTCCGAGTTGGATAGCTGTAAAGTGTAAAAGTAAAAACACTCCTAACTTCCAAGACTGACGGAGAGTCGTCCTGTGGTCGATGTGTGTGAACTCTGTGAAGCTGCCACAGGTAAGTTCATGTGTTTTGATGCGCTCGGTGCTGTTGTTTATTTGTAACGTGTATAAAACGAGCCGAATCGCTAATCGCCATTAGCCTTTAGCTTAGCCTCCTCCGAGGCCTTCACACTGTTTATTCTGCATTGTCATTAGCCGTTGCTAATTAGTTTGATACATTCTGTGGGTTTTTCGCCATGAATAGAACTGTAGCTCAGTTTCTAAGAGGAATTGTGTGATTCAGGACCGGACATTTGCCATGAGAGGGAGAGAGTGAGGACCGGGAGCTCTGGACCGTGGAGGGAGACTGTAGCTCCTGGACTTGAGCGTGGTTTCCCCGCACCGTGTTGCTGCACGCGCCGTCCCCTTGCCGCTGGAACTGCACCTTGCCTTTTGCCCCTTTCACCCCCATCTTCATCTCTGACCGGGAGGATTCGTGAGTACACTAACACATTGCACGTGCTTTTTTGTTTGTGCTGGTTAAAACCCACTGAAGTGGTCAGTCGTTTCCGGTCTCCACGCTTACAAGTTGAACGGGCTTGCAACGTTTGTTTTCATTCACCTTTATAATAACCCTGCGTGAATGTGTGTGTGAGTGTGGGCTGTGGACACTTTATTTGACCTGGTCACTTTGAGTTTGCATTCTCTCAGTGGGTTTAACAGTGGTCATTTACCTTTATGTAATTGTCGGTGCAAGCTGTTTTTAGAACGGTGGAGCAGAGCCGTGAGCTGTTCAGAGCTAGGCTACGGAGGCTCATGAGATTTCTTGGTTTCCCTCATCAAACTCATTAATACACAATCCAACAACTCCACAACGCTCTGGTGGACAAGTTGTGACCTACATCAGCGGTTTTGCATGAATTTACCTCGAGAAGAGTTTCTGGATTGTGTATTTGATGAGTTTGCCAAAATGTTGAACTGTCCCTTCAAGGGAAAAGTTGTTCTGGTTTGAGTCGAGTCGCTGGTTTTGTTCAGATCTGAGAACAGCGTCCTGTGGAGCTGTTACGATACGGCTGATATAATATTTGCTGCTGTTGATCTGTGCAAAGGCTTTTTTTCAGTTGTATCTTGCAGATACTTTAGAATAAAACTCGGTGCATTGAGTTAATGTTTCAGAGCGACTCACTCCACCAAAGTGTGGATGGAGGAACCCCACAGGAATCAGTGTGAAGTCGCCTGCTAGTAGGACCTCTGTATACATGAATAATATTTATCTTCCCAGCTCAGCATCGCAGCATCTTCTATTCTGTCAGATCCCACACAAACCAATTCATTATTTTAAATCTGGTTCTCGACTCCAAAAGAGACGATATAGTACACAAGTTTTTTGCAGAAACTCCAGTTGCAGTTCTGTTCTTATCCAGATGAAGCTGCCACTTTTTATTTTCTCACGTTGACACAGGATCACGTGAACAATTTGACGCTTGACGGACCTGCACAGTCGTTGCTCTTGCTTTTGTTTTTTTCTCCTTCACCTGTTTCCAAGGACGAGATGATGCAAACGCTTCTTCTTCTTCTTCTTCTTTAGTTCCTATAATACAAGGCCACAGCTTCTATGTAGCTCTGTGTAATGATTAGTCGGCGCTCTGATGTCGTATTAATTCAAACGCATCGTTTCAACTCGGAAGGCTTTTGTTTTGTCAGGAATTAGTGAAAAGTGTTGTTTGTCTCCGACGGGAGGAGCAGCTCGCTCCCGTCTGGGCTTTTGTCTCGCAGCGTCTCCGTCTCGTGCCAGTTTCTGCGTCTGTCAGTCGAGTCTGACTTCAGATTAAAGAAGAGTCGCGGCTCATTTGTCATGCGACATGCACACAGACTTAGAACAATGAGTTACGATCTGTGATGACACAACTCACAAACACACACAAAAAAACTTTGACAGCTTTCTGGATGTGCAACCATACACACTTAGACACACACACACACACACACACACATACATGCACCAGCTGGCAACGAGAGAGAGAGTCAAGTGGAAATCTCTGCCATGGGCTACAAACAATAATAAACTGATTAGCATTCAGCACCCTGAACGCAACACAGCCACACTTTGACTCTCTCTTTCTCCCTATATTTTGTTTATTATTTGTTTTCCTCCATCCCTCCACCCCCCCTCCTGCTGGAGAGAGACAATAGGATGAGAGAGCGTTGGACGATGATGACTAGAACAGACCATAATGAGGTACAGTTACTACGCAGCCGAGATGACAGCATGCGGCAGGCAGCAGCATCTCTCTTTCTCTCTCTCTCTCTCTCTCTCTCTCCTCATCCGTCTGTCTCTCCCTGCGCTGTAAACAGATGTAGAGTACAACAGTGTAACCACAATCCCCCTGGGCGCTCCGCGAGCCGCTCACTCTGGAAATCTATCTCCTCTTCCTCCTCTTCCTCCTCCTCTTCCTCCTCTCATGTCTCTCCCCTGTTGGGCCACAGTGGACCGGCTGCGGCTCTGTTGTAATTACGGAGCTGAATGATTTGGCTTGTAGTGCCATTGATGGGTTTGTTGCTGCTTTTTTATTTATTTATTTATTTTTCTCTCTCTCTCTGTTGGTGTTGTTCGATCTGAAGGAATTTTCTAGAACACAACAGTCGTTCTGGTCAAAACCAAATATGAATCGATTGAACTCGTCGCATCGAAACGAGACCGAACAGAAAAAAGGTTGCGGGTGCTGTTTTACACCTGACTGCACCACTGGCTTCTTGTTAAGGATGTAGTAAGTGATTAAAGGGCTAGTGCATCCAAACACACTTTGAGGCTGCTGCAGAGAGTCTGTCTCCAGAGGTAACCACGGTGACCACTTTACATCCTACATGTTTAGATATTTATGATGAAAACTGATGCCAAACTTTTTTTGCATTTTGCCCCAAAAACCTGGAGGTGGTTGGTTTTCCATCATCAGCTGTGATGTCACAGTGATGTCACAGTGAGGTCAGACCTGCTGCTGCTCAGGTGGAGGCGTCGACCTGCATGTCAGTGATGATGGAGCGTCTCACCTGCAGACACCTGATGATCCTATCTGGTCCTGCTGACGGTGTAGAACGATGCCTTCACTGCCCCGGCCTGTCGTAGTTTCTAAGGAAACACATCTATGTCCACACCTCTGTGTGTGTGTGTTTGTGTGTGTTTGTGTTGGTCTTTAACAAGCTGAGAGAGGTTGATGTACGAGCGGCCAGCTCCCATTCGCTCCCTGCTTGATCATGTTGATGGATTGTTGGTCCAAGTGTGTGTGTGTGTGTGTGTGTGTGTGTGTCGATGCTATAGATTGAAAGATATAAGGTGAGTTTTGTGGTGAATTCCCGAAGGCCACAACTTAAACAGCACTTGAAAAAGCGTGTGTGTGTGTGTGTGTGAGAGCTTCTTGTGTAAACAGCCGTCTCCATCTGCTTACACTGTGTGCTAATGAACTTTCCCATCATGCACCTGCACATCCTGGCGTCAAAGTTCACGATCACACTCTCTCCGTCGCCTGCTTCACACTCTATATGTACGTATATATTGTATGTTTATATATATCTGCGTTCATGCAAATCATGTGACAGAGCCAGGAGATGCAGTGCGTGACTTTTCCCATGGTGCACCTGGGTTTTGTCGAGTGGCCTGTGTTCAGATCTTCAGCGTGCTGCTGACCTCAGCTCGCCATGTGACTGTGATCGTATCTCGTCGTGATAAACAGAGGCTTCACTTCGTTCTGGAGCTTCTTGAAACGCGTCGAGGAGGAAGTCGTTTACGCGGCTCCTGTCTCCCATAACAACCGTGTTGTTTCCCTGTTGAAGTGGTTCAGTGTCTTTACTGGAGGACACTCGACGAGCAACGGATGAACCCGTCCTTCACTTCCTGAGGCTGAGGAGGAGACGGAGAAATGACGCGTTGAACTTGCTTTTTTTTACTTTGATAGAGACCGACACAGTTTAGAGAATTGAAGTTCTTTCTAAACAGAAATTATTATTATTATTATAATAAAGGAAAGAAAAAGGTATGCTTTGTTATTTCTTATGTTTTGCTTTTACCATGTTTGAAATGAACTGGATAGAACTAGTAGAAGTTATAATACTAATAATAATGAATAATAATAATAAATCAGAGTTAAAGTTCCCTCTTTGTGTTTTTATTTATTTATTATGTTAACATTATGTTTGTTGAGCTCTTTCATGTTACAACTGTAGTTTAAATCCACAAACAGCAACAGCAAGTTATTAAGTTTTCGACCTGCCAGATAAACAACAGCAGGTAAGATAAAGAGAAAAACAAAAATAAAGAAATAATAAGAGAGAAAAGATCAAATAGAGAGTAAAAATGATAAGAAATGTTCAAAAAAGGACCAAGAGAAACAATACAGAAGCGTAGAGATCCCTATGTTTACCTGCATCGACTCCCTTCAGCTGCTTTACAAGATAAAAAGCATCACAAGCAGAGGTCAGAACTCAAACTCCCATCATGCTCAGCTCCAGCTCAGCTCCAGGTCCGTCCAGATCTGAAACCTCCATCAGTCTGTTTGTTCCACTCGCTGCGTCTTCAAGCCTCAGCAGTTTATTATTCACAGCGTTGGCTCTTATCACAATGTGAACACCAGGGAAAGTGAGGACACACGCTGTTCATTAGTCCACTGAGACGTCTCAGAGTTTGTCTTTACCTGCGTGTGATTTAAGGCTTTAATAAGGGAAATCAAAACTCGCTGCTTTTCTCTCTAATTAGTGTAATTCATGGACACAGCAGCAGCAGCAGCAGCAGCAGTGTGTGTCTCAGTGTGGATGTTGTGTAGACAGCTGCAGCTGGAGACATCTTTATATTAACTGTTGACGACTTTAAATTCTTTAGTATGAGCATGAATCAAGGAGAAACTGACGGTTTTATTTGCCTATTGAGAATATTTCAGAAAGAAGGTTAAAGGGATAGTTCAACATTTTTGGCAAATTGGCCCATTGCCATTATCCCTGTAGTCTTCTTAGCAGTAGGTACGTTGCCTTTAATTGTCGGTGCAAGCTGTTTTTAGAACGGCGGAGCAGAGCCGTGAGCTGCTGAGAGGGTTATGGCAATGGGCCAATTTGCCAAAATGTTGAACTATCCCTTTAAAATCTGACTCAGACTAATTTTGCATCTTGAACGTGTGTGTAGAGTTTCTTCTTCTCGTCTTATTGACAGTGATAACAAGTTGTTTCCAGTGACCAAGGGGGCAAAGCCTCATTACAAACCATCATTTACCCAAATAATCCTTATTTTTTTCACAATTTCATTTGTTCAGATCTGGACTCATTCATATTAAACAAGTCAAGTCACGTTTGATCATGTGACTTCCTGTGAGATCTGGACCCGCCGGCGGCAAATCATTACTACAAACAGCAGGTGTGTGTTCGTAAAATCATAATTTGTCCAAACTGTCTTGATCCAGCATGTTATTTTAAAGTTTTGTTCAGATCTGACAGGCGTCGAGTGTTTTGCAGCCTGAAGACACTTTCGCCGTGTGTGTCCGAGAGTTGAACTTCAATTCAAACTATTGATACACAGTGCAAATACAGATATAAACTAAATCCAGCTGTTGTGTTACTGAACCAGACCTCACTGATTAGAAGACGGAGCTTCTTTCCAACAAGACGTTGTGACATTTCCTCCGAGAGAAAAGAGCTCGTCGTCGACTGTGAAGCATCTTGTCTTGTAAAAAAACTCTTGAGTCGGTTGCGTTCCCGTCTTTGTTTGTTGTCTGGATTCTTGGAAGCGGTCTCAGTCATTTTCTCTGGCAGTTTGCATTCCTGTGTTTCTGAGCTCCTCGTCTCCGCAGTGTGTCACCAGTAAATACTTGGCCGCGTTTTGCACACACGAATGAACAAAGTCTCTCTCTTGATTTTTATTCCGCGGTTTTGGACGACAATTTTGGAAGAATTTATTTGCTACACGAGTCGTAAGCGATCCTCAAAGGTCACATCTGTGGAGGCCGAGACGCAGCGATGGAACAAAAAAAAACTGTGGCTGAAAGATTCCAACACGTATCAGCAGCCGTTTATTTTACTTCATTTTATCAGCCAGCGACTTCTTTATTGAAACCATCAGTGTTTTTACTGCAGCTGAATGAAGATACATAAATAGAATAACCAATTACTGTCACAGTGGGAGGGTGAAAACACCAGATGCAACCATGGATGAGTGGGAACAAAGTTTTTTTTTTTATTGGAGGAAAAGAGGCAAAAAAAACACAAGAAGGAACCAAAAAAATGCAAAACGCAAATCTGAAGTTTCCAAAAAAAACAAGAACTCATGACGCACGAATGGAGATGAAGAAGATGCAACTGATTTGCACAATAAAAACAAGAAAATTCATAAACCATATAAAGACAAAGTGTGATGAGTCAGATAAATAAACTGATGCTGTCATGAACACAGATGGAAGTTGCATCCTCAGTTTTATGTCACTCCTGCTCTTCAGAGTCAGATCATCCATTCCCTTCCTCCTCCTCCTCTTCTTCTTCTTCTTCTTCTTCGTCTTCTTCATGGTTTCTGGCCTCCAGGTCGGATGTCAGCCCGATGCCAGATCCGATCAGCAGGGGTGCGGTCGTCATCCTGCGCAGAGGAAGTGTAGAGCTGGGCGGCGGTCAGCGGGGTCGCTCAGGCTCCAGTTATTCTCCACTGGCTTCATTTCACCGAAGGGTCTCTGTCACAGTCCGCCGACGAGACGCTGATCTCCGACCACAGACTCTCTCATCCTCCGGTCCGGGCCCGAGGACGGGTCACCGGTCTGGGATGAGTTCAGCTGTCACACGCAGAGGAGGTCAGGGAGCTCCGGATGGATCTCGTCAATGAAAACATGGCCAAAAAAAAGAAAGGAATCAGATTTATGAAACTGCATCATCCAAATCAACCATCAGTTTTCAATGCAAATAGTCAATGTGTTTTAACTGGAGAAAGTTTTACATTATGTTGGTTTTTTGCTCAGTCCAATTAACATACACTGTAAAAATGTTTGTAGAAATTACGTTAAAAAAACTGCAAAACTGTAAAATCTTAAATATTACATCACCATAATGGATACATTAAATGACCCTAAACCAAAAAAGAGTGCATCAATTTCATTTTTAATGTCACAATATGTAGAAAAACTACATTTTCTGGGTAAAATTAACCAGAAAATACCCTAAAAACATGTTATTATTCTGAAACCAAAAAGGAATACAAACAAAAGAGCAGAGAATTGGTTCTTGCTTTAAACATAATTTGTGCAGTTATCCCAGAATTTCAATGCATGCGACTTTAAAAACAGTTTGTATTTTTCTGACGTACTGAGGTGAGGAATGTCTTGTATTCCCGTCCGTGCTCCATGCAGCTCTCACTTCTCTCTCTGCTGTCGCCCGTCTGGTTTTAGTATTTTGGAAGCGAGCGAGCGAGCGAGCGGCGTCTGGGCGGTCGTCAGGCGCCTCTGTTCCTCTGCAGCGTCTCAGAGAGCTGAGCTGAGCTGAGCTGAGGTGTGTCGGGGCGTGCAGGCCATGCGTGAAGTCGCAGAACATGAACACTGCTGGATCCCTGCAGGGTTTTTTTTTGAACAGGCGCGGTGGCACAGTGCAGCGGAGTCACCGTGAAGTCTGTGCAGAATCAGTCACATCTAAGACGTTTATAGCAGCAAGACATTTAACATTCAGGTGATGTTTATTGTTATTTAGCTTCACACGAGGCAGCTGTTGGATTTCCATATTTCCAACCAGTGAGCCGTGCACGACATGCATGTTACGTCCCTTCAGCCTGTGCACTGCACCTTTACATCCCACTGTCATCTGCAAAACACACACAGACACTTCTTCTCTTCACCTTCTCTTGCTGCCTGCATGGTCTTATTCCCATTCCTCTCTCGTCTAATCCAGAGAATAAGAATGACACAACAGTAAAAGTAAAGTGAAACTCTGTGTGTGTTTGTGTGTTTTCTGACCTCGATTCTAGATTAAATGTGGACGCAGATAAAAAAAGGAAAAGAAAAAAAAGAAAAGTGGACTTACTTGCATTGCTGCTCGTAATCTTGAAATATCTTCTCCTCATCTTCTCCAGCTGGACTTTTTTCCCGCTTCTCATAAAAGAAACTTATTTTTTCACCTTCATCTTCCTCCTGGGACCTTTTAACACAACATAAAACAGCAACCAGGGTTTTTTTTGTTTGTTTGTTTGTTTGACCTCTTGCCCTCTGTTACAACTGCGTAATGCGTTTGTGTTTACTGCCTTTTACAGTATTTACTGTGACTGGCCTTCATTTGTCAGGTTCTGTAACACTGGACGCAGATTATTGTTGCAGGGTGAAGATGTGCAAGTACAAGCAGCCCATAATGAACAGTGCAGGAGCCGCTGCTGCTGCGTTGGTGTATTCTCTTTACAATCACAACAAATAGAGCTGCTGTGAAAATGTGCAGATAAGACGCATTTCTTTAGATGTGATAAAAACATACAGGACACCAGGGTTGTGTTCAAAACAAGACATTTATACGTGCTGGACTTTTTCAGCAGCTTGTTAGCAGCACAGTTGACACATTTTAAACTAACACAAACAGATGCATTGAAACACAAGTAACTGTAGCAGCAGTTGTGGAGTTGTTGGATTGTGTATTTGATGAGTTTGATGAGGGAAACCAAGAAATCCCATGAGCCTCCGTAGCGTAGCTCTGAGCAGCTCACGGCTCTGCTCCGCCGTTCTAAAAATATCTTGCACCGACAACAAACCTACTTGTAGGGATTATGGTAATGGCATGGTATTCATTGTTGGGTCATGTTCACGTTCACGTCCTTGAAATATAATTTATTCTTCCCTAAAAATCCATTAAATTGCTGTTTTTTCCATTTTGAGTTTTTAATGAGGCGGCTGCAGCTGCTGTCCGTGCTCGTCACAGATAACAGATCACAAAGGTACTAGAGGCTTTCATATTTTTAAACCACAATGCGCTGCTGATCTGGACGAGTGCAAATTCACACACAAAGCATTTTTTTTTATTTTTTTTTTTATAATTACGAATTAGCCGTTAATGAGCGCCAACCATTCAGCCGCTCTTGGCAGGAAGCGGGTTCGTCGTCGTGCAGGAGACTTTGTACCGCGGCTCGGCTCTGGGAAAAAAAGGCTTCTGAGGGAACTGGGCTGGGTCCAGGTGGAGCCGCGGTGGGGAGAGAGGGGAGGAGGGGGGGGGGTCTGATGGGGGCCAGGCTTCCATTTCTGCGACCGATGTAATCTCCACTTCCGGCACTTTTTGTCTCACTCTCCCACTCGCTCTTCCTGCTGTCATTAAACACTCTCAGGAGACGCCCAGGTTTCTCTCCATCATCCTCTCCTTCCCCCCCCCCCTCCTCCTCCTCCTCCGACCCCCCCCACCTTTCTGTTTCTCTCTCTCTCTCCTCTTTTCATCTAATCCGCGATTCAAATTACCTGAACGCCTAATGCTTCCTTTTAGCGACGCATGAGTGGGATCAACTGAAGGGAGTCAAGCAGTGGATTAATTCAGACGCACACACACACACACACACAAACACACACACACACAGTGTTAATAAACACAACGGGAAAAGGATGCAATAAATTCCATCTGCACAGTGTGTGTCTGTGTGTGCGTGCGTGTGTGTGTTTATTGAACAAACCTGCCAAAGTGCTGGTTTGAATCAGCCACATCTGGAAATCTGAAGTGTGGAGAATCAATGTCAGGCTTTGGAATGTCTCTCTCTCACACACACACACACAGACACACACACACACACACACACACACAGAGACACAGAGACACACACGCTCAGTCAGGTTGTTATAATGAACCAATTTTCTGCCTGTAAAGGTAAACAGCAGTAACTAGTCAGATGCTGCAGCAGGTTTGTTTCTCTGCACCTGAACCAGTTGGAACCCAAATAAAACTCCACCGTTTATGTGTATGTGCACAAGTGTGTGTTTGTGTGTGTCTGTGTTAAAGTGTGTACCTGGTCAAGGATGCACATGTGCTTTAGCTAAACTCTTAAAGGGATAGTTCAACATTTTGGCAAATTGGCCCATAACCCCTATAGTCATAGCAGTAGGTTCGTTACCTTTAATTGTCGGTGCAAGCTATTTTTAGAACGGCGGAGCAGAGCCGTGAGCTGCTCAGAGCTACACTACGGAGGCTCATGGGATTTCTTGGTTTCCCTCATCAAACTCATCAAATACACAATCCAACAACTCCACAATGCTCTGGTGGACAAGTTGTGACCTGCACATTCACCACACTATGAGATAATAACACAACGTTACCACACAGAGTTGTTTTAGAGGGAAATACAGAGACTGTTGATGAAAAACTGTCCCTGAAGGCAACGTGCATCAGCGGTTTTGCATGAATTTCCCTCTAAAACAACTCTGTGTGGTAACGTTGTGTTATTATCTCATAGCGTGGTGAATGTGCAGGTCACAACTTGTCCACCAGAGTGTTGTGGAGTTGTTGGATTGTGTATTTGATGAGTTTGATGAGGGAAACCAAGAAACCCCATGAGCCTCCGTAGCACACTGTAGCTATGCTGCGATTATGCCAAAATGTTGAACTATCCCTTTAAGGAACACTGTTACATGTGTCCTTGGTTTGTGAGGAATGAGTCCAACCTACTGAACTGATGTTCACTAATCAGACGTGTGATGATCACGGTTGTTGTTGTTGTTCAGTGATGTGAACTTGCGAATGTGAATTTGTTGAAACTCTTTTCTGTTTTCCTAAACATCTGTCTCCTTGTGAAACATCTGCATTTCATTTTTAAACTTAATAAAGTGTCTCAGTCGGGGGTAAATGGATTTTTATCTCTGCACATCGTGAATCAACCAAACTGCAGTGAGACGTAATTTAGTTTCTATTTATAAAAAAAACCAAAAAAACTTCAGAGATGAATTTCAAGTTGTTGTTTTTTCTTTATTTTCTCTCTTTTCAACTTGTTAAAATGGAAATGTGAGATTTCACAGCAGCGGCGGCGGCTGGCGAAGTGATGCAACTGAACAACATCAGGCTGATTACACTGTTCAGAAATAAGGTGCTTCAATCAGAACCACTCTCACGTCCTGGTTTCTGACTCTGAGGGGGCGTGGCCTCTCTCTCGCTGCTGGGATGAAATCGCTGCTGAAGTGCAGGTTGTGTGTGTGTGTACGTACGTATGCATCTATTCATAGTGAATCCACTTTGACTCTGCCAAGTGCCTCTTAACACCTTTATCTGCTCACACACCCTGTTATTATGTGGAAATGTGCACGACGCAGCTCGGCTCTCCATCCGACATCAGCTGCGTCTCCTGAATCGTGAGCAAAGGCTGATTGATTGATTGATTGGAAGATTAATGTGTCTTTTTTATTATATCTTTTATTTTATTTTTATTTTAACCCCACTGACTCACAACACGTTTCTATCTTTAACGGCCACTTATACACTTTACACTAAGTCACATTCATCCAGATACGTTTGATTGGAACTTACTGTCTGTGAACCTCAGGATTTCATTTCATTTTGCAGCTTCAGTGCGTAAGATTGTGCGTTCATTCCTCACAATCGTCACAGATACGTTTGTTGGAACACCATCTTGTTTTCAACCTCAGATTTCATTCCATTGCTCCAGCTGTTTTTTGTTGTCATTCATTTTTGAATATGAGTGATCCCATTATAAAGAGGCAGAACATTTTCAGTAAATTTCTGGTGAGGAAGTTTCCATCGTAAATTAACCTGGGGAAATTTGGAAATATTCCAAATTGAAAACATTCCATGGGAATTATGGGAATTATTGGGAATTTGTGGGAATTAACTGTTGTCCTTCGGGTCCATCATTCCTTCTTTCTTTCCTTTCTCCCTTCATCCTTCCTTCTTATTCCTCTTTTGATCCAGTTGACCTGGTCTGTTCCCTCCCTCCATCTTTCTTTCTTTCCTTCCCTTTTCTCTTCCTTCTTTCCACAATCCTTTTTGCCCCCTCCTTTCCTTCCTTCCTTCCCTTAGTCCTTTTTGACCCAATCTGTTCTCTCCCTCCATCTCTCTTTCCTTCCTTCTTGCCTCCCATCCTTCCCTTCTCCCTCCCTGCCTTCCTTCATTCTTTCTTTGCCTTCATCATTCCTTCCTTCCTTCCTTCCTTGACCCAGGAGGACAGCAGGAGGGTTAAGTTCTCTGTTAAGGACCAACCTTGAATTTTGTAAATTTTGGATTTATTTCCATTTATTTCCGTTAATTCCCATGGAAACTTTGAAAATTCCTGGCATTTTGCAACCCTATGATTGATAAAGTAAAGTGACACTTGTGCACCTGCACTGTCTTGAGTAAGAAATCTCCACATGATCGAAATGAAATGTGATCTTCTGACTAGAACCTGTGAGAAAGTGCAAAGTTGAACACGTGAAGAAAACGTTGCTGTTGTGAATTTTCCATGAACCTTGAAATTAAAACAGCTGGAATCTTTTGAGCGGCCATTTTGAAGTAGTTTCAAGTCGAAGACAAACATTAGTTTGTTTGAAACCGGAGACGTTTCAGGCTCAGCTTCTCCTCCCGAACTCCCAAAATGGAGAGAAATACATTTCCACAGCTGTTTATTCCCATTCCAACAGTAACCATGAAAGAGAGAGGAGGAGGAGGAAGAGGGAGGAGGAGGAGGAGGAGGAGGAGGGGGGAGGAGGAGTGGACGAAGGCAGCGAGAAGAAGAAGTGGAGGAAAAAAAAAAAACTTTTTGCAACTCTGCACTCTGTGTAGCCGTGCGGTCGCTTTGTAGCTGTAATGAAACAGCAGGCTGTGGGACCGCGCTTCTGGAAGTAATCTAGGGCCTCGCCTCACACACACACAGTCACACACAGTCACACACATGCACACGCACACACACAGTCACATAAAGTCACAGAGGCCCACAAAGACACACATGCACGCACACAGACGCACACACACAGCTGGCCGTCCAAGAGCCGGGGCCCTGGCTGCATAACCACGAGCTGCTTTAATGAAAGCCTGTAAATCTATTTGTGGAGCTGAAGCTACCAGGAGCAGGGCAGGGTCACTTCACACACCTCCTCCTCTTCCTCCTCTTCCTCCTCTTCCTCCTCTTCCTCCTCCCTCAGGCTTCAGCTCTCAAATATAGAGTTTATGTTTTATGGCTGAAACTCCTAAAAAAAACTGTGTCACCGTGAGCCAAGTGTCTCCGGCTGCCAGGCTGAGCTTTCCTTTGTGTGCGCGACTGTAAAAAATGATATCACGTCTCAGCTCGGCCCTGAACTAACTGTAGCTCCGAGGAAACTAAACACGAGCTGAACGGATCCTCCTCCTGTGCACTTGAACGCAGCACTAGATGTAGCTCCACTAACATGGAGCTCATCATGATAAACTTTGCTGTTCATTGTATGTGAAGTAAAAACCACTTATTGGATGAATTATTAGGTTCCATCGTGGTTTGAAAGCTGTTTTAAACTCTGTTTATAGAGAATGTGTTGGATTATTTGAATTCCAGTGATTTATGGAGAATTTATTATTTATTATTTTAGGTTTGATGACACAGTTTTATTTCATTTTCATGCAAATGTGACTGTACTGCTCTGAAACAAGAAGCTCCGCCGCGTGGATCCCAAGGTTCCCAGATCCTTCTGCCGGTTAGAACTGGTTAGAACTGATAAACTGGATATAACGGGTTATACTGGTTAAAACTGGTTATAACTTATACTGTTTATAACTGCTTATAACTGCTTATAACCGGATATTGCCAAACTGGTTATAACTGGTTATACTGGTCAAAAGTGGTCAATAACTGGAACTGGTCAATAACTGGTTATAACTGGTCAATAACTGGTTATAACTGGTTAAACTGGTTATAACTGGTCAATAACTGGTTAAAACTGGTCTATAACTGGTTATAACTGGTCAATAACTGGTTATAACTGGTCAATAACTGGTTATAACTGGTCAATAACTGGTTATAACTGGTTAAACTGGTCTATAATTGGTTATAACTGGTCAATAACTGGTTATAACTGGTCAATAACTGGTTATAACTGGCCATACTGGTTAAAACTGGTCAATAACTGGTTATAACTGGTTAAAATTGGTCTATAACTGGTCAATAACTGGTTATAACTGGTTAAAATTGGTCTATAACTGGTTATAACTGGTTATAACTGGTTAAAATTGGTCTATAACTGGTTATAACTGGTCAATAACTGGTTATAACTGGTCAATAACTAGTTATAACTGGTCAATAACTAGTTATAACTGGTCAATAACTAGTTATAACTGGTAAACCTTTGCTGCTGGTCCAGAGTCTCCAAGATAATTTAGTTTTATACTTCTTTTATAATTCTTATTTCTTTCCCAGTTTGCTCTGAGATCAAAGTTGGAGTTAAGGTGAACGACATCATTATATCTGTCCCTGTTTGAACTCACATTATTCACACACACGCACACATATAAAAAAAAAATTAACACCCACAGAGGTGTCTGTGTGTGTGTGTGTGTGCTCGTCATATTTTCCATCTCATTCCACAATAAGAAAACTTGGACGAACTGGAGATGAAGTCGTTTATTTGTGAAGTGCAGAATCGCTGCATCACATCACCACCCGTTGCAAACCTCAGTGTCATGACTGGAGATTTTTCCACATAGTTTCTGCAGCAGCACATCCCTGGATCTGGATCTGGATCTGGATCTGGATCTGTGCTGTGCAAGAGGGGGTGGGGAGGTGGGGGGTTGGATGGTGTCATGTCTACATCTGTACTCTGCACGCCTGCCCAGAACCTCAGTATGCCTGCAAGCGCTCCAGCTCCGAGGCCTCTGCTTCCACTTTGATGGGAACTTAATTGTTCTGGCTGCAAGCAGTTGGGTGCAATTACTAAAAAGAAAGAAGGAGAGAGGGAGGAGGAGGAGGAGGAGGAGGAGGCTGGGTCTGGATCTCAGGGTGTTGGTGCATGTATGTGAGGCTGAGAGACACCAGGCCTGACCGGTGTCAGCATGTGGAATTAATTAGACTGCCTGGGAGAGAGGACGAACGGAGGCAGGAGATGAAACGGGAGAAGGGAAACGTGTAGAAGGAGACACTGTGACAACCAACGAAGAAGAGGAAGAGGAGGGTTTAATTGAAGAGATGTGCAGCAGAAGAAGAAGAAGAAGAAGGGGATTACCCATCAGTCTCCTCTCCGTCCTCGTCACGCTGACCCACGCCTCGTTTTAATGACCAGTCCCGAGCCCAAGTTGTTGTTTGTCACAATTTCTCTTATAAAAACAAGTTTTCTGTTTTGCTGCTGCTGCTTCGTGCAACATTACACCATCTCGTCTCGCTCTGTAATTACACTGAAACGTCTCAGCCGCCCGCCGCCCGCCCGCCCGCCGGCCGCGGCTGTTCCCACCTACTGCACTGCTTTTTAAATGAGAGTTAAAAAGTAAAAGAGCTGCACCATGAGACCCCTCTGTGTGTGTGTGTGTGTGTGTGAGGTTATGACAATAATTAGAGCCAGAACCAGGAAACGACCAAAAAAAAAAAAAAAAAAAAAAACTCAGTCCGATGTTTAAAATATAGAAGAGATGACTTTTCTAAAATCTTAACAACCGGTGGTGGAGCCGGAGGAGAAAACAAAACATCTTATTATCAGAGCAGCGGCCGGTTCAGCGTGTTCTCAGCTGCTGAACGTCCTCCAATCATCTTCCTGTTGCTGCTTCTGCTTATTCTCTACTGTTGTATCATTATATTTTCTCACCAAAAGGAAGTTTTTTAAAGTGGAACTCTGCAGGTCCAGTTTTTTTTCTCACTTTTGGTCTCTTTTTTTTCTCTGTGGAGCTGCTCTACAGTTTAATAGTGCTTTTTTTTTACAACACTGTCGTAAAAACTCCCAGCTAACCCTTCTGCCTCCCTCCCTCCCCCCTCCGTCATGTGCATTTGTTTTCAATGAAGCCAGTGAGAAAGCTGTGAGAATCCATGGAGCGATGTCGAGGTGGGAAGCGTTAACTACAGACGGTGTTGGGACGGTTCACTTTCTACATGGATAGTTCAAAGTTTAGTTCATCATTCAAAATTTTTGAAAAAAAAAACTTCACGGTTCCAAAAATACAGTAGTCTTTAAACTCTTTAAAGGAATAGTTCACCAAAAAATGAAATTCCAGAGTATTTTTTTATTCCTCAAAGTGTATCTGGAGGAGTAGGAATATGAAATGGTTTTTGTGTCGGGCCCTATTGATCTCATATTAAGTTTTCGTTAGACTACAAATCCCCCTCCCCCTCCCTCTCCAGATGCACTTTGAGGAATAAAAAACTACTCCATATTCATCAGCATGAGGGAATTCATTTTATTTTTTGGTGAACTATTCCTTTAAAAACACACTTTTTCTCCCTGGCATTTAGTTGAGTCGACACATTTGTCTGTTATTAGTATTTCATGGTGTTTTAATGATGGGATGTCTTTCCTGACCTGTACAGCTATTTTGTCAGCTTCTGTTTGTTTTATAAATAAAGGTTGAGTTGTGTTGAATCTGTCGACCTTTAACACACACGACTTCCTGTGGATTGGTCGATTGAATCTCTGCTGGTTTTAATCCCATGAATCAACTCGTTGCTGCTTCACTTTGGTTTTCACTGTTTCGTCACGTGACTCAAATCCTTCCAGAAATAAACTGCTTTTTCTTTTTCTTTTTTTCCAATGCACCACAGGCTGTTTGTTCCCAAGTGTGTGTGTGTGTGTGTGTGTGTGTGTGTGTGTGTGTGTGTAATCAGTGCTGCTGGACTCTCTCCATCTGCACAAGATGAAATCGATCCAGAGACAGAAATTGATCGGCTCGATGCAAATAGCAGGAGGCTGTTTTTATTTATTTTTATTTTTATTTTATTCTGCAGCTTTTAGTAAAAAAAAGCTGTTGAGTGAGGGATTCATGGAGCTGCTGCTGAACGCCTGTTGCCCACACGCATGAACACACACACATTCACATCCTCTGACACACAGAAAATTAGCCAATTAGGCAGCACACACACACACACAGACACACACTTTGCTGCCACTGATCTGTATCTTTCCCCCTCGTGTCTCTAATCTTGACACTAATCCTCTCCCATAGGATCCTGTCATCTCACTCGTGTGTCGTCTGTCACAAACCGCACAAAAAGTTTCTTTTATGTGTTCATTTTTTATTTATTGTTGCTCCGTCATTGTGAGAAATCCTTAACAAGAGGGAACAAACTGACAAAACCCTGATTTAAAGATTATTTCTGTGACGTTTTTTTTTTGACTGATGGGATTCAGTGGCTCTATGCAGATGATGCCCTCGGTTATTGATACAAACACACACACAGACGCACACATACACATACTGGAGCCCTGCAGCATCTCCTCACGCTGGCAGAACGCAGCAGCAGTCATGCCCCAAAGGCAAAAAGAGGCGAAAAAAAGCGATGAATAAATGACAAGAGTGAAAAAGGAGTCTTTAATTCTGTTTAATTCTAGGCTACTCCCCTCACATCCGCTTGGAGAGAGTGTGTTTCTGTGGTGGAGTCATGTCATAGCCATGGTATGTGAGCAGCAGAAGTCTGAGGTAGCTGGAAGAAAACCAAAACCAGCTCATAACACACACACACACACACACACACACACACACACACACACACACACACACACACACACACACACACATACAGTAGAAAGTAGAAGGGTGGGCTCCAGTGTGAACGACGTGGCCTAGATTAGATCAGAGGGTGACTCATTTCCGTTCAGTGGTAGAAAAAGACGGGGAATGTCCCTTTATGGAGAGAGAGAAAGGAAGCCAAACTCATCCCTCATTCACTTCATCCCAGCCCTCTCACCCTCTTTTGTTGTCTTTCTATATTTGTCTTCCTTCCCATGTGCCAGCGTGTTTTCCCGTTCTCCCATTTAGTCCCTGAACGCCTCGCTCGTCTCTCGTCTGTTCGCTGTAAAGAAACTATGGGATGTTGGATGTAAATATGAAGGGATCCAGGTGAAACGTCACAGATACTGTATGAAGCAACACGACGCAAAGACCAGTACGTTTTATGCAGGATTTGTACCTTAAAGGGATAGTTCAACATTTTTTGGCAAATAAAATCCTAATAGTTCAACATTTTCTGGCAAATTTGCAGACTCAAACTGGGAGGAGGAGGAGGAGGAGGAAGAGGAGGTGAAAAATAGAGGGAAGAAGGTGGATGTGTTGATGGGGGATGAGTTTGAAGTTCTGAGGAGAGGAGGGTCTTAGAAAGGGAAGAAGAGGAGGACGAACGGAGCTTAAAGGAACATTTCAACATTTTGTCAAATTGGCTCATTGCTATAACCCCTATAGTCATAGCTATTTTTTGATCGCTGTTTTTAGAACGGGGAGCAGAGAGCTGCTGAGCTCTGCAGGCTCATGGGATTTCTTGGTTTCTCTCAAACTCATCAAATACACAATCCAACAACTCCAAAATGCTACCACACAGAGTTGTTTTAGAGGGAAATGCAGGGAACTAGTTTCCAGACACGGCTGCTAGGCGGAGGGATTTCAGAAGTGCAAGTAGTTCTGACTATTTGCCTCATGAGCCGTAATCTTTTGTTTATGTCAGATAAGACTACACAAATATACACATGGTAACATGGTAGATGATAAATGACGTTATTGTGACTGATTAAACTCACTGTGAAGAGTGAGATAGCGATAGAGAGAGAAAAAGATACTGAAGCAGGATGAAAACGACAAAAACAGCAACTTTTCAGATCCAGCCTGCTAAGATGCTAACCAGCTGACCCAGGGTCAGTTCAGGGTGAGACATGTCAGAGGAGGAGGAGAGAGTTACTTTTAAGTGAAAATAAAATATTTGACCTTCAACATTTTGGCTTTTATTGGAAACCACCGCCTTCGACCTAATGTGTTTTTTCAACCTATATCTAGTTTCAAAAGCAAATGTTTTTACAGTAAAAGCCAAAAGTTTCAAGGTCTGAAGTCTGAGTCATACTGGTTTTAAGGAAATGTAACAAATATGTCACACAAACCTCAGGTCTGAGGAAGTTTTTAGGGATTGTAGGATGTTTATGCTTCTTCTCTCTGCCTTTACATTTGTTTGTAATTAATACGCGCCTCTCTTATCCTGCGCCCGCTGTCCGTGCCGTCAGAGACGCTCAAACCAAGCATGATGGATGTCTTCCTGTCATGTGTCTCCATGATCAATGTTCTGTCTGTGAGGTTTGTGTTTCTGTAGTAAAACAGTTTGATGTGGAGCGTTGGTGAAGCTCGGCTGCTCTGCGGTTCCACCAGAGATGAAGGAACCGGAGTGAAGGAGGCTCGGTGAACGCAGCCGGAGGCCGGAAGGCTGCGTCCAGTCGCTGCTATTAAAGGACTCGCTCTCAATCACTCTCACTGTGTCTGTTCCACTCTGCTGCCTCCACCGTCCTCCATCCTCCACCGTCCTCCATCCTCGTGAATCTCAGAAAAGGTTTCTAATGTTATGAACAAAGAGTGAGGAATATCAGAGGAGTTGTTTATGTGGGGAAATCTCTAATAAAACATCTGATTAAAACAACATCAGGAATTCACGGACGCTCCGACTTGTTCTTTTTTTTATTAGATTCATTGTGATTCTGAGTGAGATCGACTCATGTGAACTCCAGGGTTTGTTGTTGTTGTTAATGATTTCACTGCCGGGCTTCTGTTGTCTTTGTAGCGTGAGTCAGTTATTACTCAATTTGTTCATATTGAGTCATATTCTGCAGATAAGCATCATAGATATACAGTAGTTTGTGTTGCTTCAGGGGGAAGTCGCTGAACCCCCTAGTGGCCGCAGCCAAAAGTTAATATGGAAAAGACACAGACGAACATATTTATCATAAAGCATTTCTCCATAAAAAAATACTAGTAAACTAAAGGCCCTTATGCATCAGGGATATATGTATTTTTCATGCAAGCAATTTGCATGCCACTATTTTACAAACTCTAGTTTTCTTCTTCTCGTATGCAGCAAAAATGCATCGTACTTCTTTTCCAGATTGAGGTCAGTTTTTCTGAGCTTTCGCCCAGCGACTAAAAGCATCAACCAATCGTGTTGCGTGGAAAGGAGGAGGCAACAAACATTGGTTCATAACGGTTGTGTCAGTCACATATTGGCATCGCCTCTGGCTGGTAGGAATGGTTGGTTTTGATGTGAAATATATTCGCCTGCAAACTGTTTGACAGGTTATTTTCATAAACCATAAAACTGGTCCAATCCTGTGTTAAGTCGCCCTGCAAGGCCAAAGAGGGAGACGCTGACTGCCTGGGAGTAAATGAGCTCATATACTGTACATTAAAGCAGACACTACACCTTATACTCTCTGCATAAAGACTAAACTACAATGCTCTCTTCATTTTAACTCATGTCAAGGCCAAAACCACCATATACTTTGGGGGGGACATGTCCAGTTAGAAGTTCTTTGTAGAGGCTTCAAGGAAAATTGTGTGTTGTGCATGACAGAACAGTTTTTATCATATCAATTATGTGATTAAATTCTGGTTCTGGTACCGGTTCTGGAATTGGCTCTGTTACCGGTTCTGGTACTGGTACCAGTTCTGGTACTGTTATCGGTTCTGGTACCGGTTCTGGAATCGGTTCTGCTACCAGTTCTGGTACTGGTATCGGTTCTGGTACTGGTTCTGGTACTGGTCCGGTTCTGGGACTGGTACTGGTTCTGGTACTGGTTCTGGTACTGGTCCGGTTCTGGGACTGGTACTGGTTCTGGTACTGGTATCGGTTCTGGTACCGGTCCGGTTCTGGGACTGGTACTGGTTCTGGTACTGGTATCGGTTCTGGTACTGGTCCGGTTCTGGTACTGGTTCTGGTACCGGTCCGGTTCTGGGACTGGTACTGGTTCTGGTACCGGTCCGGTTCTGGTACTGGTTCTGGTACCGGTTCTGGAATCGGTTCTGTTACCGGTTCTGGTACTGGTACCGGTTCTGTTACCGGTTCTGTGACTGGTACTGGTTCTGGTACTGGTTCTGGAATCGGTTCTGGTACTGGTACCGATTCTGGTACCGGTTTGGTTCCGGTTCTGAACTGGTTCTGCTTCAACTGGTGGAGAGATGGAGCAGAGAGGAGGGATGGAGGGATGGAGGGATGGAGCAGAGAGGAGGGATGGAGCAGAGAGGAGAGATGGAGGGATGGAGCAGAGAGGAGGGATAGAGGGATGGAGCAGAGAGGAGGGATGGAGCAGAGAGGACGGATGGAGGGATGGAGCAGAGAGGAGGGATAGAGGGATGGAGCAGAGAGGAGGGATGGAGGGATGGAGCAGAGAGGAGAGATGGAGGGATGGAGCAGAGAGGAGAGATGGAGGGATGGAGCAGAGAGGAAGGATAGAGGGATGGAGCAGAGAGGACGGATGGAGGGATGGAGCAGAGAGGAGAGATGGAGGGATGGAGCAGAGAGGAGGGATGGAGGGATGGAGCAGAGAGGAGAGATGG
The DNA here is from genome assembly GCA_030347415.2 of Decapterus maruadsi. Classification (NCBI taxonomy): domain Eukaryota; kingdom Metazoa; phylum Chordata; class Actinopteri; order Carangiformes; family Carangidae; genus Decapterus; species Decapterus maruadsi. The sequence goes on from CM064892.1 coordinate 2,867,802, forward strand.
AGGGATGGAGCAGAGAGGAGAGATGGAGGGATGGAGCAGAGAGGAAGGATAGAGGGATGGAGCAGAGAGGAGGGATGGAGGGATGGAGCAGAGAGGAGAGATGGAGGGATGGAGCAGAGAGGAAGGATAGAGGGATGGACGGATGGAGGGATGGAGCAGAGAGGAGCAGGGAGAGAGTCCTCACACCATGTTCTAAACAATTTTCAAAAATTAATATCATAGATTGTAGGAAATACTCCACCCCCCAGTCTCATTAAAAAAAGTATGAAACTCTGGACCTTATTTGTCATTTGGTCCCAATGTCTACACCCTGGTTTTGACCTTGACTCATATGCAACAAGCAGCAAAGCTTTGCAGAAACACTAGCTTCAGTTTTTACTGTAATTGTCCCAATTATCCATCCCTGAAAACGCACCTGCTGGTTTCCTGTGTATCATTTTTTTGGTCTAAACAAAGCCTCTGTTGTAAATTTCCATAATCGTTGACCATCATGTCTGGATTTCAGCGTTTTGTTTTTGTAAATGGATACGTACTGTAGCTGTTGATGATGAAGCCGTGCAGCTGTTTGTTTCTCTGAGTAAACACAAACTTATTTTCTCTTATTCTGAATCCACGGCGTTCTGCAGCTGTATCTCCCTCACGCTGTTCATTAGAAGATAAAAAATTGGTCACAGGCGAGCTGTTGCTGTTGCTGCGGCTGCGTTTTAATCAGCCCCTCTCCGGGTGAGGGATGACATTTACTTAGGTTAAACTCCCACCTGGCACCACTACTGCTAATATCTAGCGGAGCGGCGGCCCCAGGGTGCAGGGAGAACCCCCTTCCCCTCCTGCACAGGGATCCCCCACATGATACAAGCGTGTCTTAATAAGCCGTCTCCTGCTGTATAGACCACATCATTAACTTCACCGAGTCCGAGTCTGAACTGATGAACCCCAAGAATCCACATGCATGAAACGGAGCGTGTCTGCTTCCTGCCACCTCAATGACATGTTTTGACTTTTTCATGTTTGTTTGGTTTTTTTGTACACAGTGAAAATCTCATTTAGAAGCAAAATGCTAACAAACCTGGAGCTACTGACTGGAATATATATATATATAAAAAAAAACAGAAACAAATATTAAAATACAAGCGTGAATGTGACTCACCCTGGATTTACAGATTTAAAAGCAAGTCAGACTTTAATGAGCCCAATTATTATGGACAAAAAGCTGCGATATATACCGTCACATTTGCAGACCCAGGTCTATGAGCTTAGGAACCAATCAACCAATTAATCAATTAATCAATGCATCACAGCAGTCCTGCCATGAATTATAAGGACTGAGGTTGTTAATTGATACAAATATTTAAAGGGACAACACGGAGAAAAAAAGTCTCATATTAATGTGGATGAATCTACACTACCATCGCTTGATAATGGTTCTATTTTTGATAAATACATTGTTTTGTCTATATCGTTATTTTGTTGTTATTATTAGTGGTGGAAATGCTGGGCGAGCCGACCACTTCACAAAACTCCTCGTTGTCCCTTTAATTGTAATAAACTGCATGAGTCTCCATAGTTTGCATTTTTGTTTGTTTTTTTAAGTTTGCAGATTTAACTTTATTAAACATGAACCACAAACAGTGAGGAATCTCTTCGAGAAGCCCAAAGAGGCTTCCCTGCATTTGACCTTTAAATAACTGACAACATGACGGCTCTGTCTGAGTGTTAACGCTAACCGTAGCAGAGACCGAGGTAAGATCGCAACTGTGAACTGACGGATTCATTCAAAATCTATTTATCTGGAAGAACAGAGGAAAAAGTTATTATATTGTTGACTTTGACAGTCTTGATAATGAATGATAATAAAATCTACTAATCTACTGGATACTTGACTTTCCTTTGGGATCAATAAAATATAATTTCTCACAACACTTGCTCATCATATTTGATATAAGGCGGCAAATTGATATTTTGTTTTTGTTTTTAGGGGAACAAGGTGGTAAAAAGACAATAAAACGTTACTGCGAGTGGCCTGAACTGTTTTATGAAATATTAAAAAAATATGTCAATAGGGAAATAAAGTGGAGTTTCTTCTTTGTGAGAGTTTCTCATTCTGCTCCTCGACACATTGTTGTATTTATATTTAATACTTAATAAAAACATATTCCCACCATCCACCAACTTTCTAACAGTCACCACTAATATTTTCTGTAGAGTGACCGGAGGAAACTCCCTTTGTGCCGAGACTTTGGAATAAAAACACATCTATTACAATTACTCATTTTGTGCAACAGTATGCAGAGAGTGAAGTTTCATCTTTATTTCAATGAATATTATTAGAGGCAACAAAATATTAATTTTATTCCTTAAAAGGAAGAAAAAAAAAATCCAATCTTATTTTTCCAGCTCTCTGCCAGGGTTAAAAATTAACACCCTGCAGCGTCTGTGTTTGACAGATAAATCAATATCTGTTTCCTCGCGCTAAGTTTTTGCAATGATATCTTCTTGAATTAATGATAACTTCTCATTTATTTCATTTATTCTCAACAGCTATAAAGCGTGAGAGATAGAAGTGCTTTATATGAAGCTGTGAACTATCAAATCCTCAACGTTTCTTTTTCGCTCCTCAATTATTCAAGAACCAAAAAAAACGGAAACGTTTCGATTTCACGTCTCAACTAAACATCCCCTCCGCTGATACATGGAAGAGACGACTCAATGTTAACACCTACTGTATGTCTTAAGGAGAAAGGACACATTTTGGACAGAGAAGGACAGATGGTTTGAGAGAGGAGTGAAGGAAGCATCTGTAGTCGTGTCCACACGGAAACAGAACTTCATCCAAAACAATCTTTTTCTTGTTCGTTTTGAAAAAAGTTTTCCATAAACACTGTTTGAAGAAATATCTGCGTGCACATGGATCCACTGAAAACAGCTCAAAACGCTTTGGTGTATCTGCCAGGCTTGTATGGAGGGTGTGTGGCGCCAAAAACAGAGAAGAAGAAGAAGGAAAGCTTCCTCACTCCTCACTTCAACATCCAAACATTATAAGTGAGTTAAGTGTTGACTGTGAGTCGTGTCAGTGCAAATAAGACGATCGGTGATGATGCAACGGGAGCGTTTTAGCCGCGTCTACGTCGACTGTATGGCTCAGGTTACAGGGGTATGACATCATCGTTTCACAAAAGGTCAGTTTTGGTTTACTACACAAAAACGCTGGACCGTTTTTTTCCTATCATTTTCTCCCTAAAACGCAGTTTCTGCCTGGACGAAACACTGAAACAATATAAAACTTTCCTTGAACAATGCCAATTTCTCAAATCGTGTTGGAAAAATGAATAAAAGAATATGAAATTATCCCTGAATAACATACTGTATCTTTGTCTGTCAGAATATAAAGGAAGCTCTGGGCCCTGCTGACCTTTGACCCTTTGTCTGTTACTCTGCAAAAAGCACACGTTGCATCCATCTTTCACGCTCTATTCAAACAGATTTCCTCGTCGGTGCGAGACACAACCATTTGTATCTTCCCTTCTCGTCACAAAACCATATTATCTATCGTGTTACATTCATCCAACCTCTGTTCGTTTCCCCCGGAGCTTTTTCTTCTGTTTGGTTCTGACCTCCTCTGTGTTCAGACAAGCCGCTACACGCTTTTAATTTAATCAAGACGAAGAGAAAAAAAAGCCTTGAGTCTGGAGGAAATAATAAAATCTAATCACTTTACTCTGTTGCTCGCTGCATCTCCATCACAGGAGGAAGAAGAAGAAGAAGAATCTGGTTGTCTTATCTAACGTCTATTTATTACCAGGCTTCATGTAACTCCATACACACTTCAAAACTCAGGCTTAGGGCAAAAATAACTGTGAGACTGAGAGTGTATTTATTACCACACACATACACACACATTACAGGCCTGGTTTGTTCCAGTGTGAGGACCACACACAGAGAGAGGACGCAATCAGACGAGCTGCTGTCAGTACGGACATGAAGAGTCTGTCCCTGACTCGTCTTCACTCAGATCCGTTTCTAGCATCAAAGATGTGAAGTGAAGATGCAGCAGAGGGAGAACAGACTGACAGATATAGACACAGTAACTTCACCTGAACTACAACAAGTCTTTGAAATGTGCAGCTGCATCAATGTGATCAGGTTGTTGCTGTTTTTAGCTGATATGCTAATGAAAGAGTAGCCTGTTGCGCAGCGTCTATGATGTCACTCAAACCTGAGTTTTGTTTTTTTCATATTTTTTCATATATTAATAATTTATCCGTGTTGTCACCATCTCAACAGTAACTGATTGAGAAAAGTCCTGGCTAGTCCAAAAACAGACGAAGATAATGCCCGCCGACCTGTCACTCAAAGCAGCCACGCCCCTTAATTATACAGATCCTTAATCCTTAAAGGGATAGTTCAACATTTTGGCAAATTGGCCCATCACCATAATCCCTATAGTCATAGCAGTAGGTTTGTTACCTTCAATTGTTGGTGCAAGCTATTTTTAGAACAGCGGAGCAGAGCCGTGAGCTGCTCAGAGCTACGCTACGGAGGCTCATGGGATTTCTTGGTTTCCCTCATCAAACTCATCAAATACACAATCCAACAACTCAAACATGCTCTGAGCAGCTCACGGCTCTGCTCCACCGTTCTAAAAGTAGCTTGCACCGACAATTAAAGGTAACAAACCTACTGCTAAAACTATAGGGATTATGGCAATGGGCCAATTTGCCAAAAATGTTGAACTATCCCTTTAATGAAATGTAAATGAGTGGCTAATAAAGAGTTTCTGTACCAGACTTCATTTCATTTTAACATGGGAGTCTATGGAGACTGACTCTAGTGGTCAGCCGAGGAACTGCAGCCGCTGGTTCTTCATGTCTTCCATGTTTCGGCCTCTGAGGTCGATGCTCGCTCGGTCTGTTGTCAACGTGTTTGTGTGTACGTGAGGTTCACGGCTGTTTGCCATTTGGAGTAGTAATAAAAACCACACAGCTCATTATGAAGCGACGGTGGGACTAATCAGACTGAGAGAGAGCAGTAAAGTCTGTGTGAACGAACGTGGCCACATGTGGTCAAATAGTTCTGATCTTAAATCAATCTTGGGCGTGTTCACACCTTCACAGCTTTGTGACCTTTGTGACCTTTTTTTTTCCTTTTTCTAGTTTGGTTTAATTTGATTTTTTGCAACGTGAAAACTTGAATAAATAACTAACAGGAAATGAGAGAACACAAACATCATTAATTAATTATTAGAGAGAAAAGTTTCTAATAATAAAAGGAAACAAAACATAATTTTTGTTCTTTACATTATTGATTTGTATAATATTGCTCTGCCTCATTGTTGTGTTGTGTTCAGTCTTGTCAGTCCTGTTGCCGATAAACGACCTCGTCACATCAATCTGCAGCGACGGCGTCCTCTCTCTCTCTCTCTGACGGCCCGTCCTAATCTGCAGCCGCACAATAAATACTTCCAATCAATCAGACTATTGATCCCTGTATTGACTGACACAACAAACGCTGCCTGCCTCAACCAATTACACTTAATTGCTGTATTTCAAGAAGGTTGCTAAGGTCACCGCTTCAAGCGACCTTTGACTCCCGTCTCCCAAAGCATAGTTATCGCGGTAATAGCTGTCACGGTAACGAGGGATGGATGACAGCCTCTAATCTGACTGGACAGACGCCGGCTGCAAACTCCAGATATTAATACAGATCCAGTGTATTTGGACTGAGATCATAAAGAGTGATGGTTTGTTCAGTCACTTCTTTATGACATGAATAAAACCCACTGCAGATAAAAGCACCTAAAGCCGAGTGTGGACTCATGTGTCCTGTCGTAACCCACAAGGTCCAGTTCATAGCAGTAAAAATTCACATGTAGATAAAAAGCCCCATAAAGACAGTTTCTAGGTAATAAACTCATGTATAATCACATTGACACCTGGATTTTAAAAACCCACGTGTAGCTAAAAAGGACATGTGATGGTTCATGTGGTATAAAAACAAAGATGGGAACATTTTCAACTCATACGGCACAGGAGAGTTTGTTCTGATTCAGCAACTGAACAGATACAACTTTGTATTCTTTTTTTGGGTGGATCATTTGTGTTCACACATGGTAACAGTTCCAAACGGTAGTGGTGATCGATACCACAAATTTCCTTTCTGATACGATACTGAGTAAAATTCAGGCTGGTATCAGCGATACCGATCCGATACCGATACTTTGTACAAATGCACCTAATGTGCCTGGTACATCTAATAAAATAAAGTACTGCATTTCAAGTCAGAGCTTCGTAAGGATGCAAGACTTCAGAGTATGACGAGGGAATGAGGTAGTGGCATCGTTTACTGTAGAATGTAGCCGAAAATAGTGTTTAACACTAAAAAAAGAACATATAAAATAATAAAACCATAAATTAAATAAGAAAATGATAAACAAACTTTTTTTTCCCATTAATTTATAATATTATTTATAATTCAGATATTCACTGTTTGTGGCACCACACTGACTTGTGAGCAGCATGCCGCTACACTTACGCGTTACGCACTTACCCAGGCGGAAGAAAAAGTAGTTCCTACCAACCGTGTGTTATTTAGACAAGATCTGAATAGTTTAGTTACTTACCACTGTGTTCCTGTTAATGATAGCCTATACATTACCACAAATGACTTCAGTATCAAAAGTATCGATATTTTCTTTTGAGTATCGATTCTAGAGCAGACAGACTAATAAAAATTAAAATCCGACAAGGTCCAAACCACGGTTGAAGCCCAGACCAGAACCAATCCAGGTCTTCTGTGTAGCCTATACACAGATATACATATATCTTCAGATTGGTTTATTTGTTTACAGTTCCCTAAGAAAAATCCCCCATCCCCAATCCCTCCCATCATTGTTTCATAATTTGCATACAACTATCAATTTCACACTGCCACCATGTTTTTGTAGCTCCCAATCACAGTTCTGTCTACTTTATCTTGGGTCCAGAAGATGGAATTTATTACTTTTATTTTATTTTTTACTTATCTTTACAACAATTTAGGAGAGCGCTAAAGTCACTTTTGCTAACTAGCCAAAACTCTCCACATGATCTACCCATATAAACTGGGATTACTATATATTTTTATCGAGCTTTTGTATTGCATGGTGCAATGTTAAATCATGTTTGTATTTATAAATAAGAATAAATCAGTCACACCAAGATTAGATTACTGGGGTTTTTTGGGGGGCCCCATTGGGCGCTGGGCCCCGATCATCACCATCACCTCTACGGCCCTGGTCACAAAGGCAACATGTTTGACACGACCTTCTGCCTCTTGTTGTTGTTTTTATGAATGTGTCTGCAGCAGACCCCTACACACACACACGCACACACACACACACACACACACACACACACACACACAGGCTAAAGAGACAGACTTCTGCCCATGTGATAATTGGAGCCACATTTGGCGTAAATCCTGCAGTGTGAGTTGAGCCTCAGTAAAAACCATTATGTGTCTCCAGGGTCCGGCCGGCACAGGTGTTGCTACCTCTGGTGCTGTTTAAATAAAAATAAGTTCTGCCGTGTGTGTGTGTGTGTGTGTGTGTGTGTGTGTGTATGCCCTCTACACACACACACACACACAGGTCTGCATCTCCCTCTGCAGCTGCTCGCACATTTCACAGCTACACACTCGCACGCGCGCTGCCTAACAAAACATAACAAACTAAGCAGTGCTAAGACCCACAGATTAAGATAGCGTGGCAGCGAGGAGACACCGACCTTAAAATAATAATAAGGAAAAGAGAAAAAGCTACAGCTGCAGCTGCTGCTGCTGCTGCTGCACTCCACCCAGATTCACACCAACACTGTGGCCTTTCTGCAAATGTAGAGAAACCCATAACAAAAACAATTATCCACTGGGATATGATAAAGTAGGTAATTTCATGCCCTGCTGCTTAAGTTGTGGCATTCCTGTCAGGTTGCTGTGGAAATCGCCCGTCATATATCTCTGCTATTTATTCCAAGAGCCTGAGAACGGTGACCGACAACAGCCACCGAGTCGGGGAAATAAATAAAGCAGCCACGTTTCCAGTGTAGGGCCGGACAAGGACAGGATGGATTCTCCACTATCTGTCTCTATATCGTCTATGGTTTCGATGGGGTTGCGTTCAGGAACGTTGGGTTTCATACAGATGTGGAAAAGCTGCTCTTTTTTTGTTTCTCAAAGAAGGCTGAATGGAAATGTGGAGCACACTGCAATACAATACACAACAGACGACTTAGCCAACTGAGCAAAGACAGATAATAAAGTTAAGAACTTAAGAAAATAATAGGATCATGTGCTGGTGAATTTACAGGCTGCTTCACGCGGCTCCTGACTGTAATCTAGGATATCCAGCTTGTAGGGAACGGATGGATTCATCCTCGGAGAAATGAAGAACGGGGTTTAAATGGTTGTTGAAAAACAAAACCACTCGTCGCACTTATACTGTAGAGATCACAGCCGGTGGAGAGTCTGTGGTTAAAGACCAGTCGATGTGTCAACGTGTCTACACGCAGATGGCGGGTTCAGTTGTAGTTGAGTTTATTTAGCGTGCAGTGACATTAATTAGTCAAAGAAATAAAAAGATGGCTGCACCAGACTCAGAGTGTCTCGTATCTGCACTAAACAAACACTGAGGGATAAAGATGGAGCTGTCACGTCACATGATCATCCTGACCTCCAGGTGCAACAACAACAACAACTTCCTGTTTTTCACAAGCTGTCAACATGCAAACGGACCGAACACGTGGGAAAATAATGATGGATGTGTTTTCCCTCGGCGCTCATCCTGAACTTTAACATGACACGTTGATGGGCTTTCTACGTGTTGATCCAGCAGACGAGATCAGATCACACATGAAACACACAGGATGGAGAGGAAACAACAACACAGAAGCTCAGGAATCAACACAGTGACGGCTTCAACACGATATGATGATGATGATGATGAGTTTTGTTTTTGGATTAGCCTATGAATCAGATGTTTAAATAGTTTTTTCTCCTCTTTGTAAGTTACAGTCGGATCATAGTGACAGGTACAACATGAAGAATGCAACGCTTTTGTTTTTAGCACATAGCCTACATACACTATAGCTAGGCTATTTCTTGATGATAACTGTAAATGAACAGATTTTAACGCTAAAGAAAGTGAAACAGATGTTATTGCTGTGAGAGGATCAATTTCATACATAAATTGAAGAGACTTAAAGAGTTGACCTGGTTAGCATGTTGTTGTTGCAGCTAATCGCTGGTTTGAACTTAGCATTTTTCTCATAGACAATAATGGGAAAACAAGCGGCTATAAAACGGTGTCACAACCCCGCAAAACGACTCGTTTTACTACCAGAATTTGATCCATTCAGTCCGATTACGTTTGGAAAGTCTAGAAGAGCTGCACGATTAAATTATTTTATTATCTAGTTAGCAGAGAGCTAAAGCGGAAGCTAGCTGGGCGTAGCACTAGCTGGGCGTAGCACTAGCTTGGTGTAGCACTAGCTCGGCTGAAGTCTTTCAGCAGCAGCATTAAGCTTTCTGAGCTTTATGTGTGTGTGTCTGTGAATATATCTCATGAAAATATCTCACACAGTTACAGCTGCCTCCTTGGTGTGTGTGTGTCTGTGTGTGTGTGTACAGTAAAAACTGTACTTAAGGTAAAACCACAGGCGGTGATAAACTCACTGGCCTTATTCAGAGCTGCAGCGGCTGCACACTGAGCTGCAACATCCATCTCCTCCTGCAACACACCTGGCTGACACACACACGTACACATGCACAGACACACACACACACACACATGGACAAGGTGACTGATGAAATAACATGGAAATAACATTTATTTTACCTCTCTGCCTGGTGCTGCATCATGCTGGACACACACATGCACACACACAGAGCAGCAGGCTTCCTCCATCCCACAACACACAGACACACACAGGCAGTTTTTGTTTATACACAAAGTGTGAAGTACACAAGTGGTAGTTGTGTGTTTTTGAAGTCAGAATCACAACAGAACAGGTTTTCATACGTGAAATGCCCCCAGGAATGTCGGGACTCTTCCAGGTCAGGAGTTGAAAACCTTCATCGTCATCATCATCATCATCATCTGGACAAAAAATTGGAGGAAGGAGAAGGAAGAGAGAAGAGGACGTTATTCTTCCAACAACACCCCAAAGAAAAAATAAACCAATAAAAGAGCAAAGCCGGGAAAGACGAGCAGCTTCCTGTTCTGGCAGCAGAGAGGAAAAGAGGATTATGGGAAATGTGGTTCTGGTTCTGAGACTGAGCCTTCATCTGTTTACAGTAAAAACATCACCAATGCATTTCAAATACAAATGTCTCAGCTTCATAAATACAGACGGAGTGACCGGGATCCAACCAAAACTCTCCATCAGTCGCTCCAAAAGGGGATTTATGGGAGATTCAAGATTCCCTCTTCTTCTCGGGGACAGGACTTCCTCCTCCTCCTCCTCTTCCTCCTCCCTCGCCCACTTCACCAGCCATCTCTCCGTCCCTTAGGCGCTGACTTCTGCTCAATTTGCCCTGACCTTTCTGCCTGTAAACAGCCGGGTGACTGACTGGCTGTCCGGCCGATTCTAAATGGAAGGATGAAGACAACAGACAGACATGGAGAAAGAGAGACGGGGAAATCTGTGGGAAAATCCCAGCGTGAAACTGAACGAATAGCTGCAGCTGAATCCCTCCGTCCCTGCACGCAGAGCAGATTCCATTTTTCCATATAAGCAGAGAAAGAAGGAGATTGGTACTGAAATACAAACACGCACACACACAGGTTTTATCCATGTTGTATAATATGTAATCCTATATCCCAAAGGAAAAAGGCCCAGGGAAGGTCAGTGTGCAGCGTGTGGACATGGATACTTGAATTGATACAGAAAATGCTGATGTCTAAGTGGAGAACATGTGTTTATAGATCATTTTCAAAGAGAAACTCAATACTGAAGTGAAGTTTTATGACACGACTGAGCGACCGCTGTCTTCCTCTGTGGTCTTCATCTTCCAGGTCAGACATCTCCAGATCCTGGACCCTCTCTCCTCCTCGTTCCTGTGGACTCTGGTTGTTCTCCAGGCCGCAGACCGCATGCAGCTCTTGATGGTCTGCTGCAGACGCGCTGCACAGACGGTCAGACGGTGAGATTTGATGGTGCATTTGTGGAGATAATTTACCAAAAAGAAAAGAGAAAAGAAAGAGAGACGACGAGGGCTGGGTATTTAATTTAGCTCCACTTAAAGAGCGAGGGGCGGGGAAGTAAAAGAGAGATGAAAATAGATGGAAACAGACTCTGGAGACGGAAATGGTGCTGAACTACATGTAGGATTTAAGTGTCTGTCTTTGGAGATGAGGCGGAGACAACAACAACACAAACAACACAAAGACAAACTGCTCTCTGCTTTTAAATCATGCAAAACTGAAACACAAACTGTCCAGCCTGCAGCACATGGACACATGCAGAGGTTGTGAACCATGGAGTTTTACTAAACAAACAACAAAACTGCAAAATCATTTGTCTCATATTCAATTTTTAAAGGGATAGTTCAACATTTTGGCAAATTGGCCCATTGCCATAATCCCTATAGTCATAGCAGTAGGTTTGTTGCATTTAATTGTCGGTGCAAGCTGTTTTTAGAACGGCGGAGCAGAGCCGTGAGCTGCTCAGAGCTACGCTACAGAGGCTCATGGGATTTCTTGGTTTCCCCTCATCAAACTCATCAAATACACAATCCAACAACTTCAGAGTCGTGTTAGAGGTAAAGAGACTGCTTGATGAAAAACTGTCCCTGAAGGCAACGTGCATCAGAGGTTTTGCATGAATTTCCCTCTAAAACAACTCTGTGTGGTAACGTTGTGTTATTATCTCATAGCGTGGTGAATGTGCAGGTCACAACTTGTCCACCAGAGCGTTGTGGAGTTGTTGGATTGTGCATTGGATGAGGGTAACTAAGAAATCCCATGAGCCTCCGTAGCGTAGCTCTGAGCAGCTCACGGCTCTGCTCCGCCGTTCTAAAACTAACTTGCACCAACAATTAAAGGTAACAAACCTACTGCTATGACTATAGGGATTATGGTGATGGGCCAGTTTGCCAAAACATTGAACTATCCCTTTAATGCTTTTTCTGTAAAAACTGGAAACTTCCTCTTCAAGCTTCATTTCCTGGTTTTCAGGTCAAAACCTCCGACCCATAGTTTTATTATTTGGGCAGAAACGTAACATTTTCGCAGATGTTTCTTTAAAATCTTTTGTTTTATTTGAGAATCATTTGGCAAAAGTGAAAACAGAAGTGAGCGCTGTGAGAGACTCTGACTTAGAGGAGATATGGATTCCTACATCAATAAGATTGATACAGCTGCAGATAGACAGAGAAAAAGCCTCTGCATTAATTCACTGCTTCATGCTGGATTAGATGTCAGATCTCCACACAGAGGGGGGAGGAGGAGGAGGAGGAGGAGGAGGAGGGGGGGGAGATGAAGAAGAGGGAGACGGATGAGACGGTGGTTCGGCTAAATTAGACAGAGAAGAAGAAGAAACGTCTCGCTGTGTGACATCATCTCTATGGGAAGGAGAGTCCAGGAAAGTGTGTGACTGTGTGTGTGTCGACATATCCAGATGTGACAAACACACAAAACACATGTGTGCAAGTGCTAAAAGTGCTAGTTAGTGGAAAAAACACATTGTTAATGCTGCAGTCGCACAATTTCTCTCTCACACATGCACACACACAAAAAAAAACACAGCATCACACTCTGTCACAGTACGCACATGCACAATTACTGACACACAAATACACAGTCATTAAAGTACCACAAGTGCACTCAGACACACTGTAAATGTAGGAACGGGCCCCAGACACACACACACAGACACACACAGGCTGTGTCCACGTGGCTGCTCCGGCCTGAGCTTCTCCCTCTCCTTCTCTTCTTTCACCTTCTTTTCATCTTCTTTATTCTCATTCGTCTTCATCCTCCGTCCTCTTTTACACACACTCAAACTCGCACACACATTCACACACACACAGACACACAAAAGAATATGAAAATGCACAGATTACATCGGTAAGTGCTGCAGTAATTTCAAAGTTTTTACAGAGACAAAGACTATCATTTCTTTCTTTTTTTCCGCTTCCTCAGAGTGGCTGTCAGTCCTTTTCTCTCTCAACCACTTATTTTGCTTTCTCCCCCTCCCGTCCCTCCTCTCCTCTCCTCCCTCCTCCCTCTCTCCCTCTCTCCCTCCTCCTCTGGACATTTTAAGCCATTATAAAGCCTGGTTTGGCAGCGTGGTGTGTGTTCATGTGGTGCCGCTCTGTAAAAGACCAAGATTGAAGCTTTGTGGAAAATCCTCGGCTTCCTTCTTAAATACACCCGGCATCACTGTCCAAGGTCCCAGGAGAGAGGAGGAGGAGGAGGAGGAGGAGGAGGAGGAGGAGGAGGAGGAGGAAGAGGGAGGAGGAGGAGGAGGAGGAGGAAGAGGGAAGAAGTTGGATGTGGTGGTGGGGGGTGAGATTGAAGTTGAGGAGAGGAGGGTCTTAGAAAGGGAAGAAGAGGAGGACGAACGGAGCTTAAAGGGATAGTTCAACAACATTTTGGCAAATTGGCCCATCACCATAATCCCTACAGTCATAGCAGTAGGTTCATTACCTTTAATTGTCGGTGCAAGCTATTTTTAGAACGGCGGAGCAGAGCCGTGAGCTGCTCAGAGCTACGCTACGGAGGCTCATGGGATTTTTTGATTTCCCTCATCAAACTCATCAAATCCAACAACTCAACAAAGCTCTGGTGGACAAGTTGTGACCTGCACATTCACCACGCTATGAGATAATAACACAACGTTACCACACAGAGTTGTTTTAGAGGAGATACTGATAATGAAAAACTGTCCCTGAAGGCAACGTGCATCAGCAGTTTTACATGAATTTCCCTCTAAAACAACTGTGATCACACAAACACATTGTTAGTACATCTCCATCTGTGAAGTTTGATGGAAAAAGATGTTCATCATTCACTCCTACGTCGTGTTTGAAGCTTTTTTCTTTCAGTCCAGGAGAATAAATATGATGTTTGTAAAACAATCTGACACACTGGGCTCTTGTCCACACCAAACACACACACACACACACACACACAGTCAGGGCAATTATCTTGGAGTGAAGTGACCCAGAGACAGAGACTGATGGACTGACACTGGACACTGCACAAGTAACACAGCTAATCTCCTCCATATGTGTGTGAGTGCCACATTTAGACCCCGGGTCTGTTTCCTCCGCATTCCACTGAGGTCACATGCACACACACACACACACACACACACACATGCCTCAATACACACACATGCATTAGAAGAAGTATTGAAAACAGCGAGTTGGTATTTGCTTGTGTTTGTCATCATTGTGTGTTTGGGAAGATGTAGGGTTGCAAAATTCCAGGAAGTAATATTTCATTCAACATTCCTGTTTTTTGTTTTTCAGTAAAAGAGTGGATTGTTCAGACAAGAATTAAAACTTGAAAAAGTTGTACTCACAAATAAATCTATTGAAATGTCATGTTTTCTTTATGTAATTGTATTATTTTGCACGGATGTCTGCTTATGACAAAACTAAATACAGTATGTACATGATACAGTTTAATAATAATAATAATAATAATAATAATAATAATTCATTTAATTTATATAGCACTTCTCAATAACCTAAAGACGGTTGTTTAAATTACCCCCAATTTCCACTTAATTCCAACAAATTCCCATAATTCACATGGAAAGTTTCTGGAAATTTACCGGAAATTTACTGGAAATTCTCCACCCTTTTGCAACCCTACTCAATACATACACATGCATTAGAAGCTTTGTTTGTGCGATTCTTGTGTCTGTAGTCATCATAGTGTGTTTGGGAAGATACAGTGTACTTTGTCACTTAGTGTGTAGTTGTGTGTGCAGCGTGTTGTGATGCTGAGGTCACGTCATCTGCAGAGTTTGGTGCTTGAACATTGTTGCAGCAGCATCATCATCATCATCATCATCATCATCATCATCATCATCAGTAGCAGCAGCAGCATTAACAGCAGCAGCATTAACAGCAGCTCATCAGCAGCGCTTGTTTTTCTCACCTGTGGCTTATTTGTGTGTTTGTGTTGCGCGGGTGGATGCGGGTCCTTCAGAGCGCAGCAGTCGTCTCGGAGTCGTTAAAGCCTCTGATTAGCTGAGAGACGCTGTCATCACGAAACGTGACATTTTGATGGACTGGTGGAATATTCGAGAAAAAAAACAACAACTATGCATCACACATGATGCCACAATTTACAAAATACACTAATAGCATTCATGTTGTGCAGGAAGGATCAATCAGCTGGACTCATTAAGTTTAATTAACTGATTTCCTGTGGATTTTCTGTTCCAGTTTTAACTCTTATGTGTTTTCTCTGCAGATTCATGAATGTAGGTGTAAAGTTTCCACTAAATTGTGCAGAATGAGAGTGAAACTGTGACTCAATTGTATTTAATCTTAACACAGATGTATGTCTTGGTTTGTTTTCCTCTGCAGAACAAAGCAGGTGTCGACGTACTGTATATGAGCTCATTTGTTGCAGTTGAACGTGTGGAGGATCCACCTCAGTCAGTCGATAATCTGCAGCGTCTTTGTGTAAATGTTTGATCTGTGCGGGCTGCGGTCTGCGTGGATGTTGGTTTAAAGAGAGGAGGAGACATTTAAAAACCAACAGTTGTGAGTTGAATATTCACGTTTACTGTGGGATAAGCGGAGATGATTTTCTCCTGTTTGAACAGCCACTGCAGTAAATAGCAGACGGATGAGGAAGGACTCCGCTCGACTGTTTCCATATGTGCTTTTACGGACGTATTGATGTTTTCTTTAACTATTGGCTCGAAGAATTCCCCCTCGAGGACGATGACGCGCACTTGAAATGAATTGATTTCCACCCTGTGCCGACTGCGGAGTGCAGCGGAGACTCATATGGAAAACTTTAGCTTGCACGCAGCGTTGCTAACCCAGGGGTCTCGCAAGGCAGCACGGCCGACGAGTTCTGACATTAATTTCTGGAGAGTAATTTGAAGGCCAGTTTTTAATCTTCCCATGACCCACTTCTGCTCTCGAACCAGACTTTGACAAAACACTGCCCACATTTCTGAAGGTCCAGGACCTAAAATGGGGCTGGAGTCTGTTTCTGTTGGGTCACAACACGGCCAGGGAATGTTTTCATTAGCCCGGCTCCCAGGGCAGGACGACTATATTTAAAGCTTTGCGTATACACACCCATAGATGCATGTCAGCATCTTTTGAAAACTCAACGGATCAGGACCCTGAAGTGGGTCAAGGACCCGTCATGGATCAATTAAACCAGGTCCCAGTGGTGAGAAGAAAATTGTGCACAGGTTACCGGTTGACTGGAAAAAAAGTAAAAGCACCACAGGAGTAGACAAACTCACCTCATGACACCACTAGTTAGTCTGACATTCAACTGTCCTCGGGGAGGCAGGGAGGCAGAGACCGAGGCGGAGGGAGGGAGATGGAGTGCAGACAGATTGTGTGTTTCTGTCATTATACCTAAAGCAAATTAGTCCCGGCGGAGCATCAAACATGTCAAAAACACTAACTCAGATCCCACACAGCTCCCTGGTTACTTTGCAAAAAAAATCTCTTCCTGCACAGCGTCAAAATATTTCCCAGGTATCTCAAAACTCCACAACAGAGAAGAACGGTGAAGAAGCAATTACGTCAAATCAGTTTGTGCAGGTTTTGTGTTTGCAAAATGAGAAATTTCAATTCTGGTCTGAGATGAAAGGGGGAAAAAAAAGTCTTGTCTGACACTCTGAGTATTTGTTCTTCATCTTTCAATCTCTTAGAAAGACGCTGTAACTCTGCTAATGTCACGGTTAATCCGTGCTATATTCTTATTTCTGAACACCTTTGTTTAGAAAGCTGTGTCTTTGATAGAACAAGCAACAGTGAAGATTTAATAAGCTGCATGCGACCTCGGTGTCAGGTGAAGAAAAATGTGAATTTCAACCTTTTCTAGTAGAATCTGTAAAAGCTGTTGTAAAAGCCGTCCCGACCATCTGTCAGCAAGATGCTCACGATGAGGCAGCGCCGCTGAAGTCAGCAGTTACACTTCTTCTTTTATATTTTAACAACAAAATTCATTTCCCAGAAAAGTAAAGTCTCGTCTTTTAATTTCAGGAGAAGGAGGAACATCTGACCGACCGAGACGGGTAGAGCGATATATCTCCGCCCTGATTCCCCCTGTTGCACACCTCAACCTCATTTTGGCAGGGGTTAAGACTTGTGTGCAGTGGCCATACATCATTTTTGTCTCCAATATAATGAATCCTGGTCGGAGGAGCACGGCTCTCGGCTGCATTTTGCCCTCTGTCTGTCAAATATCATCTTTAACTCCACATAGAAGACACTTTTACTCTGATGAAACATAGAGGAGTGAATTGGTGTGTGTGTGTGCGTGTGTGTTGGGGAGTTTGGCCAATTTTGACAAGATAATTAAAGGTGAAAGGTTGAACTTTAATAATTAATGTCACTCATATCTACAGTATGGAGATAAGTCTGAATTCATAAGAATAAATTAAGTCATTAACTGTGTCCAGTCACGTCCTTATCTGTCTTTTAAGCGCACAACCGCCGTCCTTAAAGGAGCTATTTGTAAATTTACCTGCATAGGCTAGCTAATGTTTGCATGAAATAAAAAGTGGGTTTTCCAGCTTTAAACATGTGTTCACATGTTAATTGTCCATTTATCTGTTGATATTTGTCAAATTCACTTGTATTTTCTCTTGCTGTGAAGATTTCAGATGTTCGATGACTCATCCTGCACCAGGGGGCGGTCCTCATTTTGTGCCCAGTATAAATAGCGCTATACAGTAGTTTCTTGAATATTGGCGTCTGTTTCCCTGAAATATAAATCCCATCGGTCACCGTGACAACATCGGACCTGAAACGAGCTCATTCTGCAGACATTGTGTGCGTTAGCTTGTGCTAATGCTAATGGACCTTCATATCTCCCCCTGCTAGCATCACTGCTACCTTCAGCTCCAGGTTCAAACTAGTCTGCATGGTCTCAGTCCAAAACTGTTTTTTACCAACTGATAAGCATCAAACTTCATGACAAAGACAATATTAGAGAACTAACTAGCCTGTCTATCATGTCACCCTCCAATGGCGACTCACTGTGGCGTCCAGTCTGCACATAAATAAGATATTATCAACAGCTGAAGCTACACAATCACTCCTACATACTCTTTTTAAGAAAACGTCTTCTCTAATGGCTTTTGTGCCGGGAGCTGCGAGGGAAGGCGACACGTTGTTGTTGGTTTTTTTGTCTAATTCAAACACAAATGTGTTTTTTTGTGCTGCGCAGCTTTGACTGGTGTTGGGCTGAATAGACGTAGACAGAGAGAGTGTTGTTTTAGCAGCTGAGTCAAGCAGCGGGGACAAAAGAAGCAAACTGCTCGCTCTGTGTTTGTGTTCTGTCTGACTGACGGAGAGTCTTGGGGTGAACTCGTACAAGATTTTCTGAAGCATGGGAACGCTCAGAAATCATTAGATTGTCACTTCACATTACCTCCAGACTGAGAGGATATGAGGAGCGAGTGTTTGCATGCGCGAGACTCGGAGTTGAGGAGGACTTTTGAGCTCTTATCAAAGAAACCGGAGTGATTTTCAGCCTCTGTTCTCCTTCCTTCTGTTCCTCCATCTTCTCTTTGATGGTGTCACTGCTTATCTAAGGAGCCACAGCCAGGTTTGAAGGTTTCATGCCACTGCAAGGCAGCGCCTCAAACAACAGCATTAGCTCCAACCCCCAGAGAGCCTTTTTAGCATGAAAGAGCCACAGGAGAGAGCTCGGCTAAAGTGTTGTCTGTCCTGGCATGAAACAAAAAAAACAACAATGCGATGTGTATTTGAGGCTTGATGACGGCAAGCTGTGTGACATTGAAAGCCATATACTAAAAGAAATTCTGTCTTTTTGGCTTTTGAGTGCAGGCTGTTCAGCTTTATCATGAGTACAACAGTCCTCTAACCGCCTAGCAGTTGGCCATCACAACATGAAAGCTCGGCGGCGAAAGATAGCCTGTGTTTGATGAAGGCTGGAATGGCAATTAGAGAAACAAAGCCAAAATTACAAAAGGGGGGGAGCCTTTTCTGTTCGGACAAAGTGGTTTGGTGTACAGATGTAAACAATTTTAGCATGAAAAAGCAGATATCAAAAGCAGAAGGACCTGTTTGAAGAAGCACTTTTAGCCAGAAAAGCACAGGAATTTGAGTATTTTCCGTGTGCAATTTGTACGGTGAAGTATCTGAGAGCCAGACGTCCAGCGTGGTGCACGATTGAAGCTCAATGCTGCAAAAGCTGAAGAGAAGACGGAGAGTTATCATTGATGGGACGAGCCTTTTAATCATAAAAGGAAGGAAAAAAGCAAAAAAAAAGGCATATTAACTATCTGGCATTGCATGTGTGCCAGATCGCTTCAGAGAGAAAAGGCAGCAGCAGCAGCAGCAGCAGCAGCAGCGCAGGCCCTAATCAGATTTTGGGGATTTTTCAGTAACTTGGCTATTTGAGGTAGTGTGAGCACTTTCAGCATAAAAGACCTAACAACCAAAGAGAATATGTTGTAGGGGGAGGTTTCAGTCAAAAGGATTAATTAACACTAAATGGCTGTTTTAAGATAAGAGGACTCTTACTAAGGCCAAATGAGTCTGTTTGATCCAACATCTCACCCTCTCTCACTCTTTTCATGTGTGTGTGTTTGTGCAAGAGAAAGAGAGAGGAGTGATGAGTGGAGCTCTGAACATCTATGTAAAAATAAAGCAGAGCTGCCGTCTCATAGCTGTCCAAAAAAAAAAAAAAAGTCAGTAATGTGCCAACGCTGGGAGCAGGCAGCCATCGACAGCCCAGAGGAAGTGGTGACTCTTGTCTCTCCAACACCGAGCTCAACACTCCAAGATTTAAAGTGGAAGAGAGAAACACAAGAGGACGGAGGAGGAGGAGGGGGGGTCGATGGGGAGCCAGAGAGAGGGAGAGGTCAAAGGTCACACTGCAGAGGTGGATTACTGCCATAAAACATGATACAGTACAACACACACACACACACACTGGGCTAATGTGGTTAATTCTTGTCAAAACATACACACAGGCTAATTAACATACAATCAGTTACTTAGGCTACATTACACTGCCAATAGCTAATGCTAATGCAATGCTACGTTATGCTAACATAACATAACCTACTATTATGTGAAATTTACAAGCTGGTATGTAGACTCCAAAGTTGAATATTCATCACAAAGCTAGATTGAGTCCACTTTATTGTCCCCTCCAGGCTCCTGTAGGCTTCCAGAGACTCTCCAGTGTAGGAGGAGGGAACGTTTATCAAATAGTTGTAGATGTCAGGATGCTGCAAGTCTGGAATAATGTCTGCTCCTGCTGTTTCAGTACTGGTGAAAAGCGCCATGGTGCAGTAGCTATAAGGATATGTTATGTTTGGGTCTGTGTGCAGTGAATGCACCACCACAGTCTGATCAAAGTAGCATTGTCGCAGTCAATGGCATAAGTGATTTTTTTTTTTTTTTGCGATTTATTGTGCTAATCAAAAAATGTATATAGGGTTATAGACCAAGGCCTGAATTAGTTCAACCACAATATGTTAATCAAATTCTGAAAAGTTGGGGTTAATGGATAATGTAGCAGCCTAACAAAAAAAAAAAAAGTCTCACGTGACAGAAAAAAAAACGCGCGAGATGGCAACAGGATAATCACGACAGGAAGTGCTCGTCTCTGTTTGTCCAAACACACGCAGACCGCAGCGCAGGTGAGTGGACGTTAAGTTCAAATGTTTGTATGAATGAAAGGTGGAGCAACAGGTGTGCAGCGTGGGTCGTGAGGGAAAGATGATTTATTACCGAGGTGGATTAATGACGTAGAATAAACGGAGGAAAGTCGGAGCACGCATCACGAGTCCTCTGAACATAAACTCTGCAGCAAGGTGTGTCTCATTTTAACTGATTCGTTGTTTACAATAACGCCAGCAGATAAACAAGCGATCCTTCATGTCAACAGGCTGGAGGACACTCCGATTACATCACGTGTTTGCTAGACTTTTACAACCAAACTATTTCTGTGTATGCTCTGTCTTATTAAGGCCAAATGAGAGAAATGGTAGCGTTATTACTATTTTAAATTAGGACGGATAGCCTCAGTGTTGTGATCCATAAGTTTCTGTAGATTGGTTTTGAAGCTTCATTGTCGCCATCTTGGCTGTAGCTACCTGACTAGACTAGGATTTTGATTGTGTGTAGAAGAGCCCTACAGGTATTGTTGATGCTTGCAGGTCATTAAAAAGGGCCGTGCCCTGAGGCTTATGCAGCACTTTGATGCTTGATTTAGATATATTTTGTTTTTTTCCTGTTTCGCTGTTGAGTTGGACATCTTATCTTTGGAGAGGAACTGCATGTTTTGGTTCATCATGTTCACTGTTTACGAGCTTTCTGCCTTTTGTTGAAGTAGTTTTTAGTCATATAGTTTGAATTTATATATATAATATATAATTGAATTACTTTTAAACTTGTGTTAGTAGGGAGAGTGTAATTACTAAGCTACAATAATATATATTTTTTGTTTTCCCAGTCCACAAAATGCTACATTTGAAGCATTTTTTTGAAGTTCTCTGGAGTTTTTAAAAAACATTTTTATTATGGAACTGAAGTTGACTAAAACATAACCATAAAAATGTTAATTATGCGTCACAGTGTCGGTGGACACTGTGGGAAAGTTAGCAGTTGCAGCAGAGGCTGGGGTGTAATAGAGATGAAGCTGATGTATATGCAGGTGAGCAGAGCACAGCCACATCTTTGGAGTATTTTGAATACACCCACTGCTCTGCCTGATTAACATTTAAAGAAGATGCAGCGCGCCTTCCTCCCATACTAATTACTCCCTAAAATATAGCTATGAGAGGGCCGCAGCATCGCTTTTTAGAGATGATATGTATCCGAGAGGTGTTTGCTGAGCGTGCACGCTGCTTTTAGGACGAACCTCGCTTTGCATTCATTAAAAAAACTAGCACATGCAGGTTTGTGAGCTTCCCAGACAGCGCAGGTTGAGTCCTGATCTGCAGCCGAGCTCAGCAGCTGGAGGTTCAATTCATCACTAGAAGGTAGAGCAGACGAGAGCGACCATTAGTCTCTGAGCTGTGACACCCATCGCGTTTGTCCGAGTATATCATTTAATAATATAATATAATATAAATATATCAAACTATAGACTGAAGTTATGGCATTCCTGAGCAGCGTAACAAGGCAAACTTACACTTTAAAATCATTTCTTCCATCACAGGCAATTAGATAAACCCTTATAGCAATAACTCAACATGACTGCTTCGTTTACAGTTACCTGAGAATGTCTTAATTTTCCTCACAGCAGCTTCCTGTGGCATCTGCTTGTTGCTAATGAATTTGAGAAATGGGACACATCGAGACATCTCAAGTTACTTGTGTGAGTCAGGAAGCCTACATACATAAACTTATCAGCGCTTTTATTTTCATATACATGCTAATCTGTGACTCCCACGATGCTGATTTAATGTACGTCTTTGATGATTCCCGTCGCGAAGCGAGAAGTTTGCGATAAGTCTCAGCTCCTCCACTTGTTTTCCATATCGCTGCAGCAACTGCTGAACCTCTGAGAACAGAAGCATCGGATTTTCAGGAAAATGATGACGTACCTCCGGGCCATGGATAAAATGATGAAACGTTGCTCAAATAAACACAAGACGGGGGAGAAAAAAACAAGACATTAAATAAATAAATGACATCAGCAGCAGCAGCAGCTCAGATCCGGCCGTCCTCGGCTTTTTCCCATCATTTCGATGAATATAAGAAAATAATCCAAACAGTGTGCATGGGAAAAAAGGAAGTGGGGTCTTCAATATTTGATCACACGGGCTGCGTTGTCATGGCAACCCACCTGTGTGATCGTTGAGTGGCAGCTGTCGTGACGGGGGAGACGAGCAGATGGAGATAAAGGAGGAAAAAAAAGGGGGAGAACAAAGGTCAGGGAGCGGGAAAGGAGATGAAGCAAAGTAGAAAAGGATGAAAGGTGGAAAATGTAGCAGGAGACGGAGAGAGAAAAGAGAACAGAGAGGCAGCTGGTGCACGTAGGCCTACTGTGTATATGGTTGTGTATGTATGTATGTATGTATGTAGGGACCAGCAGAGTTACAGTTGTCTGGAATATTTTTTGTCTGATCCCAAATCTTTCATAATTGAGTTCCTAAACACCTCACAAACTTCCTGGTACCCGTAGAGAAGCTGACAAACTAACACATCTAGCATCTCATTAGCCTGTTAGCTAATGTTAGCTGTTGCATCGTTTAGCTCCAGGTATGAAAGCATTTAAAGGGATAGTTCAACATTTTTGCAAATTGGCCCATTGCCATAACCCCTATAGTCATAGCAGTAGGTTCGTTACCTTTAATTGTCGGTGCAAGCTATTTTTTAGAACGGCGGAGCAGAGCCGTGAGCTGCTCAGAGCTACGCTACGGAGGCTCATGGGATTTCTTTGGTTTCCCTCATCAAACTCATCAAATACACAATCCAACAACTCCACAACGCTCTGGTGGACAAGTTGTGACCTGCACATTCACCACACTATGAGATAATAACACAACGTTACCACACAGAGATGTTTTAGAGGGAAATATAAAGACTTCTTGCTGGAAAACTGTCCCTGAAGGCAACGCGCATCAGCGGTTTTGCATGAATTTACCTCTAAAAACAACTCTGTCTGGTAACGTTGTGTTACAGTATTATCTCATAGCGTGGTGAAAAATGTTGAACTATCCCTTTAAATGTGTGATCTTATGTTCACTTAAGATTCTGGATCATTGTATTTCATTGGGCTACTGTATTTTACCTGCAATTCAGCACAATTGAAAATACTGATTGTTTTGCATTATTTGCATGTATTATGTAGTCAGATGTTCAAGCGACTGATTCATTTGTAGAGAAGGAATCGTGCTGAACATCACATCAGACTTATAAAAATGTGAAATTAAAATACAAATGTGCTCAGAGCCACAGCGCTGAGAATCCTCAGCTGAGCTGCACATGTCCTTTTCTTTTTTCTTTCCTCAACAACTGCCTTAACTTCACTGTTATCTGACTTTGCAGTGATCATACAGACAGGACAGGACACCAGCCCCCTCCCCCGCCCCTCCTACTGGCATTGATCTGACCTCAGCTCCGTACCTGGTCCTGGACGTGAAATGGTAAGAGAAAAAACAGAAAAACATATTGCGTGCACTGCAACATGGATGGATGACAGATGCAGCGACAGCCGGGTGGAGAGTCACAGAGACGGGGACAGATTGACAGGAAGACAAACACAGTCCTACGTCTCCTACATTAACACAAGGATTCTGCCGATACAGTAAAAAATACAGATCACTACAGAATAAACAGAATGTGGGGACAGTGATTGTTTAGCATTTTTCATGTGGGTGACTCCTGATTCCCAGAACGGACTGACTCACGGACTTTATAATCGTGCTCATCTGGAGGATTTGGGACAGATCGCCGCAGCCAAAGAGCTCTGGCTTTATTATTACTCACATTGTTCCACAGTCTAATTGCTGAGTCTGAGGCCGATGTGGGCTGTTGAGACAATAAAAACAACTTTGGTTTTTACTCAATTAGAAATAACTGTGACAACTTCTGGAAAACCCAGCGCTGGAATTTCTTTTGTTCTCCGTCGAAGTCAGGCCGCTGAAAGACACTTGGAAAAAGTCAGTGCTTCTAGTTTTTCCTGTGCAATAAGACGGTAACACACGACTCCAGTCCCATCCGGTCCAGTCCGGTCCAGTCCGGTTACCTTCATCAGTTCAGACTCTGAACAGGTTTCCCATAAGGCGTGAGCGAGAGAATTAAAGCTCTTCATTAAACTTAATTCACAGCTGTTCAGAGAAGCAACGCCAGCAGATAAAACTCACCCTGAAAGCCCCACACTGCAAAAACCCCAAATCCTAGAATATTTGTCTTATTTCTAGTCAAAACTAAACTCTTTCCACTTCAGATCAGAATCATCACCTAAAAATGAACTTGTTTTTAGATCATTTGCTCTTGTTTCAAACAAATTTTCACTCTACCAGTCAAAATTTTCTACTTATTTCAAGTGAAAATCTGCTTGAAAGAAGTAAAATGTGTCTTAAAAACAGTCTTATTTGATTTGTTTTGACTAGAAATGACATTTTGTCTAGAAATAAGACAAATATTATTACATTGCACTGCTGGTTGATCTGCTCAGGCAGTATGGCTACAGTTTATAAAGAAAACAATACAAATGTAAACACGGCAACATCCTCTGTCCGTCATGTGATCCTGGGATGGAGACGGAGGCTAAAGGTCGTATTTGTTAAAGAGGGGCAACCCGTCCTCTGGGCCCTGTGGTATGACGGCCATGTCAGCGGTTAACGTTGTTTATGACCCGAGGTGGAGCTGCAGCCGCCGGGAGATGGTTCACAGTTTCAGTCTTAGGTTACATATGATTTGGTTTAATGGGAGCGCTCAGGTCTGCAGGCTAGAGATACCACGCTGCAAAAATCTACATGTTTCCAACAGTATTTGTCGTATTTCTTGTCAAAATGTCTCATTTCTAGTCAAAACTTATCTCTTTCTATTTAAAATGAGACTCATCGCCTATAAATGAACTTGTTTTTAGATCATTTTCACTTGTTTCAAACAAATTTTCACATGAAATAAGTACAAAACTGCCATTGAGAGCAGGTTTTTATGCATAAGAAAGAAAAACTTGCTCCACGATCAGATTTTTCTACTTGCATTGTAAGTAGAAAAACTGCACTGCAAAAACTTACAGTCTTTCCAAGAATATTTGTCTTATTTCTTGTCAAAATGGCTCATTTCTAGTCAAAACTAAACTCTTTTCACTTAAAATAAGAATCATCAACTAAAAATTAGCTTGTTTTTAGATCATTTCCATTTCTTTTAAACTAATTTTCACTTGAAATAAGTAGAACAACATGCCAGTGAAAGCAAGTTTGATCCACTATCAGATTTTTCTACTTATTTCAACTAAAAATCTGCTGGAAAGAAGTAAAAAATATCTAAAAACAAGCTTCTTTTTATGTATTGAGTCTTATTTTGAGTAGAATTAGATTAGTTTTGACCAGAAATGACATTAACACTAGAAATAAGACAAATATTCTTGGTAAGATTTAGATTTTTTTGCAGTGCAGTCACGTAGACGTACGTCTCATCAGTTTACGTCCAGGTTTGGTTTGGTTTTCTGTCTCAGAGCTGTAACGTGATGAGCAGTGAAGAGAAAAGCGGCTCTGCCTCGTAAAGGTTATTGTCCTCTGTGAAAACACGCTCCCACAAAGTCCAAGGTGTTCCCGCCGTTTACGCAAAACCTAATAAGACTTTAACAGGAAGTGGGAACGACACGCGACGCTTTACATCATCGTAAAGTTTTAACACGTGGAGACACTTTTTGTTTTCTGCAGCTGAGTTTTCAGCAGCTATCCTCCTGTTTGCAGACTGGATTCATTTAAAAGGCAGATGCATTTAAAAACAACGTATCTGACACCGCAGCCAGCGCTCCGATGCTCATCCCGGCGTTCCGATCGGTCAGAGAGGCTTTGAGAACCAGACTGATGAGTCTCATAAACTCCAGCTCGCTTTACGAGACGCCGTTGACAACCTGAGGGCTGCTTTACAGTCTCCCTCCCTCTGTTCCACTTCCTTTATTGTCATGTTCACATCCAGTACAGTAAGCAGTAAGCCTCCTCCTGAGGAAGCTCCTCAGCTCCTCGCCGGGCGCCGTGCACGCCGCGGTTTCCCCCCCAGGAGGCCACGTCGTTGTACCGTAGTAACGCTGTGGGTTCTTTGTTGTTGCCGACAGAACGGTTTCCTCTTTAAATCACTGTCGTCGTGGTAATCACAGTAAAGAATGCCCTCTCAGGTATTATTACTGTAATAACCCTCAGCAGGCCGCCAGGATGGAAATCATATCTCAGCTAAAGACGTGCTGACGGCGCCGCGGAATAAAAACCCTCCAGACGGTTTGAGCGTATTATCTGAGCTCCTCATCGCACACGGAACGCACACAAACGCACACGAACGCACACAAACGCACACAAACGCACACGAACCAGTTTATGAAACAAAAAAAGCAGTTTGGTTTCAGAGTAATCTGCCAAACCTGGAGGGTTACTACGACGACGATGCTGACGCCACGGCGACGCCTCAGCCTCGGCGCTGATAGATTCTCGGTGCAGCGACGCAGCCCGCAGCAGGTTATTGGTTTTATAAAACGTGTGTGTGTGTGTGTGTGTGTGTGTGTGTGTGTGTGTGTGTCTGTGCCATCCATCATGTTGCTGTGGTTAACATGGCAGAAAGACACACACACACACACACTGGGAGCTCCTGCTTCTCACAGCAACGTGTACATCTGTCTGACCTGGATGAGATTAGATTGAGGCGCTGCAGGTAGAGAGGCAGAGTGTGTGTGTGTGTGTGTGTGTGTGTGTGTGTGTGTGTGGAGCTGCCAGGGGAACCCAGTTTATTAAATCTCTCCTCCTTTAAGAAAGACCAGTCATGTTGTCTCATCGTCCCACACACACACACACACACACCCTTTAAGGAGCTAAAGAGGAATATGCATGAGGTTTTACATCTTAAGGAGGTTTATTTTTAACACAACGATGCCCACGTGAACAAACACACACATTAACACAACTACACACTCACACAGACAGAGGACATTCACTCTCTCTCTCTCTCTCCTTCTCTATCATACACTACATTAATATCCACTAGTTTCCGAACGTCATCTATGGTCAAAACCGGAAGCTGGATTTGCACTTCCGGTGGAATTGTACGTTTACGTTCCCGTGGTTTTCAGTCGTTGTCATCGTTGCGGTAAAACCCATGGATCTATTAACGCTGGCTTTTGACACTGATGTCAGTTT
Source organism: Decapterus maruadsi (assembly GCA_030347415.2). Taxonomy (NCBI): domain Eukaryota; kingdom Metazoa; phylum Chordata; class Actinopteri; order Carangiformes; family Carangidae; genus Decapterus; species Decapterus maruadsi. Next base: position 2,895,842 of record CM064892.1, read on the forward strand.
GTGTGATATCCATTGTAGACAGTCGGTGTGATGATCCATGTGTTTTACAGATTTTCATTGATGGGGAAAAAAAAAAAATCCATGCATTTACCGCGACTACCGACCAAGCAATCTGATTGGTCAACAAGACATTCAGAACGTGCTCAAACGATTTACCTTTGTAGCGTTCCAGGTAACCTGTAGCTCGTGTTTTTACCGTCCTGTTGTCTGTGAAAGTGCACTATAACGGCCTCTCGTAACTTCCGACCCGTGAACTCGTACCAGATCGAACTGGTATGACTTCACAGGAAGGAAAAACACAAAGTACGGGTTTCCTTGAACGCACCATTGGATAACACTTGTATCCCACAAGGAAAGTTTTCTCCTGGTTTACAGCAGAGCAGAGTGACGGAGAGACCAAACACTCTATGGAAGTGATTGGTGATGGAAAATAGGAACATTTAGGACTTATATTAACAAAAACATTCCTCTGACTTCTGCTTTAATTATACAAGTTTCCTTCTTCCCGTTCACCTGCCGTCACACACACACACACACACACACACAGCCTGCATGTGTTCCAGTCTGAGTGGAGCTCATGGTTTATTTTACCAGTGTCCTGCTCTGCTCTGTGTGTGTGTGTGTGTTTCCTTCTTCCCGTGTGTGTGTGTGTGTGTTGTGTGTGTGTGTGTGTGTCACACACGATCCTGCATGTGTTCCAGTCTGAGTGGAGCTCATGGTTTATTTTACCAGTGTCCTGCTCTGCTCTGTGTGTGTGTGTGTGTGTGTCTGCATACATTCACCTCCACCTCGTACTCGTATATTTATGTTTGATCATCATTTATTTCTGCTCTGACTTCTCTCTGATCTCACACACATTTGTTGCTGCTTCACTTTTGCTTTGATTTTATTTCTCGAGCGCTGACGTCGGCAAACTTCTCTCTCTTCTCTCAACTCGCTGTGTTTCTAGCTGTCACTTCATGTTTTAGTTTGTACCATTATTCTGTCCAGGATCCATGGAGGTGAATTATGGGCTGTGTTTCTGTCTTGGAGACATAAATATGTGGTGAATCAATTTTTACATTTTAAATTGTGTTTTTGATTGTAAAATACTTTATAAAGTATTCACTTTCCATTAGAACGACGTGTAGAAAATAAGACAGATTGGTCGACTATTGAGTTTTATAGAGTCAGAGTGAATCCATTCATCACCAGGTGAAAGTTAGATCCTGGTAACTTCTGCTGAGAGACGGGAAAAAAGAGGAGAAAATCCAAATAGTTTTGCATGAAAGCGGCTGAAGAGACGAACTCTCCGTCTCCTCCTGGCTCTGCAGCGCCGCCGTCATTAATAGAGTTCTGGTCCGGCGATTGTTATTTCCCCTCTCAGGACCACAGGGATGCCCGCCGGCCGGCTCCGCTCTGATGGGATTAGACTTTATGCAGGACAAGGCTGGTAATGTAACAGCGTTACATCGCATGTCTCTGCCCCCATTCTGACAGGATTTATGTCTCTGGGGGGCAGAAGTGGTGACTTTAATATTCCCAGTGCTATTCTGTCCTGTTAATCCTGTCCTGAGCACCCACATGAGATCACAATCACACCTACTTTTTTTCTTTTTTTCACCGGAGCTGCTTTTTCGAACCTTTTTTCGACTATTTTTACCCTCGGCCCAGTCAGACCTGCTGCTGCGGAAAAGCCGGGATAGGATATCATCTTTTTAGGGGCTCCATTTGTCAAAGGAAAAGCAGTCTGCTGTCACGTCAGGGTGCCTTCACGTACCTGGGTTTATGTGTAACTCTGCCGGGGAGGGCGTGTTCTATTACTGTAATTTAGCACGGCTTAAAATGCCATCCAGAGTGATGAGCGCCGTTACCGTGGAGTGTGGCCAAAGTTTATCACCCACATCCCACTGGAATATTCTCCTCGCCAGAGTGGGGCTTATGATATTTAATGAATTGTCCCGGACAGTATATAGGCAACGCATTATTACACCCATAAATTACAGAAGGAGGGGCATTAACATGCAGCACGTCGGCTCCTAGAATACATTTACCTGCAGAGTGTTCAGGTTACTCGCTCGGTCGCCATTACAGTTAAACATGATGAATTAGGAAGATCGTAAACAGGACTGGAATCGGTGAAACAGTTCATAAATATCATGTTTCTACTCCTTTAATTCAAATGATCTCAGTACAGAGCCAGAGATTAGAGCTCAGAGTCTGTAGCCGAGGTTGGTTTGTGCATTAAGGAGCTGTTAGGGATGTGATTTAATTCAGATTTTTAGGGTCACGATTTGATTCAAAATCAATTTTTGATTCAACCGATTCTTGATTTACTTTTTGCAATTTTTAACGTGCTGCACCAGACCATGTGAACAAGTTGAAAGATGATGATGTCTGCAGACTATTGTATCAGAAGTCATATTCTCCCCTGCAAAAAATGCACATTTCAGATTTATTCAGCACCATTATAAAGTAAACTGCTGCATGTAGCTGATTTTATACTCTCTTTTCAAAAGCCTGGGCTGTAGCGGTGAATCTTTGGGTCTCTATTCGATTCAAAATCAGTTCTCATGCACATAGACATGGATCACCTGTTACAAAGGCGCTGCAGGAAAAAAAAAAAAAGAAGAAAAAAAGACGACACTCCGCTCCAGGTCATCAGTGACACATTATGATGCATATTCTGACATATAACAGTATGTGTCATCTCATAGCCACTCAGAGGGGAACAGTACAGTACAGTACAGTACAGTACAGTAGGTGTGAATGAGAAGTAGCGTTTGGGCCAAGTCCATGTGGACAGCAGACTCCAGATCAGCAGGAGTCTGCAGGCAGCAGCAGCAGGGAGCAGCAGGAACATCTGAGTCTTCAGTGACTGATCAGATCTGAAGCTGCTCTGTGTTGTTTGGTGTCCAGGCTGCAGAGGAGGAGGAGCTGAGGAGGGGGGGGGGGCGCAGGTCTGCAGAGCTGCAGCTCAGTCTACTGGGTGTTTCTGGGTTTGTAGATTCTGCAGAGAGAGAGTCCAACTACAGCAACACCTGGGGGGCAAACTTCATGCAGTTTATACCTTGATTTCTAGGGCTGGTGTTACTTTATCTTTATCCTCGCATGCGTTGCTGCTTCTAACTTGTATTTAATCTGACTTGTTGTGTCGTCAGGTCCGAGCTCTGCAGAGACTTTTACTGACCTCACTGCAAAAACTCAAGATCTTACCAAGAATATTTGTCTTATTTCTTGTCAAAACAAATCTCATTCTACTTAAAATAAGGCTCATCACAGCTTGTTTTTGAGACACTTTTACTTCTTTCAAGCTTATTTTCACTTGAAATAAGTAGAAAAATCTGATAGTGGATCAAACTTGCTTTCACTGTCATGTTGTTCTACTTATTTCAAGTGAAAATTGGTTTGAAACAAATGGAAATGATCTAAAAACAAGTTCATTTTTAGTTGATGCTTCTTATTTTAAGTGAAAAGAGTTTAGTTTTCACTAGAAATGAGACATTTTGACAAGAAATAAGACAAATATTCTTGGAAAGACTGTAAGTTTTCCCAGTGCTCCAGATATCCCACATTAATGTCCACACCCATGCAGGTTGTCAGTGCAGTGCAACACTTAAAATCAATGTTCTCTGCTCTTCTGTTTTCTGTCCCGTTTCCTCCAGGAGTCGGCCGCCGACGTGTCTTTGTCATTCCAGACGCATCCCGGAGAAGATGAGAACATCTCTGAGCTCCGAGCAGGAGTCACAGCTCGGAGTCCCAGCCCTTAATGTGAGACGACAGGCTGCAGGTTACATAAAGACCCCCGTGCACCGTGTGCGTTACAACGGATTGCGGTGAGTGTGTACTTAATTTGCATTAAATAAGGAAGGCGTGAAATGTGTCGTGTGCATTACGGAGCGTGCACGTAATTCCTGCAGCCAGAAGTGGCAGACGCTCCTGCAGAGTTTGGGGATAATGTGAAATAAAACGGTGCTAAACACGAGTCACAGTGAAGCCGCAGGACTCAGCAGCCATTAGTCTCTCTCTCTTTCTTTCTTTCTTTCTTTCTTTCCCTCCTTTCCTCTTCTTTCCATTTGTCTCTCTCTTGTATTCTGCTTTCCAACCCCCAACTCCCTCTTTCTTTCTGGTCTGCGGTCTTTTTGAATTTTTCTCCTTCAGTGAGTGTTCTGGATGGAAAGTCAGAGCTGTTAGAATGAAATCAACTTCGCTTTTACTCTGAGTGTGTGCGTGTGCATGTGGATGTGTGTGTCTATGTGTGCATGTGTGTGTGTAGTGTGCACACGCCAGCGAGCAGAGCTGTTAAAGTGAGATTGATCCATTGGCTCCAGCTGAGAGAGGGAGAGAGGTCGGCTGAGTTTCATTCCTACCACTCGCCGCCGCCGCCGCCGTCGCCGTCCCCTCCCCGTGTGATTGGCCGACAGCTCGGGCTGAGTTTCACTCGCGACAGACCATTCGTTGGTCGGTTCGTTCTTTCTTTTCTCACGGAGACGAGTGCAGAGCTTGGCTGCAGCTTTCAGTCCTAATAGTCCCCCCCCCCTCTATCAGGCAAACTTTGGCCAGGTTTCAAATCCCAGCAGAAGGGCAGACTCGCTGGCCCACTTTCAAATTATTGCTCCTTTTATTAGAGCCGTGCAGCAAGGTCAGGTGGATTTCTCTCCTGCTGCTGCTGCTTTTCCCCTCAGCGTCCTTTTTCCAGCTGCACTCGACTCTGCCTTCAGTCATCACTCATTCCATCAGGAGGCCAGGTCGCTTCAACTCCTTTCTGGTCCTCGTGCATTTCGGCCTTTTTCTCTGCACGGTATAGAACATCTGACGCCTGCAGAAGTCACCGCCTCGTCTGCCAAAAAATCGATTCACGTAAGAATCACAATTCTCATTTAAAATGATTCAGAATCGATATAAAATGTCCCAAAATGGATTTAAAAAAATAATAAAATGAAACGAATCTGCTGCTGTCGGCCTCCGGTTCCTTAAAAAGCAGCATGTTTAACTGCACTTTTAATTTTGTTACTTAAGCAATATGTGATATTGCTTTTATGCATAGATAAATGTGTAAAAGACACTTTAGTCACTCTGTCTTGCAAAGCAGACTGGAGTCGATCATGAGGATCCGATAGACTGAAGCAGAAATCATCAGGAATCAAATCGTTTTGAATCGAAAATCCATTTTGAATCAAATCGTGGCCCCAAAAATCAGAATCGGAACTAATTGCGAGATAGTAAAATATTCCCACCCCGACCTCTGAATGTTTTGATTGTCCGACTGCAGTTTGTGCTCCATGTTTTCAACAGAAATACATGTTCATTATCTTTAATTCATAACTTTCTGGATTGTTTGCAGTGTAAACTTTTCTAATTATGGTCATATTTCACCTTAACTAACCTCTCATGCATATACTGTATATTATCCACAGTTTACCGACCCGTATAAAGCTCCAAATCACCAACACAACAACATCATGGACTATAATTAACCAAAAAAAAGGACAATAATTAACTCCATTCACACCTTGCAACAGGTCTGAACAGGAACATGTTGCACGTCAGTGACTAAAAGAGGGCAGACAGACGGGGGGTGGGAAGCTGCTCTGGGGGTAAAAGTCAGATGACGAACAGCATCGTGTTGATACGAGAGCAGCGACACAACTGAACGCTACAGTAAATGACTTCTTCTCAAGACGAGACGAGACACACAGACGATAAGGGAGCGTTGATATTCATCCAGATGGTCGTCATGAATACTTTATTTATGTAACAACGCCACAGTTGTCCTATAAACGAGCGCCGGCCGGCCGGGCCTTTTAAAACGCTGTCGCTGTTTAGACAGCGTGGAGGTATAATCACTTTACAACAGATCACAGCGTGCAGAGGGAGGTGGGAAAAGGGAAAGGGAAAGGGAGGGGATTTGAAGGAAGCACAAGACGGAGATGACATTAACAAAGACAAATGGAAATATTAACACTATTCATACTTAATGGGTCGGAATAAAGAGAAGAGAAGTCGGCTTTTAATAATGAAAACGTCCCTGTTCGTCTCCTCTACACACACACACACTGAGTGGGTCGCCTTCGGCCCACACACACACACACACACAGACACACACAGCTGTTAGCTTTCTGGCCTATCTTTGCGTTTGCATCTCCTCTCCCTCATTTCCTGGTGCTGTTTGGGAGGAAACACAATAAGCGCCGGCCGCCGTGTCGCCCAATAGGCTTTTAATGGCCGAGTTAATTTCTAGATAATTAAATAGAATTTATCAAAGGGAACTCACACAAACTGCAGCCGGAGGGGAGAAATCACGCTTCTTTACAATAATTGGTGCCGTTGTTGTCACACGCACACGACGTGTACACATGAAATCACCATGGCGACCCACCATTATTTGTGTATTTCCACCCTTGTGCCTCATAACGGTGGTTTATAAAAAATAAACTCATAAAATTTGAGGAAAATGAGAGAAAATGCAAACAACCAAATAAGATCAACTGATATATTTTTGGAGCATTAAAGGGATACTTCACCCCAAAATCAATAATTCACCAATTTTCTACTACTTTGGAGAACTTTCTTGCAAAACCACTGATGTGCGTTGCCTTCAGGGACAGTTTCTCATCAACAGTCTCTGTATTTCCCTCTAAAACAACTCTGTGTGGTAACGTTGTGTTATTATCTCATAGCGTGGTGAATGTGCAGGTCACAACTTGTCCACCAGAGCGTTGTGGAGTTGTTGGATTGTGTATTTGATGAGTTTGTTGAGGGAAACCAAAGAAATCCCATGAGCCTCCGTAGCGTAGCTCTGAGCAGCTCACAGCTCTGCTCCGCCGTTCTAAAAACAGCTTGCACCGACAATTAAAAGGTAACGAACCTACTGCTATGACTATAGGGGTTATGGTGATGGGCCAATCTACCAAAATGTTGAACTATCCCTTTAACACCATGTTAATTATACGTTTACTAAAAAAGTCAGACTATAGTTTGGGTTATGAGTCGAATCTAGAGGAGAAATAATGAGCTGAGTGACTCACTGACTCATCATCATCATCATCATCATCATCATCATCATTAGTAATTTAATAAGCACCAACGTCAAACAGCCAATGATCAGATGGTTTTGTGCGTGGACTCTGTTGCTCTGATGGGATGTGTGTGTTTTTTTATTTTTTGACATTTTGTGCACTTGATGATTAATAATTTAATTCAGAAATAATTGAAAGATGAATGCTTGCTGCAGTAATCCATTAGCTGCAACCCTTGCTTCGCCTCCTCGCCTCTCTGCCCGCTGATTTATCTCCTTCCTCTCCGTCGTTCTTTCCCACCGTGGTTGTGTTTTTTTGTGTTTTGTGTTTGTGGACTTTTCCAACTGTCGTGAGACGTTATTTACAACTCGGTCTTTCTATAGTTCACTGAATCATTCCAGTGATTTTCATTTAATCAGGCCGCAACAAAAAAGACAACTCCTCGTGCCGCCGGTTTCCGTAATTATCTTCTTCGTCTTGTCGAGCGTTTAATAAAAAAGTCGTTTGTCTGTAATTAATGTTGAGCTGAAACATCCCATAAAACGGAGGCTGTTTGCATTTTGTTGCTTTCATCTGTTTTCACTGACTAATAAGATGCTCCAGAAATGTCTGTTTTTGTTTACTGCCTATGTCAGCGAGATGGAGACATCACACACTCATGGAGACGTTCACGCATACGTGCACACAAACACACACACACACACACACACACACACGGATACACGCAGGCTGGGCAGATTTGCGTAGATGGAAATTTCAGTGTCTTTTTTTTTTTTTTTTTAAGGAACAGGCTGTGGAAACAAATGCAGCGTCATCTATCTTGTTACTGTGGTTTAAAGACATGCATTGCACAATGTGTCATACACACACACACACACACACACACACACACACACACACACACACACACACACACACACACACACACACACATACAGATGCATGCAGGACTATGAGCAGTATAGGCAACTATTCTGCCCTAAACAAGTCAAAAAACAAACACATTATGTGCATGTGTGCGTTTCTTGAAAGTGAGCAGGCAAATTAGTTAAAGGGATAGTTCAACATTTTGGCAAACTGGCCCATTGCCATAACCCCTATAGTCATAGCAGTAGGTTTGTTACCTTTAATTGTCGGTGCAAGCTATTTTTAGAACGGCGGAGCAGAGCCGTGAGCTGCTCAGAGCTACGCTACAGAGGCTCATGGGATTTCTTGGTTTCCCTCATCAAACTCATCAAATACACAATCCAACAACTCCACAACGTTCTGGTGGACAAGTTGTGACCTGCACATTCACCACGCTATGAGATAATAACACAACGTTACCACACAGAGTTGTTTTAGAGGCAAATTCATGCAAAACCTCTGATGCACGTTGCCTTCAGGGACAGTTTTTCAGTCTCTGTATTTACCTTGAACCCATGAGCCTCCGTATAGCGTAGCTCTGAGCAGCTCACGGCTCTGCTCCGCCATTCTAAAAACAGCTTGCACCGACAATTAAAGGTAACGAATCTACTGCTATGACTATAGGGATTATGGCAATGGGCCAGATTGCCAAAATGTTGAACTATCCCTTTAAGGTACTGTACACACACTGATGAGACAATAAGACAGAGATACAAAGAGAAAAAGAGTGAGTTAGAAAGAGAAGACAGGGATGAGTGTGTGTCTGTGCTGAGCTCCTGCAGCGTGTTCAGTGTGCGATGATGTTTGGTTTGTGGAGAGGCGACTGTTTATCTTCCTGACATCTTAAAGCCGTGGTTCCTGCTCAGATTTAGAGCTCTGGAATTTGAGTTCTTCTCGGCTGCAAGAAAAAACCCGAGGTTTTAAAACAAGAAGCATTTCAAACCAACCAACGACTCCTCAGTCACGATCACAAACCAGATGCAGCAGAGTTGAGATGAATGCTGCAGCTCGGATCTGCTTTAAGCTCATGAATGTCTTCAAATCTTAAATTTTAAAGGGTTTTTTATCATGAACTGAAGAAGAAAAGTGTCCAAACTGTCCCCACTTAACATAACTTTTATAACTGAATATTACATTTCTATTTGCTTCATTGGTTTACTGCATTTATTTCATTAAATATGAACAATATGATCATTTTCCCCAAAGTACATGTAGTTTACACTTATATACCTCTACACACGCTCCTCTTTTATGTTTCATTACTTTATTAATTTCTAATCTTTTGTTTTATATGTTAGTTTAAAGTGTTTCTCATCCATCACATTTGAATGTAGCATTGACCCTGAATTAGCAGAGACGACGCTCTCAAGGTGCGTGTCTGCAGCCGTCCTTGTCGTTTGTTAACGGTTCTCAAACATTATGCAAAAAAAAAAAGTACAAAGTTTATTGAACTTCTTGGAACAGCTTTGAATTTGTCTGAATAAACAAATTGAAAGAGAGCGTTAAAGGAGAAGTTTACAGAGAGAGAGGAGAGCTGAGGACGAGAGCGAGGCAGCACGGAGTCAAGGCTGAGTGGTCCATGTTAAACAGGAAGCTGATTTTTCTCAATGAAACGTGTGTTAAAGTCCAAACATGTTTTTTGATTTGAGTCAATTTTAGTCGACAAGACGGTTTATAAACCCAGACGCTCCAAGACGAGTCAGCTTCCTGTATGAGACCAGGAGCAGCCTGGAGTGTATTGACTCCAATGGGACTAACTGAACGTGAACACAGATCAAGGTCGATCCTTTCGCTCCACAGTCACTGAAGGACATTTTGAACTCATTTTTCAAAAGCCACATCTCTTCTGAACATTTCGACACAAAAATGACAATTTTCAGACGGAAACATGAGGAGAAAATTAACTTTGTTCACGACCTGTCTCTGTCTCTGTCTCAGCAAAGCACTCTCGTGAGATTTGGCACAAAACGGCCGTGAACTCCCGTGAAAATGATTTACATAATTTTCGTCATGCTAAATATGAATGTTAGTAGTGTGAATATTTAATGTTATCATAAGAAAATATAATTGCATCACTTTCATCCACACACGTTCACAGACGAGGTGGGGTGACGGTTGGCCACGCCCATTTAGGAGACAGGAAGTGTACTGTATACATTTCCATCATGGGAAAAGCCTCTCATGGGGTATCTTGGTAAATAGAGTATCTTTGGCACCAGTATCTGTGGTTGTTTTAGTCAAAGTGTCTCGTTTCCATTTATATTGAATGTGACATTTGCACGTGTCTGTCTTTTTGTGTTGCGTTGCAGTACGTTAGCTACAGAAGGAACTGTTTGTTCCTGGGCTGAGATCAGATGTGTTTATATGACAGTGGTTCCTGCAGCCTTTATTGGCTCGTGACCCCATTCTGACATCACAAATTTCTGGCCCTGCATCACGTGATCGTGGCCTTTAAATCAAGGTGCACCAACACAGATATTTTTCTATGCTTCATTTTATTTGAACGTGAAAGTGTTTAAGATTGTGTTTGTTGTTTTTAATCATATTTTTATATATATTTTAATCAATTACTAGATATTTCAGGCGACCCAATTAGAATTGAATATATGACCTGACTACTACAGAGAGATCAGCTGTGATTGGCTCTTCTTCCAAACTCCTTGCTCTCTTTGACCAAACAGAATTAGTTCTGCTGAGACATTTGCATACATTTTTGTTTAGTTATTGTCTCAATTTCGTCAGTGAAGACTGGTTTCTATGGATACCAGAGGTCTCCATCATTTAGATCAGGCTCACATGCACATCCTGCTGTAAAGTCTAATCTGATCCAGTGTTTGTAGGAGACTGTTCATACTGTACGATGCTGCATCAGGTTCTCTGCAGGATTTGAACCTGTTTCCCTCCTGGTTCTCCTCTTCTCTGCAGACGCGGTGCAGGAGGAGCTGCAGGTGGAGCTGGAGGACGAGTGGACGCACAAGTGTTTGTCTCTTTCTGAGTGTGTTGTGAAGCATCTAGTGGATCTGCTGTTTGTTCACCTCCAGTCTGGCTTTAGGAGTGTTGTGTAGTGTTGTGTAGTGTGTGTTTGTGTGTGTTGATGAGTGCCATTCAGCCCAGTCTGCAGTTTCTGTGTCTATCCACTGAAATGTCACTGTTCTAAAATGTGTTTTTATAAAGACGGATTCCGCTCGGTTCGGCCGTGATCTCTCTCTGTTTTGGTTGCGTCATCAGAGACGTGAAGGTGTGAAGGATGGAGAGGCGGCTCGTCGCTCGGTGGCTCGGTGGCTCGGCGGCTCGGCCCACTCAGGAGTCTCTGACAGTCACATCTCATCTTCTCTGAGTTCAGTCATTTAGTCTCGTATTCAGGAAGAGGTCGGGAACAGTTGGAGTCGACTGCTGCTGGAAGTGAAGTGTCAGGTTGAAGCTGCAGCTCCAACGGCTCCTGGATACAAAGCATATACTGTAGTCATTGGATATGATTACACTTTTCTTTCAGTAGAGAACAAACCTTTAATTTGGTAAATAAGTATATACTGTACCACACAGAGGGGGAGTGCATACATTGTTGTAAAACTTTGTGTTAACATCCATATGAATGCACACAGGAGATAATGAGAGCAGAACCAGGAAGTTAGCAGCAGATTTAAATAACATGAACTCTGCTCCTGGACAAACTAACCAGACAGTTTCACATATTAAAAACAAAGGGATCAGACATCACTTCAAGCTGAATAAGAGCTGTATATTACTGAATATTACTTTCTGGAGTTGCTGGCCTTTTGTTGGACATGGTTAGACATGGTCTGCTGCGCTGTTGCTGGGGTACTTATCTATTTATCTATCTATTTATTTATTTATATGCATTTTCTCTTGTTTCATATTGTATTTTTTTAATAGCTACACAGTATTTTATGCATTAATCTTGTCTTTTCATGCGTCTGTATGTCTTTGTACGTCTGCTCTGCCCTCTAGCTCTGTTTATAATCACTCTCCTCTCAGTCTCATGTCTAGACTCAATCTGTCGTTTTCCAGATTTTTTTTTGTCATTTGCTTTTAACCCTTCAACTGCCAGTTTATTTGCACACTGCACTTGTTGGTAAAGTGCTCGTCTATTTTCTCACTATTTTTTCTTGTATTATTCTAATTATTAATGAGCTCACATCCGTGTCAACATTGTCTCATTCATGTGCTCCATTGGACACCAGTGAGACAATAAATGCCTTTATTACATGACATTGCTCCCTTGATCCTAAATGGACTGATGACATAATCTGATTGTAATCATAATCTGATAATGTAATCTGATTCAAGTGTTTGGTTACCATGGAATTAAAAAAAATAGTTTTCATTGGTTTCAATTGGCCACAGTTGGATGTATACAGTATATTACTGATATTATTAAAGAGCAGAAGTTGATGATTTAAAAAAAGGCAGAAATGTGTAATTCCATCTGCATGAACACAGCAAAAATGGTCCAAAAAAAAGGACACAAACGCTCAGAGCCCAGAGGGTTAAACCAGTCTGTCTTATTTTACAAAAGGTCAGAGTTTATTTTATTGTGTGTGTGTGTAACAGTCACTTGTGATGCTGTGACAGTTTGGCAACAGTATACGTTTTAATACCTGCACATGCAGCTGCAGGATTTAGACCAGACCGCCAGTTATTCCAGCGATTACTCATCTCATCTCCTTCTCTGTGTGGCAGCCGAAAACTTTTTAGATCTATTTTTTTCTTCTCTTCTTCGTTCACCTCTGCTGCTGCGGGCAGTCGACAATTAAAGCCCCACTAATGTCATATCTCTGTTTAAAAGGAGATGAAGGGAGAGAGAGAGAGAGACAGAGTCACAGGAGACAGACGTTTGGGAGAGAGGGAAAGAGAGAAAGAAAGAGAGAGAGAGTGAGTGTGATCGACCGATAATAAAGTTGTGGCCATCGAAAATGAAACTCAAAGATAATAAAGTAATCTGCGGGCCGGTTCAACGCTCACACGCACGCACGCTCTCATAAAGACAGATGGACAGACGCAGAGATAAAGTTGCTGCTATCTGAAATGTAATAAAAGTGAAGTAAATGAGTCTATTCTGCGCCGGCAGCCCGGGGCCATTGTGGCGGTAATAGCAGCCGCGGCGGTGGAAGCCTGAAAGGAGAGATAATGACTTAGTAGTAATAATCTCTTACAGCGCCGGCAGATAACGACCGCACACATTTGTATGCTCCCGGTGTAATCTAATACCTAGGACTTGTTATTCTGCAGCCGGAGGTTGCAGGTTCAAATCCCCACGCAGTCTGGACCAGATCTGTGAATGTGAAACGCTCCCTCCATCCCTCGCTCGCTCCCTCGCCGCCTGTTGTCGGTGACCTTGACCAATACCCATAATCCCTCAAAAAGACCCTTGTTCTGGTTTCTCATCTGTGTGAAGGAAACAAATGAAACTCTGTGACAGAGAAGAGGAAGTCGAGTCGTCGCTCGTGTTCTCCGTGTTTGTTATCTGAGCGTAACGTGATAACGCTCAACGCCCCATGCTAATGAGGACTTAACGCAGAGTTCAGCTCCGTCCGATGAGAGGAAACGTCATGTGTTTGTCTGTGAGAAGAAGTTACACGACAGAAACCACCTCGGAGTTGTTGAGATGTTTAAAGGTCCAGTCTGTAAAATGGAGGTAAAACCGTGACATAGTGTTCAGATTCTAGATTACGAGGACAAAAAACGACTGGGAAGTATTTCAGCAGCATGGAATGATGAGGGGAAGGTCATTTTAAGATACGTCATATGGAAGGAGGAAGGAAGGAAGGAAGAAGAACAAAGGGAAAGAAGGGAGGAAGGATGAGGAGAAGAAGGAAGGGAGAAAGGATGGAAAAAGAGAAAAGATTGAGTCAAGGAATGAAGAAGGATGGAGAGAAAGAAAGAAAGGGAACAGATTGGATCAAGGAAGGAAAGAAGAAGAACGAAGGGAGGAAGGATGGTAGGAAGAAGGATGGGAGAAAGGAGGAAAGAAGGATGAAAAAGGGAACAAATTGGGTCAAGGAAGAAAGGAAGGAAGGATGGAGGGAAACAAAGAATGAAAGAAACGGAACAGATTGGATCAAGGACGGATGGTGGGAAGAAGGAGAGCAGAAAGGAGAAAAGAAGGATGGAAAAGGGGAACAGATTGGGTCAAGGAATGAAGAAGGAAGGATCGAGGGAAAGAAAGAAAATAAGGAAACAGATTGGGTCAAGGAAAGAAGAAGAAGGAAGGATGGAGGGAAAGAAAGGAAGGAAAAAGAACAAAGGGGAAGAAGGGAGGAAGGATGATGGGAAGAAGGAAGGAAGGGCAAGAAGGGAGGATGGAGGATGGTGGGAAGAAGGAAGAAAGGGAGAAAGGAGGAAAGAAGGATGGAAAAGGGAAGTGATTGGGTGAAGGAAGCACCATGAGACTGTGAACAGTGGGAGCAGCAGAACTGCTTCCTGTTCGATGCCACCACCACCGCTGCAGCAGCAGCATCTTCTCCGTTGAGGATCTTTGATCTTCGACCACATGTTTATCATTAAAGTGAAAAGAAGAATTTATTTGTGTTAAAACTCCAGGACGAACCTGAACCTGAGGAGGATGGACCACTCAGAGCTGGTGTGTGTCTGTGTGTGTGTGTGACTGTGCTTCATCTTTGATGTAATCCCTTTCGTCAGGGTAACTTGGGTTGAGTTCAGTCCTGCACACACACACACACACACACACACACACACACACACACACACACACACACACACTGCTCATTATAACTGGCTGGAAACGGTGATAAGAGCTGGTGAAAGCTGTGCTGACTGTGACACAGCAACACAACACACACACACACACACACACACACAAAGTATCTCTGAATCTGCAAGGTCATGATGGTCGGCATAATAACGCTACCTCTATCCAGTGTGTGTGTGTGTGTGTGTGTGCGCCCTTGAGTTGTGTGTCACATTGTCTTCCTGATTTTATCTCAACTTGAAAAGAAAGAAATGATGAAATTATTCCTCCTTATTCTTAAAGGGCCTAATTAAAAGCCAGATTACAATCACTCATCACACAACCCTTTCTCTCTGGCTTCCTGTGGAGCCCTCCATACACACACACATGCGCACACACACAGAGAGTCAGGGCTCAGCTGAGTGTGTGTGTGTTGTGTCCATTCATGCTTTTGATCAGTGCAGGTCCAGACTGCAGAGGCTCAGAGGTCTGGAGGAGAGGCTCACTGACAACATGAACATGTCATTTACAGATTTCAGCCTCAGTTCTGCAACATTAAAGGGCAATTCCGGGCAAATTCAACTCGGGGCTATATTTTCAAAGCTGCATTTTTTTTTTTCTCATTTGGCGACTCAAACATGCACGAGAAGTTTGTTTACTTCAAGAAAGTCAAGAGTTGATATTCCAAAAACGGGAGCTTCCAACTGCACCTGAACACACCGAGCGTCAACTTGGGTTTCGCGCGAGACTTTGAATTAGATCTAGTTTTACAAACATGTCGGTGTGCTGGAAGTAAATAAACTTCTCTGTGCATGTTTGAGTCGCCATCTGACGCTGACTGTGGAAAAAAAAGAAGGATGTAAACAGCCTAAGAATAAGAATTTGCCTGGAATTGTCCTTTAAGTCGTTTTTCTCTGGACCTGCTTTATTACCAGGTACAAATGTGTAGTGCAACAGAGGCGTGGTCCCTCTTCTCTGGGCTGCTGGGGTTTAAAGGATTTAGAGAAGTCACAGATGACTGAGGAGGTTCCACCATTAAGAGCCTTGTAGCTGATTTAAGGAACCTTCAGATGAATCCTGCAGGAAGCAAGGAGCTGACCCCTCCTCCTGCATGGTCTCCTATAGGTCTACCACCAGACGTTGCATTAGATGCATTCATGTTGTGTGGAGCAGCACAGTATGGACACTATACAGTAGATGGTGCATTAATGAAGAATTGAAACTGTAGGGACATCAAGATACTTCACTATCCACAATATGAAGATCTGAACCAGAGGGAGAGAGGTCTGATGATGGCCAGAATGTGCATAAAAATAGGCATTTCTGCAGCACCGACTCAAGCCAGTTCTCCATTATCATTGTTATGTGACATCTAGTCTATGACATCATCCCTTAACAAAAGCTGCATGCTCAAAAACACAGGAGTGGCGTTTGGGGATGTATTCACTCTGGTTCAAAGTAGCATTTCATGGCTCCATCTGCATGCAACGCAGATAGGACACCAAACTTTTGCAGATAGTCCTTAACCCGTCTCCGTGGGGACCGGCCCTCTGTCTCTACCTCCTATGCAGTTTTAATAGACTCTTGGTTTTATTTTGCACCTGATGATCCTGAAGTCGTCTCTTCATTTCTGTCCCTTCCTCCGTCCTTGGGCTTTGTGGAGTTTTTTTTGCCGCTGACCCGAGCAGAGCGAGGAGGAAGCGTCGCCTCCGTCTCCTCCTTCATATTTAAGGATTCTGGCTCCGTGTGTCGCAGCCTTGCCGATCGTCAAGGTCTCCTCTAAATGAAGTCTGCACTGATGTTATTAACTGGTTATTTAGCACTTATCACAGAGCATGTACACGTCTTCACTCTGCAGCATAGAGATGGTTTGATGTCCTCTGGGCTGTGCTTATATGTGCTGCATACATGGCTGCATTTATATTATCGATTAATCCATAAATAATTCAGTCGGCCTGTTCCGGCTGAATGTTTTAAAACACTGGCTCGGTAATGGGAAATGTTTCATCTGCCTCCTTTCATGAGCCGACCTTCTTCATTCTCATTTACATTACATTTAGCGTGTGAGTTTTCAGCTGCTGCTCCGTGAGTCAGCGTGGTTCCAGGTATTTGACTCATAAAGTGGCTGTTACGGGATCAAACAGGATCAAACAGCTGCTTCCAGTGGATGGGAGCGGAGACCCGCTCCAGAGGTCGCAGCGCAGGTGACGTAATGGTCCCATCAGCATATTTATGATGCAATCTCATGTGGAATTTGCATTCTGCCAAGTGTCGGCCGGTTTAAGCCCTTTATCTGTTTGCTTCTGTCTCTGCGCTCGTGTATATACAGTGTTTTTCATGCAGCTGGATTAAACTCGCTGTGTTAGGGTTGTGTTTGTTTCTAAAAGCGTGTTCATGTCTAGGCGACCTCCTCCTGCAGAGGAGCAGAGGTCCTCAAGGTCCTCATGCTCATCAGCTAAAACTGGAGATTTCTTTTCTAATAGAAAGTCAATGAAGCGAAGCCTGGAGCTGGTTCAGGCAGGAAACTGGAGCTGCACGGTTTTACTCCTACCACAGTAATTGTTTTTATTATTTTTTTGAAATTTGACTTTTTGCAGTTGTCCTAATTATGCCAAATCTTCATGTGTGCTTTTGTTTGTGATCTCGGCGACGTTGCAAATGAGGGAAAAACCTCATTGTCCATTTCGAGAATGAATGAAGGTCTGATGATAAGCATTTGAATTGTGAGGTGCAGTTTATAAAAACGGCTTGTTCATGACGTTTGTTTTATGAAAGTCACAGCCAATCAGAGGCCTTCAGCTGGTTTAACCAATAGTGTAACTTAACTTGATCTTCTGGGTCAAATTGACCCAATCTGTTCCTTCCCTCCATCCTTCCTTCCTTCCTTCCTTCCTTCCTTCCTTCCTTCCTTCCTCTTTTGATCCAATTGACCCAATCTGTTCCCTCCCTCCATCCTTCTTTCCTCCCTTTTTTCCCTTCCTCCTTCCTTCTTCTTCCGTCATTGAACGAATCTGTTCCTTCCCTCCATCTTTCTTTCCTTCCTTCTTTCCCGTCTTCCTTGCTTCTTCTTCTTCCTTCCTTGAATGAATATGTTTTCTTCCTCCATCTTTCTCTCATTTCTTTTTCCCTCCCTTCTCTCCACAATCCTTTTTCCCTTCCTTCCTTCCTTCCTTCCTTGAATGAATATCCTTGCCTTCCTCCATCTTTCCCTATTTTCTTTTTCTCTCCCTTCTCTCCACAATCCTTTTTCCCTTCCTTTCTTTCTTCCTTCCTTCCTTCTTTTTTGACCCAGTTCGTCCGATCTGTTCCCTCCCTCATTCTATCTTTCCTTCCTTTTCCCTTCCTTCTAACATCCCATCTTCCTTCCTTCCTTGACCAAGGAGGACAACAGGAGGGTTAATCACTCAGTCAGAAAAGTTTGCTGTTACTCAACAGCAAACGAACAAAATGAAGTAAAAGCAACACAATTCAAAATTTGCTGTGACCATGGTCAGTCTTCCAGCGCCTGCACATCGACCAACCAAGAGCCAACATTATGTAAACACACTGACTCGTCATTACACAACATTGTGTGTCTCTCGATTTGTCTCCAGAGGACAAAGACGCCTCACTGCTCCAGCCGGTTGTTCAGCTGCTGCAGCGATCCTCCTGAAAGGTGGAAAAGGTGTTGCAGAGAATTAGTGTGTGGTTAAGATGGAAGGCCGAGCAAATGGGGCAGGATTAAACTCAGCATTAAAACCATAAGCAGTGACTTCTTTGACTTTATGCTCTTTACATTTCACACTAATCTGCAGCAGCACACGCAGCAGGAGTCAGAGCAGCTGCTGAAATAGCTGCTCTTAAAACAAGTCGTAGTGGGCGCCGTCATTACCACCTGCCTGTACTGATGAGCCTTTTATTATGAATCTCTTTAATTCACTGAGAACAGAACTCATATTTTCATTATGGGGACAAAAAGCAGGAATAGTGCAAGATTAGATCCTGAGGAAAATGTGTGTATATGTATATTTTATATATTTATATTATGCTCGCACTGAAACACCTACAGCTGCAGCCGAGATCCAAAAAAAGCTTTAATAAGAGGTACACAGAGAAATTAAAGTTTGAACTTATAAAGCATTAATTTAATTGTGTTGACAGAAGGCATGATGGATCTGAACTGTCTTTAACGAAGTAGGAAGAGAAAAGTTCAAGTGCCAAGAAAAGAAGAGTGAGTTTTTCTTTAATTTTCTTTAAGTAGAAGTTGATTGAGTTTGATTGAACCGAAGGGTGGATGGATCTGAACTGTCTTTGTGGCTCAAGTAGTCATTTATTAAACCTTGTTTAGTCGGAAAAGGAGTTTAAAAGTTCAACATTTTGGCAAATTGGCCCATTGCCATAATCGCTATAGTCATAGGAGTAGGTTCGTTACCTTTAATTGTCGCCAAGAAATTGGTTGCGCTATTTTCAGTACGGCGGGCTGGCTGCTCAGAATTCTATGAGTGAGTTTTCATCAAACTCATCAAATACACAACCCAGCAACTCAATTTTCTTTAAGAACCACCACGCTAGAATAATGCAATGTTACCTCTAGGAAAGGCTGAGTTTAGGGACAGTTTTTCAGCAAGCAGTCTCCGCAAAGAAACTGTGTATTTGTGAGCAGGTTTGTTGAGAACTTGTTGGTTTTGAATTTTTGGCTCTGCTCCGTTTCAAACTCTGACTATAGAGGCTGCAAAGTTTTTCCTTTAAAGTTCTGTGAGCAGTTTGTTTGTTTTCCAGAGATGTTTCACTCTGACGAGGCTGCAAAGTTTTGTTCTGAGTTGTTTGTTCTTCAGAATCTGCGACTGGGGACGAGTGACTGAGGTTGGTCCAATGAGGCATCCATGCATGTAACTTCAATTACCACACCTACGCACAAAAAAGTACCTAAAACAGGTACTGTAGCATACCGGAATCAGTACCATATCCATTTAAATGTAAAAAATCCCAAGCTCCGACGCCGGCTGTGCTGTTTAACACTGTTTCCACATGAGTGGGAGTGAAGGGCAACAAAAACAACAGAAACAAACTCATTTCTGCTGCTTCGTCTCCTTCAGGATCTCTAGATGCTCTGTTTGGACACTGAGGGGAAGATTCTGCATCTGTATCTGTCATTAGCAGCTGATGTGCATGTGCAGATGTTCCGGTGGAAATCAAACAGGAAGCAGTTTCAGCCAAACTTGTGATCTTGGCTGTCAGGAGCGGCGCCAGTTCTCATTGTAACCAGGAAGCTAATCAGCTATTTCTGTGTTTCCCTTTTCTTTCTTTTTAAGCATCATTTCCATAATAATAGCAAACAATGTTCTGGGAGCTCTTTTCATGTTCACATTTTATCACTAATTAATGACTTCGCCATTGCAACAGAGCGTTAAACATACCCACCGTTATTAGCAGACATTCTTGCATAGACATTAAGAGCCGGGGATATTTTGGCAGCGGGGCACCTCGTGACTTCACCGTTATCTTCTGATTCATGCAGCAAAGGCGTAGTTTGGATGGATGCCTGAGTGTTTCATCTGTAGTCTGCCTCCGAGGGAAGATTTATGGGGTTCGGCGGTGGTGGGAGAAATGGCTCCCCGGTGCTAGAAATAACCAATCAGCTCCAGGAGGAAAGGGGGGGGAAAGATACGGACACCGTTTCCGACTGGTGATGTTTGTATCAAGTGATGCTGCTGAATTGTTTATTGCTGTGAAAAAAAAATACTGCAACTATACAGAGAGTAGACTCCAGCTGGTAAAACACACACACACACACACAGCTGTAGAGTGACTGTTTATATACTAGAGTCTGTCTGGTAAAATGACGTCTCTGTGTGTAAAGCACTGACTCATAACTCTGGTCGTATTCGCAACAGTTTCATCTTCAGATTTCAATCACAAAATGAAACAAAACTAAAAACAACTTTTGGATGCTGCAGAGGAAAAGATAAAAGTTTCCTCCGTGTGCCGTAAATCCACCTAAACGCTGACATAAGGCTTGTATAGTATCTTTTATGGAAATGGTGCTGGTTGGCTGTATTCGAAACTGCATACTATACTGCTAGTACTGATTTGGCTAAAATGCTGTATGCATCTGACCAGTTGCACACTGTATCCCACAATGCAATGCAAAGTATCTTTGCCGTGTCCCGAAACCATGTTTAATAGCTTAATAAGATTAAACTCAATGCAGACTGATCGGTTCATTGTAAACGTGGTGATTTCCGTACATACGGAGCCCCGAGGCATCGCTGCTCTTCTGTCCAATACACACAGGAAGCTTCACTTTTCATTCAAACAAACTAATGCGACTGCCACAATTGTTAAGATTTCATCAATGAGACATTTATCTCCTAAAAATAATTTACTAGCCGGTGATAAACCTCTAAAAACCTGCGGGTAAGTTAGTTAATTTTCTACCCCCGGGGTGACGGCGAAGGTTGGCCGGCCGATGTTGTGGTCGTTGCAGAGCTTCACTTCTCCAAAAAACATCGGAGCAAACTTCTAAACAGCCGTCATTTGAATAAACTGGCCGTATATTTGGGATCTAGACAGTTACTTTCTTGCATGAAAAAATATTAAAATGTAATGAAGTTACATAACAGCGCTAAAGCGGGAAATAAAATATCGTATACTGCGGTGTGAACGGTGTCGGTCTGCTACTGAATCCCACATTCAGTATGCAGTATACAGTACATACTAACGCAGTATAGGCAGTGCGTTTTGAAAACAGTCTCCTGGTTTCTCTTTGATGTTTCTGTGTTGTTGTTGTTGTAATTTCTAAGGAGGATGAGGAGGATGGTGGGATCATCACAAAGCCACCTCTACATCTGCCACTATACACCCCTGCACTGAACGCTGAATGCCGTCCTCTGTCCGCCAACACACACTGATTTTTTTTTTTTTGTCTGTTAATGCTGTTACATGAGCACAGCGTTTTCCTTTAAGGGCCAATGTCAGGAGATATAAGGAGAGAGATCTTCAGCCTGGCAGAGAAACAATC
Source organism: Decapterus maruadsi (assembly GCA_030347415.2). Lineage (NCBI taxonomy): Eukaryota > Metazoa > Chordata > Actinopteri > Carangiformes > Carangidae > Decapterus > Decapterus maruadsi. Next base: position 2,917,455 of record CM064892.1, read on the forward strand.
CTCCCTCTCCTGCTAATTAGCAATTCCTCGTCTCCTCTGGTTCGCTCTCTGATGATGACTCCACCGAAAGGGAAAAAAAAAAAAAAAAGTCTGAGTAATTGTTGGATAATTCAGCAGTAACTCTTCTCTCATCGTGTTAAAACGTATAAATGGTTGGTGGATTTAATTAACGGACTGATTTTTACCAATGCAAATCACTGTTAATATGCAAATTAATATGTGAAGATACAGTAGCTCGATGACGTCAAAAGGCCTCCAGACTCCAGACGGACTGGCAAGGTGAAAAATAACTCATTATCTTTGTGCGAGTGTTTGGGGGGGGGACTAATTACCCATTTTGCTCTTTAATAGGTGACTAGCTGGCTGCCTGACTCGCTAACTAAATGATTAATTAGAAGAGAAAACTGACAGATTGTTGGGCGCGCCTATTAACTGGTGCGACTAACCAACTGAGTGACTGGTTGACAACATGCTGTGTGACTGCTGCTGTGTCTCCACATCTGTCACCTGCACATTCACCACGCTATGAGATAATAACACAACGTTACCACACAGAGTTGTTTTAAAGGGAAATTCATGCAAAACCTCTGATGCACGTTCTCGTCGGGGGCAGTTTTCCATCAACAGTCTCTGTATTTCCCTCTAAAACAACTCTGTGTGGTAACGTTGTGTTATTATCTCATAGCGTGGTGAATGTGCAGGTCACAACTTGTCCACCAGAGCGTTGTGGAGTTGTTGGATTGTGTATTTGATGAGTTTGAAACCAAGAAATCCCATGAGCCTCCGTAGCATAGCTCTGAGCAGCTCACGGCTCTGCTCCGCCGTTCTAAAAACAGCTTGCACCGACAATTAAAGGTAACAAACCTACTGCTATGACTATAGGGATTATGGCAATGGGCCAATTTGCCAAAATGTTGAACTATCCCTTTAAGAAACACACGCACACACGGACAATGTGCACAATCACTCCGACCGAGCACCTTTTCTCCCTCACAGTCTCTCTTCAGGACACTCCCTCTCTTGCATTTTCCTCCAGGCTGATGCTCATTTTCTGCCCTCCACCTCCTCCACCTCCTCCTCCCCTCCCCTCCTCTCCCCTCTCCTCCCTGTCCTTAAAGAGTGGTCTGTGTGGTACTGGGTGGTAATTAAAGTCTGCAGTGATTGGAAATATATCCGTGCACCATATCATTTTAATGCCAGGGCCTTAATATGCCAAGATACTGGCTGTAATTGGATTTTGATTGGTTACTAATGAAGATGCACTTCCTGGGAGACAGACGTGACAAGTCATCTGTTTTACCCCAGCATCCCAGAGTATGTGTGTGTGTGCGCTCACATTCACACATACACACTGGTTATGGAAGCTCATACTCGGCTGCAGAGTCGGTGCAGATATCCATATGCATGCACATGGACATGGAAACACACACGCTGTCCCGTACTAGCCCACACAGCTAAAATGTATGTATTTATACTTAAAGCATAAGCTGCATTTATCAGTTGTTATCCTCTAGTACGTGTGTATGTGTGTGTGTGCAGACATCTCTCTGCAGACTGCACCACCTACGTGACCTCCTCACAGCCGGCAGACACTGATTCACTTCAGTCTCATACCAATAGTTTTATTATTTTAGTTTTTTTTGCTGAGCAGCTAAAACACAACATCTTTGCAGGATTTTTGTTTACTGAGAACATCTGTATCCTGCAGCTGGAGGTTTGTTAGGAGCCGTGTGACCATGAACCATCAAAACAATGAGCTAAAAGAGGCTGAACATGATGCAGCGTGATTAATGGGTTTGTGTATATGTCGATGATGCACAAGAATTCATACCAACTGGCCTTCAATAGAAGATGCATTTGTTATTGCTCATTCGTTATTGTGCATCATCGCTGCATCCTGAGCTGATCTCCAATCAATTATGTGGCTGCAAACAAACAGTGGTGATCATGTGACATTGCCTCCACATGTACATACAATGTAATGTTGTTTAACAATCACACACATACACACACATGCGCCATTTGATGCAAATATTGTCTTAAAAAAACATTCATCTTCTGCCAGTGCTGCTTTATGAAAGCAGATTTGTCCTCCCACTCAGCATCCAGAGATATTCCTGCTCACATCTCCAAACACAACATACACTCTTGTTTTATTTTTTATTATTTCCTGCTACCTGGACTGAATTTCAGTGAAACATAAAAGCAGAGAAACTGTCACTAAAGATCTTCTGCTGTTCCAGCTTCGCAAGTGACTCAACACTTTTTTTCCCCTTTTTGCCATGAGCTGTTCTCCAGGCAGGTTTTTATGATTCCACACCAGAGCTCCGGCTCAAAGAAACTCATGTGTTAATTTGGCTGAAACCCGCTGCAGCTCCAGATGTACCGGCTGCAGATGGGAACAGCTCTTGCTGTCTCAGGACCAGTAGGATGGAAAAAAAGGGCTGAAGGGTTTCCCCTCCAGGACCAATACTCAATTTCGAAAAAAATCTGAATTTTTGCAGAGAGGTAGCATCGTGATGGCGGTGCACGATCACCAGGAAGCCAAAGAAACACCACACACAGTTTTAGGGTGTGTAGTTGTATACTGTTATGGATTGCGGTGCTCGATTCTACTTAGTTTTGTTTTTTTATTTTTACCTGGTTTATTTTTTTGTTAGTACCCCAGCCGAGGTTCCCAGTGAATTGAGCCGATACTAAGACGAGATGAGTTATGATGAGTGCGACATCCAACACAAAAATAAAACCTACTATTGTTAAAACCAGCCGGCACCAAATGATCTGTACTGAGACTGTTGTTGTTCTTGCACACAAGTCAAACGGCTGCTGCGGTCCTTCGATGAGGTGCAGACCAGTGTTGAGGAGGAACTATGAAGGACTCAGCTCAGTTGTAATGGAAAATGACCTGAGTCGACTCGAGTTGAGCTGTAGTGGAAAAGAGCCATTAAAGGAGACATGCTATGCCCCTTTTCCACAAATTAAAATAGTTCCCAGGTGTCTTAAAGACGTGTCTGTGACATGATTTGGTCAAAATCCATCCAAAATCCAAAAAACATCACAGCTCTTTGGAACAGCCCTGTTCAGAACGGCTGGTTTCAGTGCCTGTCCCTTTAAATGCAAATGAACCGCTGCTTGCCCCGCCCCTTCTACCGGCCCAGGTAGGGGTGGGGTTATGCAAATTCAATAATTACATCATTGGAAAAGGCTTGTAAAACCACACAGATTTCCACCTCAGCGGTCTGCACAGCTGACTCTTTTGTCAATTCTCGGAGACAAACACCCAAATTTATGTTAAAGAGCCTTCAGAAAGTGATGTATCCTTTAATTCTTGTTCTTAAACTTTATCAACCATTAAGCTGCAGTTGTTGTTGTCTGTTAGCCGTGGCGGTGGATGAGGCGTTTCTGAGGCCACAGATCATCTCAGCGAGCTTTAAGAACTGTGAAGCATTTAATATTTCAAATATTTGATGTGTTTAAACCTCCTTAGATTTATCTGCACGGAGCGGAGCTGCTGCTGCTGCTGCTGCTGCTGTATCGCTGCTCTGCTCCCTGCTAATGCAAAATTAGCCAATTATCTGGGCCCTTATCAGGAATTTTAAATGTGTCTGTAAACAAATCTCACCCCTCCCTCCTCCCTTCTTCTCGTTTTATTCGTCGCTTTTGCGTATGTGCGTGCACGTGGCGGCGCGTGTGCACGCAGCGGACGTAAACATGTCTCTCCTGACATCTCATTAAGCATTCATTAAGAAGCCGGACTATCTTCCTAATGCATCAGTTACAAGAATAAATTGGAAGTGCTGTTCAGATTAGGCTAAAAACATCTCTTTCTGCCACATCATCCCTCGCTTATTCACACGCACACGCAAATAAACTAAATTTATCCTCCTCTCGCTCCCTCTCTTTTTTAGACTCTGTCTCATGCTATTCATCCTAACCACATAAAAATATCCTCCCTGCTCCCTGATTATACTGAATCTCTCCTCTCCCTCCCGCCTCCTCCATTTTTTCCTGTCCTCCTCTCCCCTTCTCTCTCTCTCTCTCTCTCTCTCTCGCTCTCCGGCCGTGTCTTTAATCTAACATCTCATTTAGTCGAGCTAAAAGGAGGTCAGGAGCTGATATGAAATTTGCTTTCCTCTCCTCCTCCTCTAATTCCTCTCTCTGCTCCTCTTCCACCGTTTCATCGCTCACTCTCTTCTTTAAATTCTTCGTATCAAATATCGACCTTGTCTTTGTGTCTCTTAAGGCTTTTCCTTCCTTTTCTTTGTTTTATCTCCTCTGCCTCCATTTTCCTTGCAATCCATCACCTTCTCTCCTCTTTCTTATTCCTCCCTTCACTCCTCTTCTGCGACCCTCTTCACACCCCACTTTTTTTTTTCTTTTTTTTTCCACATCTGACCTTTTATCTGCATAAATATCGTAAACGCTCCCGGAGTTGTAATGAATACCAGAGTTTGTGTGAAAGTGTAAATGTAATTTATTTTTGGCTTTTACACCTCCTGGGACGTTGAAGTGATCTCTGCGTGTGTGTGTGTGTGTGTGTCGTCATGCATGTATGGCAGCACATAAGGACAATAATCTGTTTAAGCATCTGTGTCTCAGAAGGCCACTAATGATTTCCCACCAGGCCTTCACACACACACACACACACACACAGTCTGGCTCTGTGCAGACACCTGAGCTAATCTCTCCTGACTAGAAGACGCCTCTGAGACACTGTCCAGGAAAACGACAGCTTTTATATTTCGTTACATGCTTAAATCTACATGTGTTTTCTCTCCTTTTGCATGATCGCATGCAAGTCTAAGAATGAATGCAATGCAGTGTGAGTCCTTGTTGTGTACATCTGGCCTCTTTTAAAGGGATAATATGTAGGAATCCCCCCCATCTAGCGATGCGGCTGCATATCGGAACGTATTCTTGATGTTGCATTCAGGTGAAATGGGACAGATGTCAGACAGACAACAGACGCTGCATGTAACAGGATGAACAAGCCTCTATGTAAACAAATGGTCCACCAAAAAAATGGCGATGCAACATGCAACGACTTGTAACAACTCATTCTAAGGTACGAGAAAGCTTTCATTTGTAGCAGGTGTGATTCCACTTCAGTGAAATACAGATTTATGAAAGACATGTTTGATTTTCGCTAATAAAAAGCCAAATAAGTTGCATACTGGGGTTTTAAAGCAATACCTGGAGCTGATAAGACAAGGTGCATCTCTGCTGCAGCCTAACCAAACAGCTGCTGGTTTTATTATGTCACTATTTCTGAGAGAGTTGCATGCAGAAAATCTGATAAGGCAGAGCTGCGGTTGTAGTTTCTAAGAGGTAAAACACTCCAGCAACAAACAAAGAACGACAACATTTATTTCCAGACCCAAGAACGTTTGCACAGGATGAATGAAACATCCACATTCAGCATGAATACATCTGCTGTCATATCTTATTGATTCAAAAAGAAAAAAAAAAAAGGTAAATGAAGGTCACAGAAGTTTGGGCTGCAGAGAGAAGTGAAATACTCTGCAGAATAAAATGGATCAAACAAAGTGATTATGTAACTCAATAGCTCAAGTTTTGTGCTGTTATTATTATTCTAGCAGGCGTTTGAACCAAAAGGTTAGAGGAGCTGAAATGTTCACCTGATGATGACGTGCAGTCAGAGCCGTGAGGTCACTACGGTTCATCCTGACACCTGAGAACACAGAGAAGTTATTACATAAACACCTTTGTCCCAGTGGAAGTGATGGGATTATTGCATCACCTCAGCTTGTGATTGTTGTTTGTTGTTGGTGAATTAACGTGTGAGGGATTCTGGGTAATCTGGCGTGTTTTCTCCTGAACTGCTGTATTTTAAGAGCAGGTGCTGTGTCGCTGCAGTGGGCGTTTTTTTATTTTTTTATTTATTTATTTTTTATTATTGGCAGCTTGTGGTAGAAATTCTTCAGAAAAAGTATTTAGACCATGAAGTATTAAAACCCTCCTTTGGAACCAATACTAATGAATTTCTTTCAAATGACATGTGGCAGTAAAAAGTCTCGCACTGAAGCCAATACTAATGAATTTTCTTTTTTTTTTTTCCAAGCGGCGTTTGGACCACGGCGCTCTATAACTCCATAATGAAATCAGTGACAGCCGGCTTCAATTAACTTTGAGGGAAGCAGGTCTCAGTCAAAAGCCGCTACGTGAAAAATCTGATATGTTGTCGTGTCGACGCCAAAGTGAGAAATAATTCAGTCATTAAAAAATGATTCACTATTTCCCTTCAAGCCTGAAAAAAGAAATATAGGTGAAGTGGAGGAGTAGTGACTGAGGGGGAGGGGAGGAGGAAGGAGAGGAGGAAGGAGAGGAGAGGCTAGAGAGGAGAGGAGGGAAAGAAGGAGGAGAGGAGAGGAGGGAAAGGAAAGGAAAGAGGAGAGGTTAGAGAGGAGGTGAGGAGAGTAAAAGAAGGAAGAGAGGTTGGAGGTGAGGAGAGGTTAGAGAGAGGAGGAGGGAAAGGAAAGAGGAGAAACTAGAGAGGAGGTGAGGAGAGGAGAGGAGGGAAGGAAGGAAGGAGAGGAGAGGTTAGAGAGGAGGAGAGGAGAGGGAGAGGAAAGAAAGGAGAGGTTAGAGAGGAGAGGAGGGAAAGGAAAGAGGAGAGGCTGGAGAGAGGAGGTGAGGAGAGGAGAGGAGGGAAGGAGAGGTGAGGAGAGAAGAGAGGAGGCGAGGAGAGGGGAGGAAAGACAGGAAGGAGGAGAGGAAAAGAAGGAGGTGAGGAGAGGAGACATCAGAGAGTGGAGAAGAGGAAGGAGGAGAGGTGAAGGAAGGAGAAGAGAGAGTTAAAGAGGTGAGGGGAAAAGAGGAGAAATTCAAGAGGGAAGGGAGGAGAGGAGGTGAGGAGAGGAAAAGAAGGAGGAGAGGTTAGAGGAGGTGAGGAGAGGAGAGGTTGGGGGACGAGAGGAAAGGAGGAAGGAGAGGAGGTGAGGAGAGGAAGGAGAGGTTAGAGAGGGAAGGAGGGAAAGGAAAGAGGAGAAACTAGAGGAGGTGAGGAGAGGTTGGGGGAGGAGAGGAGAGGAAGGAGAGGTGAGGAGAGGAAAAGAAGAAGGAGAGGTGAGGAGAGAGGAGGCAAGGAAAGGGGAGGGATGACAGGAAGGAGGAGAGGAAAAGAAGGAGGTGAGGAGAGGAGACATCAGAATGGAGAAGAGGAAGGGGGAGAGAGAGTTAAAGAGGTGAGGGGGAAAGAGGAGAAATTCAAGAGGGAAGGGGTGAGGAGAGGAAAAGAAGGAGGAGAGAAAGGAAAGAGGAGATATGAGGTTAGAGAGGAGGTGAGGAGAAGAAAGGAAGGAGAGGTGACGAGAGGAAAAGAAGGAGGAGAGGAGAGGTTAGAGGAGGTGATGAGAGGAAAAGGAGAGGTTAGAGGAGAGGTGACGAGAGGAGAGGTTGGAGAGGAGGCGAGGAGAGAAAGGAAAAGAAGGAAGTGAGGAAAGGAGATGTTAGAGAGGGGAGGAGAGGATAGAGATGAGGTGAGGAGGAGATAAAAAGAGGAAGGAGAGGGGAGGAGAGGAGATGTTAGAGAGGGGAGAAGATGAAGGAGGGAGGAGAGGGGGAAGAAAGAAGGAGAGGAGAGGTTAGAGAGGTGAGGGGGAAAGAGGAGAAATTCAAGAGGGAAGGGAGGAGGAGAGATTAGAAAGGAGAGGAGAGGAAGGAGGAGAGGAGGGAGAGGGGAGGAGAGGAGGAGATGTAGAAGAGGAGAAGAGAGAGAGAGGAGAGGAAGGAAGGAGGAGAGAGAAGAGGGAGAGGGGAGGAGAGGAGGAGATGTAGAAGAGGAAGGAAGGAGGTGAGGAGAGAGGAGGAGGGGAGGGCAGGAGAGGAGGAGATGTAGAAGAGGAGAAGAGAGATTAGAGAGGAGAGGAAATGAAGCAGGGAGAGAAGAGGCAGATAGGAGATAAAACAGCACCAAATGGAAAGTGAAGAGACGGAGGGATGAGGGATGAAAACAGACGACAGGAAAGAGAGATAAATGAAGAGCGGTAGAAACCTGTCGCCATGGAGAAGGGGAGAGAGAGAGAGAGAGAGAGAGAGAGAGAGAGAGAGACTCCACCAGTAAAACCAGTGTCACATCCTGCAGCGGTTTTGATTGTTGGACTTTCTCCCTTTGGAGCGATGGAGGTTTTTAATCTAACGTGAGGAAGAGGAGAGAGGAAGATGGAGGGATGGATGGAGGAGAAGACGAGTGGAGCCGACATTAGCATTTGTATGAGCTCATTCTCCTCCAATGGCGGCGCAGCGGCCTCAAGTCTGCACATTACTGTGGATTCACAGCCTTATTATTATTATTATTATTATTATAGCGGGATGTGGAGTGATTTCTACCCCTCTATTAGGAACTGATATCTGCTATCTGGCACAAACACCACACACTCTTAGATGCACACACACAAACACACACATATACACACACAAGGTTGAGGGAGTGCAGGGATCGAGTCCAATGGAAAATCGCAGGTCTAATTTGAGTCTGGATGAGGAATTCACAAAGCTATTAAACTCCTGATGACTTATTGTAGACACACAGGTCCATGTGCACACACCACAAACACTCATGCAAATACACATGTGCAGACACACACACACAGACACACACATGCACGCTGCAGCTCTGAACCTCGGAGGTTAGAGCATTGAAACCCAAATGAAGTACTGATCTGTTTTTAGCCTGAAGAAGTCGCTGCAGTAGGTATTTAGCTGCCTCGCACTCACAATAAGAACTCATTATACTTAGGACCACAGGCTATGGCTGTGTGTGTGTGTCTGTGTGTGTCTGTGTGTGTGTGTTCCCATCACAAGAAGTCATCATAGCACTTTAATTAGAGGCAGCTCTCTATGCGCTTTAGGAGGTTGTGAGAGAGCAAGAGAGAGACAGTAGGTCTTCACACAGGAGCATGGAAGCTGATGAATGGACTGTGTGTGTGTGTGTGTTTATTCTCTAATGATTTTGCCACTTCCAACTCATTTAGCTGTGACCTTTGACCCCGGCTGCACGATGGAGACCTCAAACATAAAGTTTTTCCCATTTTCCCGTCGTTGCAAACACTCTGTTTTTTCATGCACTGATCAATTTTGAGATTTCGGGCTATTTTTCGTCATTAAAATGTTTTCTTTCAGAAAAGTTGAAAGAAATGGTAGAAAATCTACATTTGCAGGTTTTTATTTTACTTCATTTTGACCCATGGAATTTTCTTAAGGCCATTTTCTTCAAATGAGTTTTTCAGAAATCTCCACTTCAGCAGCTCTTACAGACTCCAAACCTTCCAGTTTTATTCCTGTCTGTATTCTGAAGGTTTTTCCAGAGGGGATTGTTGATATATCATTCACAGCCTCATTTATACAACATTTTGTTCCTAAAAACAGGGTGAAATCAGATTTTTTTAGTGCTGGTGACAGTATTTTCTCATCTACAGAGTCATAAAAAGAGATAAAATCCAAAATATAAAATGTAAAAACTTCTGACTCTAATATGTCAGCAAAATAAAACAAGAATTTTGAAAGTAGCTTTATGCATTGTTCAGATTTCAAGTCTGGAAATGTATGAAAATTATTTTTATATTGAATCTTTTCATTTATATGTAAATCTGCCGATGTTTTCCTGACGTATTCAAATGCATCTGGAATAATGACACAATAAACAATGATGGAAATACAGTCACATGTTTTAGTGGATTATCATCATCATCAGAGGTTGTTGTTGAAGTCCTCGACACGCTGTGACCGCTGTCCAAGTGAATTATGGGAATTTAGGAAAACAGGGGGGAATATCACAACTTTACAAATGGAAGATGATGTGGAAGGATTTCAGATGCGATCCTGAACTAACTGGCTGTCAATCAAATCAAGTTAGGCTGCAGTAGGCTGATCTGATTGGCTGGTGATACCAAACATCAACGATCATATTAAATGTTTTGTCGCCATTAAATTAGGGTGAAAACTGATTTTTGTTGTTGGTTCTGAAGAAGTTTTATGTATTTGCAAAGTTGCAAATAAGTTAAGACCCATTCATTCTCTACTAGTATAACAACAAAGTTCACTGATAGTCCTCGTGCTGTATATATCCTTCTGTCTGCACTTTTTCTGGTATTTATATGACTTATTGCAGATGTGCACGCATAATTAAAAACATTAACATTATTCTCAATGTGCAATATGCCTATAATGTATGCACAGATACATATGCACTATGCATATGTTAAAAAAAAAGACATCAGAATAAGTCCCATACGCAGGCGCAGCTTCCAGCCTGTTGCAGCCTGTTGTCATTTAAAGTCTATTTTCAGGCCTAATGAGGGATCCTTTAATGCTACAGGAGTCTTATCTCTGTTAGAATTAGCATGTCTGACACTCTTCCCTAATTTGAAAACTGAATACTCCACATTGGAGCAGCAGCACAGCTCTGATTATGGTGCTAATGACCCGGTGCTGAGTCAGAGCTTTGTTGAAGGGATAATGAGAAATCTGCATACAGTGCTATACACAGCTGTAGGTTTTCCACAGTCACCCCGTCCACCTGGAAACAGACCAACGATGAAGACCAGGGCTCGAATTTGAGATTGTTTAATTGCACATAGATGTATTAATCTGTGTTATGGTGCGGAAGAATATCCAGTTGTGTTTGGAGGAGTGCACGACCGAGCCTGGAGAAATGTTCGACCCCCGGCAGGAATCCTATTTTTGTCACTAAGCTCTCGGTAAATATTACAAACTCATTCTCCAGCTGCCGCTATCCACATGTCATAAGAGCTGAGTGGGAAGAAATACAGCTGCTTTTAAAGAAGAGGAGAGAGCAAATCAATGAGGAAATGTAGCTACAACATAGAAAGATTCACAAATAGTAGACTATAATATAAAAAGTCTCATGCAAGAAAAATCATGTGTAGTTTTATTTGTTAACTGCAGAAATAATGCAAAATTAAGTCATTTAACAACTTGCGTGCACATCCAGTACGACTGTAGTTCTTGTCCTCGTAACTAAAAGCTGAGCGTTAGTCTAAAAGACTAAACAATGTTGGTTCCATGTAGCTGAAAAAAAAAGATCATTAACAATATGATTAAAGGTCAAAATCATGTTTACCTACATTTGTATTAACAGTTGATATTCTTTTTATAAGATTAATTAACTGAAGATGAGACAGTGAAGCAAAAAAAAGCTCATCAGTTAGAAAAGTAAACATGTTCTATTACTTCTATATTAAAGGATAATTACCATTTTTTACAACCTGGACCTTATTTCTAGCATAAAACATGATCATTTACTCACCCAGATAACTCTGGTGTCATTACAAGTTCAGTGTTTCCTCTAGGATTTTTTTAAGGATCCGTCAATGGAGTCTACAGGGCAGCATCTCTTTTTTCCTCACGTTATGATAACTTGATGTCATGATGTATTTTTGCTATTCAAACAAACGACCACAGATCATACTTCTTAGTTTGATAACCTGGGCCACTTCAGGAGACTTTTGGTTAAGTAACCGCACGGACAGCTCCTATTTAGCTTTTGATGTCGCCGCCGTCAGTGCTATTCCCCCTCCCACTCGCACCCCGTGACCAGCGGACGGCCGCGGGGAGGAGGAGGAGGGGGAGTTTAAATGCATGTTAATTCTGCTAATTCTAAAAACACACCGGCAACAGACTGACCGATCTGTCCTGAGTCTGTTGTCATTCTGTCACCTGAGTTCAATGATTCTGTGGAAAAACACGCTTTGGTCTGTCATCGAGGTGCAGAGGGGGTGCAAAGAGGAGATACTGAGCAAGATAGTCATCTGTAGTTTACCTTAGTTGCTACTCGCGAGGTGCAGTGCGGGACTCTGCTGTGAAGGTGGAGGCATGCGGCGGTGGTGGATTAGTGACAATTAAAAAAAAAAAAAAAAGAAAGAAAAGAAAGAAATTTGGACCCGATTTACGCCACTGTTAAATGAATTATTGCAAGTTGTTCCGATGAAATTATAGCTCCAGCCGAGAGCCGCGTATATCCATATAATGGAGTCTACAGGGAGCAGAATGCAGCCTCTAAATAACACATTATCTGCAGAGAAACTCCTTCATTTCACCAATATTTAGTTCTGATAGGCTAGTGCTGTTCCCCTCTGAGTCCGGGGTTAGCTGTTATCAACATCCGGGGTCTGTAGGTTGACCTGCTGACCTTTGACCTGGATGATGTCATCTCTGAGTGCGGCGCAGAAGTTCAGCTTCCACAGGCTTCCTCTCCACAGCCTGGACTCACTAAAGCTCCGGCTAGTTGAGCTAAAAATGGACCCGAATGCCGAAGCGGAATGATTATTATCAGAATGAGCCAGGTAGTGCTTGGAGATGACATCATCCAGGTCAGAGGTCAGCAGGTCAACCTACAGACCCCGGATGTTGCTGCCCTGTAGACTCACATCATATGGATATTATCGGCTGAAGCTAATTTTGTAGGAACGACTTGTAATGACATCAAAGTTATCTGGGTGAGTATATGATTGTATTTGGTGTCAAGGAACAAGTCAGATGTGTTAAACACTCTGAATGAAACAGGACAATACAAAACGACTGAGCCAGAGCTTCCTCTCCCTGACGCCTCAGGTCTGTTGCATCTGGCCGTGGTTGGGCCAGTGCTAACGCTAACGCTAACACAGGACATGCATTTCCACTACAGTCGATAAACTTGACTGAAGTGTCGACAGGGAGTTGTGCACCAGGCTGCGTTTGCAGCTACTCACTCTTCAAAGTTAGCAGACGGCACATTCACTTGTTTTATTGTTTTATTTTTATCATTATTTTTGTTTTGCTGTGCTGGTATTGTGTGTTTTTATTTTCATACACTGCTTTGCAAAAAACATAACAGGCTGCTCTGCAGTGCAAACGGAGGCTAATAGACAGCTCCAGTGTCCCCCGGGGGTCCAGAGTCCAAATACTGCAGGACTGAGCAAACTATAAAACACACACACACACACATTATTAGTTATTCCATCTGCTGTTAAGTTCCTTCACTTGTTCATACAGTGACAAGCCGGGGAGATAATATTCTCCTCTCCTCCCACATCATCATCATCTGTCTTGAGAGAGTTGTAACGCTCACTTTCCCCCCCAAGGTTTTCCATTAGATCACCTCCAGCATATGAGAAAAGAAGGAAAAAAAAGAAACTTAATTTGTTTTCCAAGTCAATGTCAGACACGTACCATACTTACTCTTACACTCTCAGCCTCCTCCTCACTCCGTCTGCTCCTGGTATCACAGATAGGAAATGAGTCGACCTGGGTGTTCACTCGGGGGTTAAAGAGAAGGAACTCAACTCTGTGACACGAAGTCGGGGAGTTTTCTGCTCAGGAAGTCGGAATATCGCTCCATCATCCTGGTATTGACCGAGCAAAGCGTCCTGCTCAGGTCTCTCTGCCCACATCATTATCTGCCCATTATGCAGGCATCGCCACCCCCTCCCCACCACCACCACCACCCAACATCGATTAATGATTCATGACTCCAGAATATTCTGCAGGATGATGATGATGATGATGATGCAACCTGTGCAGCTTCCTCCTAAAAAAGCAGCAGAGTGTTTTAAGAGACGGTGACGACACCACGTCAGACTCGTTTCATTAGACGTTTCATCAAATCAAAACGTTATCGCACCATCACCGACGCTATCGACTGACCCCACAGTTAACCCCCCCCCCCACCACCACCACCACCTTCATCATTTATCAGGTTATTGAGCGTCTAATGGCAGCCGTCAGCAGCAGACAGTAGCCTCCCTATATCCTCAATAATGAAAGAGATGAAGTGAGAGCGGAAGTCAGATATCCGCCCCCTCATACAGCTCTGACAGCTACTTTTACACACTGACTGATGGCACCAAATTAAAAGCAATTAGGATCCTTAATAAAGAACGGCTTATAAACTGATCGTGCTGAGGCTTGATTTAGAGACGTAGAGACGCCGATGTGGAGGGACGGACGGTTAGAAGTCTGGAAAACTTTCAAAGTAAAAGGCAAAAGGTTTAGGTTGGAAAATAAAGACTTGATGTTGTCCGTCTTACTAGCATTAAAAGGGATAGTTCACCCAAAATTGAAATTGCACTCATTATCTACCCACCCTCATGTCGACTAAGGGCTGGGAGAAGTTTCAGATCCTGCGTGGCTTCTCTGAGTTACAGGGGGTCTCGGCGTAGCAGTGCATGTCCATATAACGGTTGCAAATGGACACCAACTGTCTTCGTAATAAAAAGACACACCAATAAACATCCAGATACCTCCATGCTGCTCGTATGTAATGTCCATCTTGTATTGAAGCCCCGGAATGCAAAATAAGTCTATATTTCAAGCTTGTTTTGCAGCGGAAGCTCCTCTTCCCGGTTCGTCCAAATCTCGCGAGATTTGCGACAGCGTCATTGCAATTAACTGACGCCGGTGCAAATCTCGCGAGATTTAGACGGACCAGTTGTCTTTGCGGTCACACTGCCACCTCTCTTTCCTTTGTGCTCCCTGAGATTTTGTTTGCAGTTGTGACACAAAGCAGGTGGGCGGAGCTTTTTCAGGGGTGTCCCCTCATTGGCTAACAAGTTTCTGATTGACAGCTCAGTGCTACTTTGTAGCTAAAGAAAAAGTTAAAACATTTAATATATTGATAACGTCTATGTTTTGCGGTGGTCCTATTGGTCAGGTTACCCCGCCCCCCCTGCACCCCTGCACCAGCGTACTTCGGTAACTCTGAACCAGCCCTGGAAGCAGCTCGGTGGAAAAAGGGAACAAGGATCTGAAGCAGACTGAGAGTTGGTGCTAATCTCTGTTCACATCAAACTTCTTTTGTTCCTCCCACGTCATCAGTCGGTCGTTTCTTTTAGGCTCTGGTGGGGGTGGTATGTGGTGGTGGTGGTGGTGGGGGGGGGCACGGTCCGTCTAATTGTGCAGATATTGAGCGCGATGGGAGGCCAACGTTTTCCTCTTCTGTTCCTCCCACATCATCATTTAGTCATTATGAAGGCTGAGTCATTAGTACGCAGACGGATCGTTAATGCAGAGACGGATCGTTAACGGAGCGCTGCTCTTTGTCCTTATTGAACAGGGAAGTATTATTTTCACACCTGAGTGTTATTCATCTTTGTGACAGTGAATAGCAGGATAGA
Organism: Decapterus maruadsi; assembly: GCA_030347415.2. NCBI lineage: Eukaryota > Metazoa > Chordata > Actinopteri > Carangiformes > Carangidae > Decapterus > Decapterus maruadsi. The sequence goes on from CM064892.1 coordinate 2,932,586, forward strand.
GCCGCGTGCATGGACACAGTCACAGTCTAAAAATAATCAAGAATAATAATAATAATAGAAAAAGCCCTGTGTTGTCCTGTATCTCTCTGTGTGTGGAGGTGATAACCACAGAGCCATTACTCAGCCAGGTAATGACAGGCAGCGTTTTCATTAGCTGCTGCACAAGCTGTTCCAGCTTCCTCTGTCTTCCTCTTTTTTTTTACCTTGTGGCTATTTATACTGCTGCAAATGTGATTCTTTTTCTATTATTATAAATTACATTCCCTACTGCTCACACTGTGTTTACATTGTTCACCCACAGAGTCTCATACGTCTTTATTAAATATTCTAATGTACAGTGATATAATATATACATAATGCCATTTAATGGATGAGATGAGGGTTAGTGAAACAGATCCCAACCTGTTGAAACATTATATGAACTCACTTTTTATTCATTCTATTACAGAAACAGAGACGTGCTTTGGTCAAAGGATCAAACATCGCAGCTCTTTTCATCCTCTCAGCACGGCGGGTTTCACTGCCTGTGCCTTTAAATACAAATGAGCCACTGTTTGCCCCGCCCTTTTTTTGGGGTGGAGTTATTCAAATTTGAAAACTGAAGTGGGCTTGACGGTTTCTTTGGAGGTAGATCTGTCCTGACAGGAAGGGTTAAATATTGTAAATGCATATGTGAAGTAAAGACACTTGTTTATGTTTATGTTTATATGCTATCAGTGGTTTTTCAACACTGTACATGTTGTGGACGATAACATGCAAATGGGTGGCGATGTGGTGGCATGTATGTGACATTTAGATGTTGTTTCTAATACTGGGACAGCTGGATAACTGACTGTTTTTGCAGAGAAGATTCAATAACATTTACTTTTACTAAAATAATTTCCCTGTGGTGTCAGTAAAGTAATAAGTTGATTGAACTGTTATCACCTGTTCTGAAACTGTTCAGGGTTAGGCAACCCAGAGTTTAGGTTTTAACTCAGAGTTTGTTAACCCTGCTTTCTGAAAAGGACCCCTGTTGTAGTAGTAGTAGTTAGAGCTGTGCGAGATTCAATAACATTTAAATCTTTTTAACTACATTAATCAAATAACTTTTGCGGCCCTGTGGCACTGTCAGTAAAACATGTAATAAAGTTGATTGAACTGTCCTTATTACTGGTACTGGAGCCGCTGTTCTGAAACTGTCTGACCGGGGTGCTCTACAGTTTGACAGCAGCCTGAGCGGGTCTCTCTGCAGGTGCGCGGAACTCCAGGCCCCGGTCTTTCTGCTCCTCTTCCCCAGGCACAGCACCATGTGCCTGGTCACCCAGCGCGAGCAGTCTCCCTGTAGCATGAGGCTGTGCTAGGCTTTGCCCGTACTCAGACTGCGGCGGCGGCGACGACGGCAACTGGCACCGCTTCATTACCAGCAGCTGGTGCAGTTTGTTAACCCTCTTTCTGGGTGACGCAGGACAGGGTCCTGTGTCCGGGGAAGTAGGAGCTACGGCGCAGAGACACCAGGCTGCAGTATGTTGAACAGGTCATCTTTGGTTTTATTGTGGAAGTTGTGACTGTAAATATGACAATTTACTCCGCATTCAAAGCCGTTTGGTGTCTACATGCAGCAGGCTTGTTGCTAGCTCTGCTCGGCTGAGGGGCGTGTCGCGAGGAGGCTCCGAGGGGCGGGCCATTACGAGCCCGGAGGGGAGGGAGGGAGGGGGGGTGCTTTTTTCAAATTTTTCTCATTATTTTTTACTGTATGGAATTAAATGTGTTTGGTAAATAAAAGGAGAAAAGATAAGAGAAATTGCCATTCATTTCATATATAATAAGACAAAATAATATATCGGGATATATATCGTTATCGGGATATAAAATTGTCTATATCGGGATATTAAAAAAAATCCATATCGCACAGCTCTAGTAGTAGTAGTAGTAGTAGTAGTAGTAGTAGTAGTAGAAGAATCTCTGTTACTCTGTGGACGACGTTGTGACGTGTGTTTGTTGTTGAGCTGCATCTTCTTATTGTGAGGATTTCATGAAGAGATATTGATCTGAATAATTGTCAAAGCTCCACAGCGTCTCACAGGATCCCTCTGCTGCCACACATCAGTTCTGTCACGTCTGAGTCAACACGTCCCTTCTCTACTGAAGTGTGTGTGTGTGTGTGTGTGTGTGTGTGTGTGGTAAAGTACAGAGGTGTGTCCTGTTCACCACGTCCACTAATAGCTACGGACACGAACCTCCTGCAGCGTCTGATCTGTTCCCACCAGGCTGCATTCGCTGTAATACAAAATGGAATCAATATGGCCGCCATGCAGAAACACATTTAGCCGCTCACTTCAGGTTCATTTCATTCTCCATCCACTTTGCTCATTCTCACTTTAAGTGTATAGATAGCAGTGGGTGGTGGTGGTGCACGTGATGCTGCCTCCTGCTTTTTCTCTTTCTTCTCTCTTTTTTTTTTTACTTCACACACACACACACACGCACATACACACACTCGGACAGTGCAGTATCCATTTAGCGTGCTTAGCTGTAGTTGACAACAATGATCAGAAGTCTCCTTGAGAGGGGTTGGTAAGAAGGTGAGCTGTCCCCTTCACTAAAACCACTCATTACTCAACTCACAGTCTGGATGAATGGCCATGGTGTGCAGGCTCGCAATGTGTGTGTGTGTGTGTGTGTGTGTGTGTGCGTGCGCGTGTGTTTGTAATTTAAGATGGAGAGGAAAGTGTGCATGTGTGAAGTCGACTGAGGAAGGAAACCGAGTGCAAGTTTGGGTCTTTCTTTGCATGCGTGTGCAAAGGAGATTGTGTCTGTGTTTGTCTATATATGTAGGCTCTGTGTGTGTGTCTGTTTGTGTGTGTGTGCATGTGTGTGTGTGCATGAGAGGGAGTGAGACAGATACTCTCTACATCTGTCTCCCATTACGATGAGGACAGAACCACTGATAGATGTATAATAGACCTTCCTTTTCCGTGTGTGCGTGTGCATGCGTGCGTGTGTGCACATGTGTGTGAAGGGAGCATTTAGCAGCCAATCAATCACAAGATGTCAGATGGGTAAGTGTGGGGAACAGTGTCAGCAAAGGTGACGCACACACGCGTACACACACACACACACACGCATACATGCTACTGTGCACACAAATACACACACATGGGAAATGCACAGAGAGTTTGTTTAAACATGGAGCTGCAGCCTCCGACCAAACTAAAGAAGTTTAAAGTTTTTTTTAAAGTTGTGACCTGCATACTCACCACGCTATGAGATACAGAGCGGTGTGGAGTTGTTGGATTGTGTATTTGATGAGTTTGATGAGAGAAACCAAGAAATCCCATGAGCCTCCGTAGCGTAACTCTGAGCAGCTCACAGCTCTGCTCCGCCGTTCTAAAAATAGCTTGCACCGACAATTAAAGGTAACAAACCTACTGCTATGACTGTAGGGATTATGGCAATGGGCCAATTTGACAAAATGTTGAACTAACCCTTTAAAACATTAGGAAAACACTGTCTCGTTGGTTTGAAGTAACAAACATCACATGTTTTTCTTCACAGCTTCATAAAAGCGTCACATGGCCAAACCGTGTTTCATTAAAATCAAATAGCAAAGAAGAAAAAGACGAGAACGAGACTTAATGGATTCAAACGAACTTTACTACATGTGATTGAGCTCAAGAGACTTATGGTCAATGTGTATTTTAAGTATGTGACGTGCAAATAATTCACTAGTAACACTTGACAGCAGTTTAAAGTGTATACACTTAAATTCACTAAAGCATGTCTAGTGTGTTTTTATGGAAGCTAACAATATTAAATATATAAATGATGCTCTGGTGCTGCTGCTTTGGTCTGAATCGGTGATGTGTAGCCACGCCCCCTCATTTGAATATATTAAAGGAGCTGCAAAATAAAAGTGGTATTTGGAAAATAAAAGTCTCTGGGGATAAAAAAATATATGTAGACCTACAAAATAAAAGTCCCCTGAAATAAATAAAGCAATGTCTTTAGTGTATTTATTGTATACATTTATTACCTGGTTCATTTTATATTTATTTAAAGCTGCTGTGTCGTTAGCTGTCCTTCCATAAAACTTCAATCATCTCTAAATAAACTCATCGTTACATTATGAACCAATATTCAACAGCTGATTCCTGACTGGTCAGTCTGAAGCCGAGGGAACCAATCAATCAATTAGACAAACAAACAACATGTCAACGTGCAGTGATGTCGTCGCTGCAGTCGCGTGTTGCTCCGTCCGGACTCACATTAATCTGATCCATTCTTTCACCTGACACACAAACACACACAGCGAGCTGCAGAGACTCGCCGCGCTCACAGCGGTGATTTACAACCTGCACTTTGTGCAAGATGGAAGGAATCACAGCCTCAGCTCACCTGTCCTCATGCTCTCTACTCACACGCACACATGGACACACAAAGACACAACACAAACCCACACAAAAGACGGACAGATGCACCACGGGGAACAGGAAAACAAGTGGAAATACACACAGTGAGGTTAAATGACACACTGCCAGCATGCTGATGGATTGATAGAAACCACATGCGCATTTGCACACAGACAGACACACAAATACAGTCAGAGTAAAAACTTCCTTTTATGGTTGTTGTTTTTTTTCTTCTTTCATTTTTCTGGCAATAACAATATGTTTACAATATGTCTGCACTCCGAGTTATAAGGGGGGAAAATAGAGCCATAAACCTTTATAAGGGAATTGTTTATTAAGCAGCATCATTTACTGGAGACTGTTTCTAATTCTGAGCGTCTGTTGTTGTGCGTTTCTGAGGTCAGCTAATTAAAACACACTGGAGCTGATGAAGCTGCTTTAGAACGAGGTCAAACGTTTCTCTGGCTGCGGCTGTTAGCGGTCATTTTTTAAAGATTTTTACATTTAACACATTAAAAGAAGCTCATTAAAGGTGATGAATTACTAATCAACCCGATACATAAAGTGATGAGACCTGTTGTTCTCTATAAAAAGCACAGCATTGTGTGTCTGAGCCTGTCATAACTGGTGCATACTCACAACAACTGCATTTTCTGACCTTTGCCAGCTCTGATTGAGGTTTAGGTTTTAATCATAGTGGAGAAAATCAACAGAGCTGGAGAGCTTTTAATGGAACGTTACCAGACAGAGTTGTTTTAGAGGTAAATTCATGCAAAACCGACGATGTGCGTTGCGTTGTGGGACAGTTTTTCATCAACAGTCTCTGTATTTCCCTGTAAAACAACTCTGTGTGGTAACGTTCTGTTATTATCTCATAGCGTGGTGAATGTGCAGGTCACAACTTGTCCACCAGAGCGTTGTGGAGTTGTTGGATTGTGTATTTGATGAGTTTGATGAGGGAAACCAAGAAATCCCATGAGCCTCCGTAGCTCTGAGCAGCTCACGGCTCTGCTCCGCCGTTCTAAAAATATCTTGCACTGACAATTAAAAGGTAACATGGGCCAATTTGCCAAAATGTTGAACTATCCCTTTAAAAACACTGCAGATTCAATGCATTTTTGTTTTTGCATGTGTTTTGTTAAGTAGCAGTGTGTTGATCTCTCTGGGCCACCGTACATCAGCAGTTGTAAACATGAAAGAACCTCTCAGTGTGTGACTGTTTCATTATGTGATGTGTGTGTCTGTGTGTGTGTTTGTAATATAATACTGTGTGTGTAGAGAGACGGACATTTTGACCTGGAGATTTATTTACACAGAATTAAGAAGATTAAAAATGAGTAAACCCCGAACTGAAACGGAAAGTCCCGATTAAAATGCTAAAAAATTCACAAACGGTGTCGTAATACAACACAATAGCAGTGAAAACACACACGCGCAAACATTCAGATAATGACACAGTGTGTGTGATCCTCTCCCTCTCTCAGTGTGTAAACAAACAAACCGCCATAAAAGAGCCAGAGAAAAGCCTGACGGTGCAGAGCAGTGACAGGAAACAAGACGTGACCCGAGCTGCAAAAGAACACGTTGACACACAAAGTGTCTGTAAAACTGTCTTGTACATAATTACAGATGAAATGATGAAAAAGACACAGATTCAAACCCGTGCGTTGTGTTTCATCCTGGAGGTTCAATAAACAAGTTAAAGGAGAATCACTCTTCATAAACACAGACATAGATCAGCCTGTGAATCTGTGCAACACATGATCACACATGCTCTCCTAAGAACATCGCTTTGTGCAGCTGTTGGTCGACTTGTCAATAACTGTATAAAATCTGCAAAATACATCTGCACAACTTTAACGTAAACAAAAACCTCATCAGACAAAGATCAGTTGATATTGTAAACCCAATTTAATTATGATTTAAAAAAAAACATTCTTATGAAAATGTATGGAATCCAAAAGCTGCCAATGAAGGTAAGACCTGCATCATTTTTAAACTTTATTCACATCAATGGCGTGTATAAGTATTTTTTATTTACAAATTGAGATGCCTGATTGTACCTGAATGCACCTCAAAGGAAATGAAGTTGGTGCTGATGCTGCAGGAAAAAACAAAAATAACACGTTGAACCAGATTAACATAAAAAAAGATTATAGATTCAGAGATTATAACTTTATTTACATCAACGCATCTCGTTCCTTTTCTTGTGCAAACTAAAGTTAATAAATAACGACATCAAACTCTCGACTGTGATTTTTCCAAAACAAAATGTTGAAAGTCACACGAAGCGGGAACGGTTTCAAAAACGTTTTCTCTTCAGTATCAGTCGTCGACGTCTCTGGAACTCTGAGACGGATCATGAAAGACGAGACGCAAAAACAAAGGCGTCAACAAACGGGATAAAAATAGGTGAGTCTTTGCCCAAAAGGAGTGCTTTGTGGAATACCAGCAGCTGGATCCTCCTAAAGCAACTCAAATCCAATCCCACCGGACGCAGCTATCGGTACACACACACACACAAACACACACACACACACAATAAATCCCTGTACAACACAAACAGAGCCACCGATGATCTGCTGTCAAATAGCAGCAAAACAATCCATAGACAAATATTTGTTGTGACGGGGGACGCGAACCAAATGCTAATTTGCCGACGCCACAGAGGATTAAATCTGTGAACAACAGCGAGATTGACTGGAAGGTTAGCCGGGAAAAATCACTGTAAAAAAATAAATATATAAATAAAAAAACAAAACAATTCAAAGGAACAAACAAATGAGAACAAAACAGAGTGAAGAGCAGACGGAGGGAAAACAAATCACAGCAGCCGACGAGGAACTGTTCCAAACTTAGCATGAAATGTGTGTGTGTGGTTGTGTGACGTGACGTCTGCTTCCAAAACACGCTTCGTATACAATCAGGGCTGCAAAATTCCAGGAATTTTCGATGGGAATAAACGGGAATATATGGGAATAAATCCGAAATTTACAAAATTCAAGGTTGGCCCTTAACAGGGAACTTAACCTTCCTGCTGTCCTTCTGGGTCAAGGAAGGAAGGAAGGAAGGATGGATGAAGGGAAAGAAGGAAGGAAGGATAAAGGGATAGAAAGAAGGAAGGAAGGACGGAGGGAAACAAAGAAGGAAGGATGGATGAAGGGAAAGAAGGAAGAAAGGCAGGAAGGATGAAGGGAAAGAAGGAAGGATGGAAGGACAAGGGGAATGATGGGACGAAAGAAGGAAGGGAAAAGGGAAGGAAAGATAGGTCGAGGGAGGAAACGGATTGGGTCAAAAAAGAAGGAAGAAGGAAGGATGATGGGAAGGAAGGAAGGGAGGGAGGCAAAAAGGATTGTGGAAAGAAGGAAGAGAAAAGGGAAGGAAAGAAAGATGGAGGGAGGGAACAGACCAGGTCAACTGGATCAAAAGAGGAAGGAAGAAGGGAAGGAAGGAAGGAAAGAAGCAAGGGAAAAAGGATTGTGGAAAGAAGGAAGGGAGAAAGGAAGGAAAGAAAGAAGGAAGGATGGAGGAAGTGAACAGATTGGGTCAATTTGACCCAGAAGGACAACAGTTAATTCCCATAAATCCCATGGAAAGTTTTCAATTTGGAATAACTTCCCATGGAAATTTACTGGAAATTTTCCGCCCCTTTGCAACTCAATATACAATTCACGGTATAAATTTTCACGATGCACAGAGTTTGACCTCAGTCAAACACACACAGACACACACTGCATTCACAGCGGTTGGAACTACTTGTTGCGGCCTCGTTTTCTCTCGTCGCACAATACAATACAACACAATACCCTCATGTGGGCATTTGGTTCTCATAAAGACACGCACACACACACACACACTGACCAAAATAGCCATTTCATTATTCAGGAGTGGAGTCCCGACGGGGAATGAAATAAGAAGCTGCTGAAGTTGAAGTGTGCCCATAAACGTGCGCACATGTGAGTCACCCCCAAGGACATTAAACTCAGATGTGACTTTAGATTGCTTCAATATTTCTCCTTAGTGCAGCTCATACACGTCCAACGCGCCAACGTGTTGGCTCGTATTCAGAGTTCATATTATCTTTCCACTAAGGTACTGTAGCCTTTTCCATTTTCTCAAAGTATTATCCGAACGCCTGGCGACACTTATCGGAGCCGATGATGCCGGAGGACACGAGCTGCAGGGGGGGCCGCGGCTGCAGCGTGAAAAAGAAAGTAGTTTAAAATCAATAGGCAATAAGCGGGCCTTTATCTAGCAGCATGCATTGTGCAAACAGGATAAAAAGAGGATTTGGAGTTCCACCGCTGCAGCATGAGAGGAGCAGCGGCCTCTGAGCGGCGGCCGCTGACCGCACCTGTGACATCATCAGGGTGAGCAAAATAAACCTACTAACAAAAAAAGCCCATTTTCGTTTAAAAGGGAGTTTTTGGCACCATTTTTATCAGTGTGTGTGTTAATGGCCTGCATTAACCAGCTACATGCACATTATGTTAATGTGTGTACTTAGTATGTGTTTGAAATGAAACCGTTATAAACATGATGTCATCGCGTCGCCACCATCTGTTTCAGATCCAGTCAGAGCCGGTTCTGCTGCTGCATCTCTCATGGACTTTAAATATAAGCTTCTGTTTTTTTTTTGTTTTTTTGGCCTTAAGGGTTATGAAATTATGCATTCATGTTTTTTAATAGTTGTGAGGGATTAAAGGGATGGTTCAACATTTTAACAAATTGGCCCCATTGCCATAATCCCTATAGTCATAGCAGTAGGTCCGTTACATTTAATTGTCGGTGCAAGCTATTTTTAGAACGGCGGAGCAGAGCCGTGAGCTGCTCAGAGCTATGCTATGCTACTGGATTTCTTGGTTTTCCTCATCAAACTCATCAAATACACAATCCAACAACTCCACAACGCTCTGGTGGACAAGTTGTGACCTGCACATTCACCACGCTATGAGATAATAACACAACGTTACCACACAGAGTTGTTTTCGAGGGAAATACAGAGACTGTTGATGAGAAACTGTCCCTGAAGGCAACGAGCATCAGAGGTTTTGCATGAATTTCCCTCTAAAACAACTCTGTGTGGTAACGTTGTGTTATTATCTCATAGCGTGGTGAATGTGCAGGTCACAACTTGTCCACCAGAGCGTTGTGGAGTTGTTGGATTGTGTATTTGATGAGTTTGATGAAGGGAAACCAAGAAATCCCATGAGCCTCCGTAGCGTAGCTCTGAGCAGCTCACGGCTCTGCTCCACCATTCTAAAAATAGCTTGCACCGACAATTAAAGGTAACAAACCTACTGCTATGACTATAGGGATTATGTTGAACTATCCCTTTAAGTTGATCTAGCTGTCCGTCCAGATCCAGACGCAGAACTCTCTCGACTTTCTCCGTGAGTCAAAGACGTCTCAAAGTAAACAATATACGTTCTGTATCGACCGGCTTTACATTGCACAGTGATGTGTGCTCGGGTTATTCCCTTAAAAACGAAACAAAACAAACAACATTTGTGCTGCAGTTAAAATACAAAGCACATATGGAAGTGGAGCGCGAGCATGAATGAATACCACTAACACAATCAGCGCAAACTGTTGAGGTTTTTATCAAATGCTGCTCAAATGTGCATTCAAAACACACAACTGGGCACAATTTAATTTGCAGCTGAGAGGCGTCTGATAGCGAGTATTCAAAACACTTTCCGGACTTTTCTTAATCTCGCTTGATAAATGAGCCGTGCTGCGAGGAAAGAGCACTTTCTGAGCACCCATAAACCCTCTAAACTGATTACAAAGACTTATGGGTAAATAGCGGGATCGAGAGGAGGGAGGGGGGAGGAGAGGGTGAGGAGGCGTTGGGGGGGGGGGGTTAAAAAAAAAAAGTGAAGACATTACCGCACTCTGTTTCCAGGAAGCAGAGTGCAGTAATGTGACGCAACTGTTTCTCTTCCCGTCATTCGCTGATGAGAAATAAATGAATGAGATTAAGGTTTTAACGCCGCTCTGTGTGTGTGTGTGTGTTTCAGAGTGTGTGTGTATGTGTGTGTGAGAGTGCGCGAGGGGAAAAAGACGGAGTGATATGATGATCTGCCTCCAGCAGCTGGAGTGGATGGAGCTGTGGGCCATCAACGCTGCTACTGGACTCAGTGATAGAAACGACCTCACATCTGACCTAGTGTTGTTTTTGGCGGCCTGTTTTAATTTTAGTTTTAGTCAAGTCTTTCTGTCAAACTGTCATTTTAGTTTTTATTAGTCTTAGTCACGTTCAAACTCCTTTTTGTTTAGTCAAGTTTTAGTCGACTAAAACTCTGAGCATTTTAGTCTTATTTTAGTCAGAATAACCCACGACTATTTTAGTCTAGTTTTAGTCGACGAAAACTGATGACATTTTAGTCTAGTTTTAGTCGACGAAAACTGATGACATTTTAGTCTAGTTTTAGTCAATGATTTTAATCTCTTTTTAGTAATGTAATTTTGTTTAAACCAGTTAATATAGTATAATTACCTAGTATAGTATAGATGAAACCATTTTTTTCTTTTAGTCAAACCCATTTCACAAAACAAACATGGTTATCTTATTATGTTATTGTTACCTTATACTGTAGACTCAAGAAAACATCCATTCCAGACGTGGAAGATGCTCTGCTGAGCAGACCGCTCAACATATTTATTTTACCAACAAAACATGAGGTACACAAACATAAATTTAAATTAAATAAATAAAATATTGTAGCATCACATCTGACAATGCAACAAAAAAAGTAATACATTCAAGTCATAAAGAGAAAAAAGGATTCTCGAGCTACAGTAACATAATATAAAGTGCAAATGTGTGTGTCTGTGACCTGCTTGTAAACTGAACTTTGCATGATGATTTTGCATCATAAAAACTAACTTAAAGGAACAGTACAAATGGCAGTGACTGCACAGAAATTTGTTGACAGAAAAGAATAAACAGTACTGACAACTACTGAAACAAATAACAACAGTCTCAACAGCAGCAACTGGGTTTCCTCTACATTCACTTCTCTCTGTTTTTCTTTCGTTTGTGTGTTGTGTGTGCACTCAGTACATGCATGCTTGTTGCATGTCTGTTCAGGCCATCCCAGCCATTAACCACTATTTAGGCTTGTTTATTTTGAGGAAAGCGCTTCTTTCCAAGATTGTCCTAGCCCTGTTCCTGCGGCCACAAGAGAGGTAACCAGTTACACTGAAGACCCTCTCTGTAAATGCCTGAGAGGCTGGCATCGCCAGGAGGTCCAGCGCCACTGGTTTCAGGTTTGGAAAGACAGTGGAACAACACTGAGTTAACCAATACTCAATGCCCGATTCCTCAACCTCAGTACTAGTAGCAGCAGCCTGTTGGGGCTCGGACAGTGCCTCTTTATACTTTAAAATCTCCTGCCTAATGTTGGTTGTCTTGGCTGTCTTGGGCCTCGATGGTCGATTGGCACTGAAGAACCGGAATCGACGCCGTTTTGTGGGGGTTGGTTCTAGAGCCTCTGTACCCTCACTTGCGACTTGCTCATCATCAGTCAACTGCTCCTGTCGTACTTGCACTGTTTGTGGCACAAGATGAGCAATGTAGTCCTCGGCCTTTCTGACAAGATTCTGTATTTCGTTGTCATCATTTTCCAGAATGGTTTCAGCAACACAAGGGTCAACAAAGCATGCTGCTGCGGGAAGTGGTGAGAAGTTGTCAGCTGTTGTGTCAAGAAACACACTAAAGCGCCTATCCATACTGGAAAGCATCTTCTGGGCCAGAGTAGCTGCATCTTTGTATGTTCTCCCATGTGCAAGTGAGAATTCCGTCAGATGGTTTTTGAGATCGAGGAGTGCTGGCACAACAAGGGAAAGTGATTGAGTGTCACTTTCAAGCGACCGGGTGTGCTCCGCAAATGGCAGAAGTAGGTCTCTCAGCATCCCAATCTTGTGCCACTCACTAGTCTGTAGGCTGTCCCAGCTCATCGACTCAGCCACAGCTGTGAGGTGCTCCTTGACTTCAAGACAGCGCGAAATCATAGCAAAGGAACTTGACCACCTGGTGGGACAGTCTTTGACAAGAACAAGAGCACACTTCTGCAGCAGCCGTTCTGTAGCAACAGATGACTTCCTAAACTTGCTCACTAAATGTCTCAGTTTCTCCAACAGCCTTCGGATTGGGGGATCCTTCTGCACCATATTCACTACAAGCTGTAGTGTGTGAACTACGCATGGAGTTCTCTCTATGGCTCCGTAGTCGTATCTACATGGAAATATTAAAAAAACAAATGCACATATTTAATCACTTTAACCCTTGCATTATTGAACCAAATTACATAGTTCTAGTAGTTAACTTCCTATGACCTTAAAGCAGAAGTAAGTGATATATTTGTGTTAAGTTTTTATGTATATAAAATGTAATCATAAACAGTTTCATAAATGCTGAATGAATTAATAGCATTATTTTTAATCTTTTAACTTTCTATGGAATTACTTTTTTATTCATAAAAAAAGACCAGTTATATAAATGTTGAATGAATTAATAGCACAGTTTCATACACAGACTGACCTGTCATCCTCCGGATGCTCATCGCCATCATTGGCATCATCTTGCTCTGCCTCTGAGTCCTCTTCAGAAGTCATGGGAACTTCTGCATGTGTGTGGAAAGAAGCAACCATATTGCTGCCATTGTCCGTAATTGTTGTGAGGACCTTCTCTTTAGGAATCCCCCATTCTTCCATTGACTCCTCCACAAGTGTACTTATTGACTCTGCGGTGTGAGGATGAACCATCTCCTTCAAGTTCAGCAGTTTGTGTTCAGCTTTGTTGTCCTCAGGGTTGAAGTAACAGGCGCTGACTCCCAGGAAGGATGCTGTTAACCCCTTTTTAGTCCAAATATCTAACCCTGTAGTAATCCTGCGTGCTGTGGTCAGCTTTTCTTTTATTTTTTCTTTCTCTTCTTTGTACATTTTCTCAATTAAGTTCAAAATTTTTTGTCTTTTCGGCACTTGGAACTTTTTGTCCATTTTTGCCATCATGGTGATGAACTCCTCATCTTCTACAATTCGCGCTGGGAGTCCTGTGCGACCTATCCACTGTGCTATCCCCTCTTCTTTGGTATGTTGCTCTGGGGAGTTGTCTTTGTACTTCTTTGTGGCAAAGAAATCCTGAGCACTAGTTGGCTTGTCCATCTTCTTGGGCAGGACTTGCTTCACTGATGCTCTATCTGGAATCTAGCACAGGAATAGATACAATGTCAGGACAGATGCAGTGCAGCCTCCAGAAAATCTTAACTGCTGTAAATATTAATTAGCATAATCCTTGCCATGATTGTTACATTAGTTAATCAACCTCTGAGTGAGTGACTTGACTGTAAAGTCTACATAATCAAAACACAAGTAGCCATAAACTAAGCAGGGATGCATGTTAATGCAAATACCATTTATTTGAATGTAATACTGTATGGGTCTAACTAATTGCTTAAATGCACTTACAGAGTCAGTTTGTCAGGTAGGAAGTAGGAACTAAGAACCTCTGTAGAACTGGTTGATTCACATGACTGTAATTGCTGCTAGCACTAGTCAGAGGAAGTTACATGTAGTTCAAATCTCTTGACTAAATTAGCTCCCAGTTAGAGCTAATTAATATATATTTATGTGTTGTGTGGATAAACCCACTTTATACTCTCTCTCGCACGCACACACGCTAGTCTCGACACACACAAGCTAGACACACACACACGGTAGGCTAGACACACGCTTCAAACCCACACACACACACGCTAGGCTAGACACACGCTTCAAACCCACACACGCACGCACGCACGCGCACGCACACACACACACACACACACACACACACACACACACGGTAGGCTAGACACACGCTACAAACACACACACACGCTAGGCTAGACACACGCTTCAAACCCACACACGCACGCACGCGCACACACACACACACACACACGGTAGGCTAGACACACGCTACAAACACACACACAAACAAACACTAGGCTAGATAGACCCCCCCCCCCCCCCCCCCACACACACACACACGTACACACGCTAGGCTAGACACATGTTACGTTTTAACTTACCTCGATTTCATCATGGAAGATCTTGAGATGTCTTTTTAGATTCGTGGTGTTTTTCCCGGCTATTTTATGGGCGCATTTCTCCCCGTCTTTTTCCACGACGCATTCCGTTTGGTTTTCCGCCTGTTTGTAATTAAAGTGTGTCCAGATATCATTTCTTCTTTTCCTTCCCGACAACCCGGCCATGACTCCGTCTCACCCGCCGCATCTGCTTGTATTTGCCGCGAGTGAGGAGCAGGTGTGGAGAGGGGATTGAGGAAGTGACGTCGCCTGCTGCGTCTGAGCAGCAGCATCCATGGCAGCAGTGCGACGCACAGCCGAGGAAACAGAAAACAATAATAACACGACTAACTTTATTTCGTCTCGTCTCGTTTTAGTCAACGAAAATGAGGAGACATTTTAGCAGAGTTTTTGTTTTGTAAACCACATTAGTCTCGTTTTTATTCGTCAACAATATTGCATTATATATTTAATTATAGTTATCGTCACAAGACCACCATTTACGTTTCGTCACGTCTCGTTTTCGTCACGTGATAAAGGTTCGTTGACGATGATATTTCGTCATAATTTTCGTTGACGAAAGCAACACTAATCTGACCTCAGAGAGACACACACACTGTAAAACACATGTTGGTTCGGTCATAGGTCTCAGTTTTAAAGGGATAGTTCACCCAAAACGTCAAAGTAAGTTAAACAAAACGTAAAGTAAGTTAAACACTGACCTCCAGATGTGCACTCTGGAGCAAATCCGTTCCAATTTGGTCAGTCTTTGCATTTCCACAGCATACGCTGCGTCCGTCCCAGCATGCATCAGCTCAGGTAGATCAGATCTCCGGAAACAGGAAGTCACACAGAGCATTAAAGGTACATTGTGTAGGAATTCCTCACATCTAGCGTTGTGGTCGTATATTGCAAGCAACGCAGTCGTATTTTTCATGCTGCATTCACCTGAAATTGGGCGGACGGCAGACGGACGGCAGACGGACGGCAGACGGACGACAGCCGTTGCAGATAACGGCATAAACAAGTGGCCCGTCAGCACAAGGCAAAACAATACACATGACAATATGTTGTCATGGCGATGTCGTATTGTTTACCTGACCCATGTAACCCTAACCCTAATGACATCTAGGAAAACAAAACCAAAACCAAATGAAAGAAAAAGAGAAAAGAAAATGGTTAGAATCCTGTGCAGGAGCGGCGGCCATGTTGCTTCTCTGTCTGCTCGCTCTCATTGGCTGTTGGAAGTATTTATTTTATCGACGCCATATGGACTTCGCACAAAATCACTATTCTGAATAATAAACAATCAAACCTATGCATTGAAAAACTCAAATAGCTCAAAGAGCCGTGTTCCTGTTGCTGCTGAGTGGTTTCACTCTGCAGTCTCAGACCTGCGAGGCTCGCTTCTTGATTTCAGTTGTTCATTATCAGCCTGACAGATCCTTCCTGTGTGTTATCCCCAGTCAGAGGAGCACAAACACACTTTGCACTTTACTGCCCTGTGGATGTTTTACTGCTGTGTGTGCAGGATGCCAACAGGAGGTTTATCACACACACACAAGTTCCTCCGTGTGGTTTTGTTTCTGAACAGTTGTTTGATGACTTGAAAGAACTTCCCTGTATTTAATAAAACCAGGGATAAAAGAAACTAGTTTCCATATAGGAAGAGTGAAGTATGAAGACAAAAAAACAGCTTCTATGAGACAGAGGAGACGTGAAAAAGCTGAAGTGTTGAAGTGTCTGAAGTTGAAGTGGATTTTACTGCTCATTGATCCACAATCCTGTTGAACCGTTTTACAACATGGCACTTAAACCGGCCTGAGCCTCCTCCGACTGTAAACTGATTCTTTACTGTGCAACAAATAAACCGACACAAGACGGAAAGACAGAGGGAGCAGAGGAGTCAGAGAGGAGACAAACAGCTGCATCCAGGACATGTCCAACATATAACTGTATGGAAACACCTCTTTACCCCTGAAAACCCTCTGACTCTGACTTTAATTTAGGGCGTAATTGAAATTCAGATATTTGTGCGGGCGAGGCTGCAGCGTGTTGTCACAGACATGAAATCACCATCAGCACTGAGAAACATTCACACTACGACAGTCATGTTTTGGTCTGGTTTCTGTGCAATGCTTTATACAGTACGTTGATAAGGCGTGTCATAGTGTCAAGAATAGGGGTGTGTATTGGCAAGAATCTGGCGATACGATACGTATCACGATACAGGGGCAGCGATACGATATATTGCGATATATTGCGATACTGTAGGAACAACGATATATTGAGTTTCTTTGAAAGAATTTATTTGTAAGAAAATTGTAGCACATAGCACACACATGCTGTTACATGCTTAACATCGGCTTGCTGAAGAAATACAAGCATTGGCAGGAATTTAGATGAAGAAATGAAAAAAATAAGACTAAGTAGTGCTTATCCCCCCCTTGTGTTTTTGTATTTCTGTACATGTTTTATTAAAAAATAAAGTTAAAAAAAAAATCGATACGGAAAACCGAATATCGATACCGTATCGCGAAAAAAATATTGCGATATTTAAAGCAGATATCAGTGGAATGTTTTTGTTAATATAAGTCCTAAATAGTCCTATTTTCCGTCAGCAATCACTAGTTTCAAGAAGTTGACTCTGCTCTGCTGCAATAATAGTAAATGAGTGCATTTTGTGCAGCCAAGGGGTGCGCGTTTGGTCACGTAGCACCTTTTCAAATGCTCAGAGACCCTTCCTGTGAAGTCACAGTTAGAAATGATCGAAATAGTGGCCGTTATAGTGAACTTTCACAGGCAAGGACTGCATTACAGCAGTATTGTGACTTGAAGCTGATTTACGGTTTCTTTTCCACAACATCTGCTTTAGTCACACCCCTAGTCAAGAAGTTGATCTCTAATAATAGTAATAGTGCATTTTATTTGTAAGCACCTTTTCAAATGCTCAGAGACCCTTTACACAGTTAGAAATGATAAAATAGAAGACAGCATTACAGCAGTCGGCTGATTTGGTGCTTTTCCACTACATAGTCACGAGTTCTTCGTTCCTCCTCAGCGGGTCGGGGTCGTCATATCACGGCGTTAAAGCTGGCGCATCATCTCTTTCTTTTTTCGATCTTCTCGTCAGCTCCGAACTCACTCGTCCTCACCTCGATGACGGAGCACAGAGTGGTTCCACACGGTCATTTAACTCACATGAAAGAACAACAACAGTCTCGTGTCGGAAGTTGTGCTCATGACTCTTCAGTAGTGACGACACTCTGGCCAATCAGAGGAAGGCAGTCGACGTGCGTTTGATTCTTCTGACTCTCGGTTTTTGCTCTGCTCCAGCCTCACTGTACCTGCCTGGCTCACCTCTCATGACCTCACAGTTACTAAAGACTTTGTGTCTCATGCTGTCTCTTTGTTTTGCATTGTGTGCATTGTTTACAGTACCTGATGAGTTTGCATCCTTTGTGGTGGTTTTTCTTGTGTGTGTGATTTACCAGCTGACTTTTGACTGACTTTTAACTGACTTGCAAACATTCAGGTCCGAACCCACGTAAACATCACTGTTCTTACTGTTTTACATCAATGAACACCAAACCTAAAACCTAGAACCTCGTTCTAACTTCAAACAGCAGCGTCAGACCCAGTGTTTTTCAGGACCTCACGAGTGCAGTGAAACCAGCCCCTCACACACATACACACACACTCACCACGCAGCTTTGTGACGACTGTGTTTTATTTCCTCGGGAGGGAAACTGATAAAAACATAAAAGCAGAGAAATCCATACTGGCTCCTCAAAGTGTCTCTGTTCTCCCCTGGGTGAGCAAACATTAGCATTCCAGTGATTCTCTGTAATATCCTAATCTGCTGCGTGTCACTCGCCGCTTTTCTTCTTCTGCTGCTGCTGCTGCTGCTGCTTTGGAAACCGACTCTGGTTTTCCTTGTTGTGGACAAAACCTCTTCTTGTTTCTCTGCTGCTTGATAAAATATATATATATATTCTACAGAAGGCAGATAATTATCCACAACAATAACTTCAGGTCATGTTGGGGAGAGAGGGAAACTTTTATCGTGCACTTCTTTACTCGACCTGTGGAGGATGAAAAACACTCGAGGCTCTCCAGCAGGAAGTGCAGAGGTTCACGAGCTCGTGTTTAAAATTCAGATTTCCTCTAAAAAACAAAAATCCACATCCATAGCAGAAACCTGTTTGTTTGTTTGTTTGTTAACCTCTTGGTCCGACTTTTCCACCAAACTCAAATCTTATAATCGGTGTCAAGAGGCTGAGAGTGAACAGATGAACAGGAGAAGAGGAATAATATTTACTATATTGAAGCATAGAGCCCACCTGGAGGGTTTACAGGACACACAGGCATTACATCACCAGGAAGTCCACATGTATTTAACTTCCAGTTGTCATCTCCTTTTACTTCACTATTTGGCAGATGAAGTTAAAGGGATAGTATCATTTTTTTAAAAGTGCGGTTGTATGATCTACAAATAGCCCCTAAGTACTTTAATTGCATTAGAAGACTCTCTGCACTCCTCCCGTTAGCAACACCAGCCCATAATAGCCCTGCCCAGAGATTTACAACATGCATTGTTGTGAATGGACCCAAAGAATGTTTTACCTGAAAAAAAAAAACACAGTTCTATTGTTCGTTATAATATTTTTTCCAGCCCTTCAATGTGCAGGAAAAACACAGTTTTTATTTGGACCTAACCAACTCACGTATCCCTCCGCCGATCAGCAGTTGGTTAGCTCCAAATAAAAACTGTGATTTTCCTGCATGCTACTATCCCTTTAATGCTTATTATTCAGTAATATTATCAGTAGGTTAACTGGCAAAAAGTAGCCTAATTAAAAAACCCCCTTATTTATGAATGAGTTATGATATTTATGAATGGATGATGGAGCAAACACAAAGCGCTGACTCTTAACAGTGCAGTTAAATATGGGTTCACTATTTGGCAACAGGTGTTATAACTCAGCTTATAAATAACTTATAGACCATCCAAAGAGTCTGTGATGTCATAAAAACCCCATTAGAGTGTTGTGATTGTAAAACGCTATCCCATAGTTTAATGCAGTATTCCTACAGATGAGACTGTGTTGATCAGATCAATGGAGGTGAAAGGCTGCACACATGAATCTATAAAATCCAAACACACTGAATTCACCATTCAACCTGCAGACCGTGCAGCTTCTGCAGGACTCGTGGACTTCTTATGGATTTTCGTCCCCTGCTGTGGGTTTTTTTTTTCTTCTTCTTTTCAAGTTCCCTTTTCACTTCATTTCACCTATAACAAAACACTTTTTTAGTTTTACAAGGCAGGGGAAAGCAATTACAGCTACCTCTCTGGCAGCTCTGCAGATTAGAGCCTTTACAGCAGCTAATCAACACCTGATGTGGAGCAGGATTACACTCACTCAGCTCTCAGGATTTGTTTTTTCACTCTCAATCCTCCACGTGTTGCAGCGGGCAACGTTACATTTGGCTTAAGGACAAAGACAATCATGATGTTTGGCAGTGAAATAGTGTTTTTTTTAGGTTGTAGTTTGATTGACTGTTTGATTGACACAGTCTAATGAGATGCAGTGACAATTATTCATATATGTTCACTTTACATAGAGATCTTTGGAAATGACTCCCAGAGAGTGTTAATCAATGAAGCGTTCCAGCTTCAAATGTCTTACCAGGAAAACGTCCATGTTGATTATCACTCGAGCTTATAGCCGATCGCATCAATCATACCCGATGACGTATGTAGAGCAACAGAAATTGCTCTTTTTTCAAAATAAACTTGCAGTCTTAACGACTTAAAACACTTTCTAACGCTGCATCGGAAGGTAAAGCGTCTGCCGCCATTTTGGATCGACAAGCTAGTTGAGGGAAACATTGGGTCTATAGTTTCCAGGCTGACTGGCAGAGGGCAAGTTATGAAGAAAATTGCACCAGTGATGGCGGTTTTGACAGGATAAATCAGATGGTGTATCAAACGAACATGTACAACATTCATTCATTCATTCATTCATTCATTCATTCATCAGCAGAGGTGAAACTCCATTAAAGTCAATGGGAATTCATTTGGCTTTTGATTGATACTGGATTTGTTTGATAGAGTAAATTTCTGAAATGTTTCCATGCACAAGAGAAAAACTTCACATATTCCAGGATGAACTTTTTGTCTTGATAATATTATTATGGTATGTTTTTTTCTTCTTTAAAAAAAAAAAAATCTTTAAATACTTAAGTTTTAATTGCTGTAACTCAAATAAATGAAGTGAAATGAGACTTTGCTCACCAGGTGTTGGAGACTTGATGAACTTTCTTGATTAGTTTCAGGAAAACAGTGTAGGCTGAGACGAAATCAGCGTAAAGTTAAAAGATGTTGGTTGTCACGGTTACAGCAATAATAAATATGTAATAAAGTGGGTGGAGGAGCGGTCGATGGAGGACGGTGTTCCGGCTTTGTCTTAACTCCAGCTGTCTGCACGGTCACAGTGACATAGTTAGGGGTTAGGAGACGGCATGGTGGTTTTTACTGGTTTCATCACTGAATCACTGGTTTAACAACATCCACCTCGTCCACCTCGTGCATGACAACAGGCATGTGGACGTCCACCTCGTCCGTCTTCCTGCAGCTTCTGTCGAGTCTTTGCTGTGTTTTGGTTTTGGATGTGGAGCCAAACAACCGGAGAACGAAAACTCACCTGGTGATTTGTGGAGAATGAGGGCTGTTGTTGTTGTTGTTGTTGTTGTTACGGCACTTGACGACGTAATGGAGGTTTATTCAGCAGGAAATGTCATGTATTATCACTCAACACTGAAACTGATCATCTATGAACTAAACAACTCTGACATTGATAAAAAACAGGACTCTTCTTGTGCGATCTCTGTCTTTCTCTCACACTCAGAGCATAAACAATCCAGCTCATAATATCAGCTGGGTGATGCAATCACTACGGCGATGTGATCCACTTTGTTTCCGCAAGTAACTCGCTTAGAGACACATTACACTGGATGGAAGGATGGATGGATGGATGAATGGATGATAGAGGGATGAATGGATTGAAAAGAAGAGGAGGAGGCAGAGGAATGAGAGAGGGGAAGAAGGAAAAGAGATTGATGTTTTTTCAGAGAGGGAGGGAGGGAGCAAACAGAGCAGCGGAGGTAAAGTGAGGGACAGAGAATGAGAGAGATGGAGAGAAGGTGAGAGGAAAAGAAAAGAAAGAGGAGGAGGATGGAGATCGTTTGGAGAAAATTGATGAAAGGTGTTTTTTGCAAAAAGACTGAGAGCAGGTGAGGAGAGAAGAGAGGGATGAACGAGTGACTGAGGGAGAACATGACAGATAGAAGATAGAAGAAGAAGGAGAAGAAGAAGAAGAAGAAGAAGAGTGATATTAGATAAACTAATTACAGCAGACCCTCCTTTTCCTGCACTCTCCCTCCGTCTATATCCATCCATCTCTGCTGCCGGTCATCGCCTCATTCTCTCCGACTTTCCCGGAATAAAAGCGTGATGTTTGCTTCCCGCAGGCTCTTTAAAGTGAAATCGGAGACGTGTACATCCAATCGGAAAGCTTTTAACTAGCAGAGCTCTGGGTTGCCAGGTTGGGTAAAGTATTTAGCAGCCGGGACACTCACAGTAGTGTGTGTGTGTGTGTGTGTGTGTGTGTGAGAGCATGCACGTATGTCAGTGACTGAGGAGTAAAGCATTTAGTGGTCAATGCACTCACTGGAAGTCATCAGCTTGTGTGTGTTGGTGTGTGTTAGTGTGTGCGCATGTGTGAGTTAAACCAAGTGTTTATGCATTTGTGCATCCTGAGGAAACCTCTCACACCTATAAACTGTGTACTGAGCCTGTCGTTAGGATTCATTCTGAATATTTTTGCACATTCACACTCCTGCAAATTTGCACTAAATAAATGAGTTTGACTTTGAGTTAGAAAACAAACTGTTTTTTGAAATTATACAGTAAAATGTAATAAAAAATAGAAATACAGTGAATGAGAAGCAGCAGCAGCAGCAGCAGCAGCAGCAGCAGCTCGGGGCCGGATGAATAAAAACTGCAGAATAAACTCTAAAACAACAACAAAAACCTTTTTAAAGTTGTGTTTGTGTGTTGTTTTGTTTTAAAGGGATAGTTCAACATTTATAACATAACCCCTATAGTCATAGCAGTAGGTTCGTTACCTTTAATTGTCGATGCAAGCTATTTTTAGAACGGCGGAGCAGAGCCATGAGCTGCTCAGAGCTACGCTACGGAGGCTCATGGGATTTCTTGGTTTCCCTCATCAAACTCATCAAATACACAATCCAACAACTCCAATCTTTAGAGGGAAATTCATGCAAAACTGCTGATCCACGTTCCTGCCGGGGACAGTTTTTCATCAACAGTCTCTGCATTCACCTCTAAAACAACTCTGTGTGGTAACGTTGTGTTATTATCTCATAGCGTGGTGAATGTGCAGGTCACAACTTGTCCACCAGAGCGTTGTGGAGTTGTTGGATTGTGTATTTGATGAGTTTGATGAGGGAAACCAAGAAATCCCATGAGCCTCCGTAGCGTAGCTCTGAGCAGCTCACGGCTCTGCTCCGCCGTTCTAAAAATAGCTTGCACCGACAATTAAAGTTAACGAACCTACTGCTATGACTATAGGGATTATGGCAATGGGCCAATTTCCCAAAATGTTGAACTATCCCTTTTATTTTTATTGGTGTTTGTTCCAGTTTAACCATGTGGTGACAGGATGCCGACTCTCCTCCTGGATCTGAACTTTGTTTCCAGGTATTTTCTCTGTGTTCTTGTATAAATCCATAGTTAATACAGTGTGTTGATGTTTTTTTTGTCGTATTGTGGGATGAGATTTTTTCTGTCTACACAAGAAATCCCCCATTCCAGTGTGAGTGTGAGTGTCAGCAGGACTACTTAGCAGAAACCTCTCATAGATTTCAAGCCCATGAATTATTCACAAAGGAAAAAAGTCTATCCTCCTGTTTCCTTCCTTTAACCCCCTCCACACACACACACACACACACACACACACACACACACACACACACACACACACACACACACACACACACACACACACCTTCCATGTATAATTACATTAGGGTGACTGGGATTGCGCTTCACACACTGGTGGCAAAATAAATAAAAGAAATGAAATAAAGATTCCAAAAAAGACGGCGCTCCCTCCCTCCCTCTTTCTCTCTCCGTCTCTCTCCGTCTTTCTCAGACAAAGTCGATGCCGTGTGTTTTCAATAATCAAGGTGCAGTGTGTAATAATTTCATGGCTGCGCTCGTCGTCCTGACACCGAATTATTTATTGGAACACGTTCACTGGTGAAGCGTGAATCACCAAAAAACAAACAATTTGTTTCTTTTCCTCCTCAGTTTCTCTGTGAATATTAACATAAAGGCAGATATAGCAGCTAAAAGGGGAATTTTATTAACATAATTAACAGCAGGAGCAAGAAGGAGAGTCTTTTTCATTAGGGTTGTGTGTGTGTGTGTGCGTGTGTGTATAATCCACAGTATTTGAAAGCAAGGTTAAGTGGGGATGTGTTTAATTGCCTGCTTAGAGCGTTTTCCTTTTCTCTTTTTTTTGTAAATTAATTGCTGAGGGACTTTGTGATGGAGCTGAAATGGAAGAAGAAGAAGAAGAAAGGTGCAGGGGATGATGTCATCTGTACAAATTGATGTTTGAGGATATAAACTACTGTATGTAAACTGGCAGTCGTCTCCATATCCAGCAGCGGTGTCGTAAAGCTGCGTTAGGCTCGTGTAAATGTCACAGATTACTGACAAAGAGGGAGGGAGGGAGAGAAAAAAAACAAGAACAAGGACAAGGAGAGAACAAGTGATTTCTAAGGATAAAAAATGGAGTCAAGGGAAAACAAACAGAAGGAGAAAGAGGAGGAGGAGATCATCCTGCAGAGCTCAGTGGGGAAATATGTGGTGTTATAGAAGGAAACGGTGCAAGATGACGACTTTAAAAGAGACGTGATATAATATCTAGTATGTCATGTTTCAATACAACAATCACAGCAGATTGAAGTGGTTTACAGCAGATAATGAGACAGACGTCAGTTCATTACAGCCCATGAGAAAATATATGTTTGTCTTTATGTTTTCTCCCTCCAGTCGTCTTGTTGCAACTGACAGGGAAAGTTAATAAGGAATAAACAGAGGTCAGTGGAGACATAAAGTCCATTTCTTCTAGACTAAAACATCTCTGATTGATGATGTGATGTTGGTTTTTTTCATTTTAAATTGTATTTCATTTGTATTTATTTATATATCAGGTATGACATCATGTACCTGACTAACACAGTGTTGGTCTCTGACAGTTTTCTATCAGAACCATCATCACCCTCTCAACCAACCACTTCTAATAGATCCTGACTCACTAGAGACATTCAATCCAGTCCAACTTTATTTGTTGAGGACTTTAAAACATCCACAGAGGACCAAAGTTCTGTACAGGATAATAAATAAAAGTAGCCTACCAGACATAAAGACACAACATCTTATACAATTACACATATAGAAACTGATAAAATAATCTAGAAGGCATATAACATGGGTGAAATAATATCTGTGCAATAAAAGAAACAATAAAATAAGATAAAAATCAAAAGGCAAATCAAGCCAACGTCTATAGGGAACAAAGCTTCTAACCCAAAATGTTCATTATCTGCCTAATACAGTGATGAAGTGTTATTCCTTCACCTGTCAGTGCTCATCATGATCGCTGTACATCGTGTTTTGACTGATAAACTGCACACGTCTCCATTTCTGTTTTCTGTTTGTATCTTTTTTTTCTGCCGATGAGCTGCTGGGGTCAAACATCTCTATTAGATTATGCATGTGTGTGAGGCATGTGTGCATGTGGCTGAGGCGAGGCGGGGTGGGGTGAGGTCAGACCAACAGATCAGAAAATCAATAGCAGTGAAGCGGCCACAGCCGTCCTCAGCGGCCGCACATCAACCTTCATACACAGATCATACACAAGCAGCTCTGACACGTTTGCAGCTATTTTAAGGAGCGACTCTTCTCGTCTCGTCTCTTCTCGTCTCGTGTGTCCTTCTGCTCCGCGAAGCCTCGGCAGCAGCGGCAGCGGCCGTACATGTACATGTACGTGCCACTTGATAAATGTCACTCGTCCAGATGGATGCTCAGTGTAAACACAGAGAGATGCTACAGAGGCGTCGCTCAGGCCTTTTTAAAAAATCATTACAGCTCATGAGACTGAGGAGGAGGATCGTAACAACAATACAAGGCAATAAATAATAAAGCAGCAGGTCGTCCAGCAGGGTCACTGATCATTAGGAATAATGTGCTCGCTGTTTAGGACTTTGACAGTGATGCTCAATTCCATTTCTATTTTTCATCCCTAACTCCACCCCCTTTGCCCCTTGAAACAGAGCTACAGGGGGTAGGAGTTGAAAGTCAACCAAAATCCTGTATTCAGAACCATGTTAAAGGCTAGGGAGGCAGAAACCTAGAAAAAAGCTTCAAGTTGAGTCCACACGGTTCTCATCCCCTCCGCCAGAGCAGCGAGTAGAGAAAAAACGTCACTTTCTTACGTTTTAAAACGTTCAAATAATACGAATAAGGGCTGCTGCTCTGTGATTGGTCAAAATCTACCGTCACGGGTAGATTCTTTGCAGGCTGAAAACAGAGCCTTTTTTCACCTCACTTCATTTACATTATCCCCAAGGTTAGTGTGTAAGTTTTTGCCTAATACTGTCAAAAAAAGCTGCCAACCTAGCCTTTAACTTAATAAAATGAAATAAAATTTAATGCAAACTGATCGGTTCATTGTAAAACATTTATTAATTGATGTAAATGTGGTGATTTATGTATGTAGGCTCCAGAGCCCCCAGGCAGCGCTGCTCCTCTGTCCAATATTACACACATGAAGCTTCACTTTTAAAGAAGAAGTAAGTGGTCCGGTCGTTTTCGCTAATGCTGCGTTCCAGGCAGGCTTTTGAAATCGTAAATTACAGCTTCAAGTCACAACTTACGACTTTGTAGCGTTCCAGGCAACCCACTTGTTTTACCGGTGAAAGTCACTATAACAGCCACTCGTAACTTCCGACCAGTGAACTTTATCCAGATCGAACTGGTACCACTTCACGGTCGGAAAAATACGAGTTTCCTTGAAACCTCGTCCCTACGTCGCCACATTCACGGCGTTCCTTGGCTGCACACACAGCCCTGCATGCCGTTCTCTCTCCTCATTGGATAAAAACTGTAGGATACGATAAATGTTTTCTCCTCGGCTCAGAGCAGAGCAGAGTGACTGACAGACCCGTGTTTTGGTCCAAACACTCTATGTAAGTGATTGCTGTCGGAAGATATAACTATTTAAGACTTATATTAACACAAATATATCACTTACTTCTGCTTTAATTCAAACAAACTGCAAATCTGCTACAATTTTTACATTTCATCAATGAGACCAGCATTTATCTCCTAAAAGGAACGTAACTACCCAGCGGTAAACCTCTAAAAACCTGTTGGTAAGTTAATTAGCGATCGTCTTTTCCCCCGGGATGATGACGGAGGTTGGCCGGCTGACGAGCTCTTCTTCTCCGAAACACATCGGAACAAACGTCTAAACAGCCGTCATTTGGATAAACCGACCTCACATTGGGATCTAAACAGTTACTTGCATGAAACAATATTAAAACTTAACAAAGTGACGTAACAACAGCGAATTCACCCCGAGACTCCAGAGTTTCCTCTTGGTCTTTGTCCACTTCCTGTCCGACCTGCATCAGAATATAAGCAAAACAAAAACTTGTTTATTCCAGCCTGTAATCCTGCAACGCTGAGCTGCAACCTGTCGATCAGTGAGTTATTTGAATAATTATTTAATCTACAAAATGTCAGAGCGGTGAAAAATACCGTCCTTTAGTCACAGATGACACTTTGTTCCAGAGGTGTTTGAATTACAGCGAGCAAACAGCAGTAAATCATCACTCAGACCAGTTTCTGTTTTTAATGTCCGTGTGATAAAACACTGGACACTTGATTGATTGTTATAATTGCTGCTGCTGAATCATTTTCTGTTTATTTCAGCTCAATGAAACCTCGGCTGCTGCTGCTGCTGCTGCGGCTGATGATGATGTTTTGAGGAAAAAAGACGTCAGTTTGTGTTCTCTCACCTCCGATCTGTATTCACACCCCGTGTCCGCGCTCACCAAGCCTTGACCTCTATAAAGCTCTGACATTTTAGTCAAATAACATGGGCTGCGATTTCCTGTTTCAACACTGTGACGCCCGAATCAATGCGGGTTAAAGATACAATACGTGATTTATTCACCTAATCTATATGAATGAGAGATGTATTCTCCGAGGTAGGAGGCGAGGGCCAGGTGGAGGATGATAAATCACTGCAACCAGAGCAGTAAACTCCTCCACTCGCTGACATGATCCGTAAAAACAGACAAAAATAAACCACAAAAGTTACATTTGTAAACATGCGGTGTACCTGTGCGTTCACATTTCTTCTTGCAAAGCAGGAAATCTCAATCTCACCCTCACCTGACACAGAGGGAAGGTGGATGGTCCAGTTAAAAAGCAGAAAACGGTTCATTTCCAGGATACAGATGTGCATTTTCTGTAATTTTCCCTACTTATTTTCACCATTAGCCTAATAGTTATTGTTTAGATTAAAAAACAGATGACTGATGAATGAATTTGTGCTATTTATGTTTAAGCAAAGTGTTTGTAACTGGTTTTTTGTTTATTCTTGTTCCGTCATCATCGTTGTTGACACGTTGCCCTGCGTCCTCTGTGGGTCGTTAGGCAGACAGCTGTTGTGCACCAAATAACTCGGCACGTATTCACCTCCGACTTTAGAGAAGATGACCAACTGACGTAGATCAAAATGTCTCTGTACGCAACCGGACAGACATAAACCCAATCAGAGCAACGACCCAGATGACGTCTGCAGAGCCACAGATACATGTTGACATGCGGTTTTGCAGAAGCAATGAGAACATTTGAGTGTCTGGTGTGCAGCCACTTGACATTACAATAGCTGCTCTTCAGTGGACGCCATGTTGCATAGAAACAAAAGCTGCTAGACGCCACTTCTCTAACGTAGTGTCGAGTTCGCCTTTGTAAAAAAAAAAACAACAACAACAGAAAAGGCTGTTTGTGATTGGTTCCCTGGTTTTCAGGGAATTGGAAGAGAAGTGAAATGACTTGCAGGTCCATGTGGGTTCAGCCAGTGTGAGAACATGATGCATTTCCAGGGTAAATTAAGGATTAAAGTCCATTTGTTTTCCCCAATCACTTTGGAAATTGAACTTGAATTGCTCATCCATCAAAATTCAACACGCACCCTCGGCTGTTAACCAGCATTACAAATGTGAGCAAAGTTTCAGCGTGTTTTCTAAAACCAATTCCCATTAAATTAACAAACTCATGCACAAAAAAACAACTCAGGATTATTATCACCCAGAGACGCAAATTCAGATTTTTTCCCTCCCTCTTTTAAAAAAAACAGCTCTGCACAGCAGATTTGCTCGGCCTAAATAACTTCAATAACAAATCCTGACAGTGAATACAAATCTCTGGATGTGGTGTGGACGGTCAGAGAAGGAAGTCCTCAATTTAATAATTAGCTGTGAGAGCGAAGCCGGTCCTG
This sequence comes from Decapterus maruadsi, assembly GCA_030347415.2. Taxonomy (NCBI): domain Eukaryota; kingdom Metazoa; phylum Chordata; class Actinopteri; order Carangiformes; family Carangidae; genus Decapterus; species Decapterus maruadsi. The sequence goes on from CM064892.1 coordinate 2,961,725, forward strand.
TTGCTAACAGTGTCCCAGAGGGAACGCCACGCTAACAGTACAGACGGAGGCTTTCATGCTCGGTCCGGCGGCTGAAAGCTCTGAATGAAATCATCTCCCCCTCCAGATTATGACATTCATTACTTCTGAAAAGAGCTCAGCATGAAAAGAAGAGAAGGACCGAGGGAGAAAGAGAAAAAGAAAGAAAAGGAAAAAAAAAACGAGGAAGCAGCTACATCCAGCCAAAAAAGGAAAAAAGAAAAAAAAAAGTATTCATCTGGGAACGTGGCGGGAAGCGTACGGCACAGTGACATTTTAAATGGACGTGCATGCAAGGAAGATGTAGAGAGAGAGAGAAGGAGAGAGGGATGAAAATGAGAGGATGCAGAGAGAAAGAGAGAGATGATCGGTGGGTGGAACTGATCCACCATGAATGAGACATTCTTCTTCTCTCTCTCCACAATATGTCTCCTCATTTAGGTCACAGAATCTCTCATTGTCCGACCGTGTTTCTCTGCAGCGCTGCTTCTTCACTCATTTGTCTGTTTCTCACCATCTTATTACACTAAAACAATTTCCTTACACCATCCATCTCCCTCTCTCTCTCTCTCTCTCTCCGTCTCTCTCTGAAGACCAGAGAACATAATCCGATCCCTTCCTATTTCAGAGCTTATGGAATATGAAAGCACACTCTCCATTTCATTACAGCAGAGGAGGAGGAGGAGGAGGAGGAGGAAGGAGGACGGCTACAGTTTGGGAAATGACCCACAGAGAGCGAGAAAAGCTTTTTCTTTATTCTTTTTGGAAATCCTAACATGGATGTGACCAGATGCGTCTGAGTGTTTCTGTGACAGCTGTCAGATCAATATTCATGAGGATGTTCTCACAGAGCGGAGACGCGTCACTGTCGACTGTCACACTCTCACTGCTGCTGTTGTTGCTTATTGTTTATTGAGGATTTACATGTTGTTTGTTGGACATAAAGAATCAAACCAGACAGGAACCGAACCAGGGCCCAGTTTTGGCTTCGATTTGATGTAAGAAACTTAAAGGGATAGTTCAGTTCACTTGTTTTAGAAGCAAATGCAGAGACTGTTTGCTGAAAACGTGTCCCTGAAGGCAACGAGCATCAGTGGTTTTGCAGGAATTTCCCTCTAAAACAACTCTGTGTGGTAACGTTGTGTTATTATCTCATAGCGTGGTGAATGTGCAGGTCAGAACTTGTCCACCAGAGCGTTGTGGAGTTGTTGGATGATGAGTTTGATGAGAAAAACCAAGAAATCCCATGAGCCTCCGTAGCGTAGCTCTGAGCAACTCACGGCTCTGCTCCATCGTTCTAAAAATAGCTTGCACTGACAATTAAAGGTAACAAACCTACTGCTATGACTATAGGGGTTATGGCAATGGGCCAATTTGCCAAAATGTTGAACTATCCCTTTAGTACACACATTGTTTTTTAATAACAACAGCACATGTTTTTTTATTTGCATCAAAAAGCAGGATGTGGCTGCAGGTACATGCGTGTCCAGAACATTTTCTCCAGTTATTCAGAGAAGAAGGAACTTAATCAAAACTAAATAACGAACTGTGTTGCACTTCCATCAGAAAAGGAAACTCTGGCTTCGTAAATATAGTCCAACTGCGATGTGCATAAATTCTGCATCTAAGAAAATTAAAAAACACTTTTTGACCAAACTATTATTAAAGTGTCTGGAGTCTAAACTACCTCTGAGCTTTTGCACCGACTTCACCTCCAATGTTTTGATTCCCGGAGCTTTAAACGATGCAAATACTCCAATTAAATCTCACTGTGAGGGCGACGATGAGGAGACGAGGACCAGGAGGAGGAGGAGGAGGAGGAGGAGGAGGAGGAAGCAGGTTCACCTTGTCAAGCTCGTCGCTGGAGAAAACCTATCATTTTTCCATTAGGACAGGACCCAGGAATTAGACCGCATCGCACTGTAGCATGGCACCGTGAGCTCGCTCAGTAATTATCTTAAAAACAGGAGCGAGCGTCAGAGCAGCCGAGGCCTGTCACCGTCGCCGCTGCTGCCGCCGCCGCCGAGCGCTTTGCTTTTAAAAAACACGAACAAAGGAGTCTTGTCACTAACGGCTGATTACATGGTTTCACTGCTACGCCGCTGGTATTTCTGAAGCTCTCACTCTTTCTCTCTCTCCGCCCCCTCCCTCCATCTCTGTGTGTGCACTATTTATTCTATTTAAACCCAACCCCATGATGACTGACTGACTATTTCAATATAACACACACACAGACACACACACACACGCACAGGGGTCCCTATGGGATGTGGGGAGATTGGCGTTCTACATAGGAAACCATTTTCCTGCAGTTAACGGGTCAGCTTTAAAGGGATAGTTCAACATTTTGATAAATTGGCCCATTGCTATAATATAATAAGTAGGTTTGTACCTTTAATTGTTGGTGCAAGCTGTTTTTAGAACGGCGGAGCAGAGCCGTGAGCTGCTCAGAGCTACGCTACAGAGGCTCATGGGATTTCTTGGGTTTCCCTCAGGGAAATTCAGAGACTGCTTGATGAAAAACTGTCCCTGAAGGCAACATTTTTGCATGAATTTCCCTCTAAAACAACTCTGTGTGGTAACGTTGTGTTATTATCTCATAACGTGGTGAATGTGCAGGTCACAACTTGTCCACCAGAGCGTTGTGGAGTTGTTGGATTGTGTATTTGATGAGTTTGATGAGGGAAACCAAGAATTCCCATTATCCCAAACCCACTGCTAAGACTTTATGGATTATGGCAATGGGACAATTTGCCAAAATGTTGAACTACCCGTTTAACAATCTTTAAATGGATAATGCTTTGAATGTGTGTTGTTGGGTGTATGTTTCAGAGTGTGTTGTGTGTTAATTCATGTGTGTGTGTGTAGTATTGATCAGTCCGGAGCTTCCTCTCCCCTGGTTGGTTGGTTTTCTGGGCGAGCGACAGAGCCCCCCTGCAGAGTCAAATCTTATGTTTCTGAAACCTTAACACTGTTTCAAGCCATTATCTTCCATCCCCTTCTTTCTCTCCTTTCTCCAGCCATCACATCCTCTCCCTCCCTCCCTCCCTCCCTCCCTTCTTCCTCTTTGTCTTTCCTTTCGTAGCAGTGTTCATTTCAGCTTTTACCCTCTCGTTTGTCTTCTTTTTAATCCCCCTCTCTCTCTCTCTTTCTCTCCCCCGGCTTTTTGTTCCTTTTCCCTTTCCCTAGATTTGCTGCATTTCCTTTCTCCTCTTTCTTTCTTTCTCTCTCTCCTCGCGGCCTCTTGCAAATGTCGGATCAGACGGAGCAACATGAGTCACAGAAAGAAAAAAAAAACGGGGCTGGATTCCCTTTTGGTTCAGCATCCATTTGGATATCAAACAGGACTGTGTTGGAAACATGAAACGTGAAACACTGGCAGGAGACTAAACTGTGTAAAAGAGGTCACGTCCACAAGAAAAGAGAGAGAAGAAGAAGAAGAAGAAGAAGAAGAAGAAGAAGTGGTGCCACCAAAACACTGATCCCAGAGTCTCCCTGGTCTCCAGCTCTGTTTATTCTGAGCGGAAAGTTGAACCTTTGAAAGCTAAAATGAGAATTTCAAATGCGTCTCGCGGTGGTTTTTCTGAAATCTGAAGAATGCGGCGGTTGAAAATCCACAGACAAAACAATCAGAGGGAGGGAGAGTGAAATCTGTTCGTAACATTTGGAATCAATAAGCTTGATCTTTGTCCACTGAGGAGAGATGACATGGTGAAAAATGATCCAAAGAGTCGGTTAATGGGAGCTGTGGGAGGCGAGGCAGGGAGGGGAGGGAGGGGAGGGAGGGGAGGGAGGGAGGGGGTCAAGTAAGGAATGCCTGGACAGACGATCCCAGATGAAAACTGGATTTAAGCTCCAAGAAACTTTATTGGACTGAAAATCTTTATCTTTTACACAGAAGAAGCTTATTTAAATAACACATTTCCTCCCGAGGGAAACTCAATGTGCTTCACAAGTGAAATACAAAAATATAACACAAATAATCAAAGCAGATGGATCGTACAGTTAGATGCAGATAGAAAACACAGATAAAAGTGCGTTATTCCAGTAGAAGGAGATAAAACATCCCAGTGCCCACTGAACAATGACCTTACATTGGTCAACACATGCAGACAGATAAAGCATCCATTTCTCAGCTGAACAGGAAGTCAGTGCAGGGACTGAAGGACTCCTGTGATTGGCTGAGTCCAGAAAAGTCATGACAGAGAGGACTGCCCCTTTATGCCGTTCTCTCTCCTCATTGGATAAAGGTTGTAGGATACAAGGAAAGTTTTCTCCTCGGTTTACAGCAGAGCAGAGTGACTGAGAGACCCGCGTGTCGGACCAGACACAACTATTTAAGACTTATATTAACACAAACATTCAGCTTGCTCCTGCTTTAAAGGTGCTCAGAAAAGAAAATAGATTTTGAGCCCACGATGGGTCATAAAATTACTGTTATCACTCATCTATCGGACGATGGAGCTCCAACTTTGTGCAAAAATCTATTTTCAAGTAAATCCGGGATGAAAGCTTTTTTTCTGCATTGGATAACGCAGGTGCACGAATTCATCAGCCACTGATCCGTCATCCATCAATCAAATGTCTCCTCCGTCCCGACTCCACTCTCTCCTCCTCCAGATCCCTGCACTTCAAATTGGTTTTCCTTAATCGGGTAAACTTGTGCGGCAACTCGTGGAATCTCGTGGACAAACGGGACAAACGGCCATTTCTGAACACCTTTAGAAAAAAGAAAAGAAAGATGCACAAACTGACAAAATGTGATGCATGCAGACGCTTCAGGGATCAATAGAAATAGATGATCGATCAGATGACACAACAAGATATTCTGGTGTTTATTATTATAATAACAGAGGCCGTCCTCTATACTGTTGCCTTATACACAAAGTGAAAGTGATGGGGACATGTGGGTCACACACACAGACACACACACACAGCAGCATGACAAACGGTGAGGAGTCGTCATTGTAACGTTAGACTATTACACTAATCCGTCCCATTTAGACCAACTTCAAAGAGACGGAGAATGAGCCCAGAGGGGCGTTGGGGTGTCAGGCTGTGTGTGTGTCTGTGTGTGTGTGTGTTGATGGGAGGTGAGGACTTGACCCCTGAGGTTAATTCTGAAGCTTAACGACGGGGAAACGCGATCCACAACACACACACACACACACGGAGCGGCGGGTGTGGATGGAGGGAGCAGTCGGGTGTCCAGACGGTATTCGCTCGCTGTATTTTTAGCTTTTTCTTCGAGCGTCTTTCAAACAAAGGCTGCCTTTCACTACACAGGCCCAGTCTGCCCCATTTCTCTCCTCCTCCTCCCTCCGTCTCCTTTTCTTGTTTTCCTTTCTCCCCCTTTCTCTTTTCATTCCTCCCTCCCTCAGGACCCATTCATCCAATGCTACCTTAATAAAACCCCACCTCTCCTCCTCTCCTCTCCTCCCTCCTTCACTCTGCAGCTTCAACACGATCCAGCAGCTCTGGCTAAATAAACACCGGGCACACAGCTGGCGATCAAGTTTATACCCGACCCCCCCTCTCCTCCTCCTCCTTCCCTCTCTCTTTCAAATCCCTCAGTCTCTTTTTCTCCCTCATTTACCTCCAGCCTCCGCTCCCTCCTCACTCTCTCTGTTGTAAGCCTGCAGAGGCTTTGCAGTCACACATCAGCTAGTAACCACAGTTGTCGCCAAATTGGAGATCCAGTGGAGTTTTTTTTTCTTCTTTTTTCTTCTTTTTTTTTTCTTTTTTCTTCTCCAGCCTGGGAACATCCTCTGGTGGGAACTCAGATTCACACACTTTCACAGTAAAAAATGTGTCAAAACGTCCAAAAGAAACTTGTTTCCATTGTGTGTCAGCGTGCGTGCTGTGAACGCTCCAGATGCTGCTTCTTCTTCTCTTGTCGGTTGTGTGCACGGCTACAGCGACAGGTTGTAAGAGTTGTGTTGTTTATGGCGGCCTGTTTAAATTTTAGTCCAGTCTTTGTGCCATAGTAGTTTTAGTCACGTTCATGCTCTTTTTTATTTAGTCAAGTTTTAGTCGACTAAGCATTTTAATCAGAATAACCCATCGTTAACACTGACCCACTGCAGCTGCATCTTCTAAATAACACCCCTCTATTTTTAAAAAAGCCTTTTCTTAGTCTAGTTTTTGTTTTGTTTTGTTTTTTGGAGACATTCTCTCCTAATTTGATCTTTTTGAGAGCTCAATATAAAGTGCAATACAAATAAAATTCATTATTATTATGAAGACCGTGAGTGGGGATTGAGGGAGTGACGTCGCTGCCTAGGAAACATAAATACTCCAAAGTAATAATAATAATAATAATAGCGCGACTAAACATTATAACGTTATTTAGTCTCATCTCGTCTCGGTCAACAAAAATGACATTTTAGCAGAGTTTTTGTTTTGGAAGCCACATTTCGTCTTGTTTTTATTCGTCAACAATCTTGCATTATAGATTTTATTCTAGTAATCGTCACATGACCATCATTTACTGTACGTTTAGTCTCGTTTCGTTTTGGTCACATGATAAAGGTTCATTGCAACACGTGTCTATGCAAACACAGCAACTGTCTTTTATTCATAATTTGCACATTATTTCTCACCTCCAGGCCGAGATGCTGAAGGATTTCAACACCGAACATTAACGTCATGATGTCCTGGATCACACCTGTGCATCTCTACAGCCAGAAGTGGATTTTCACACAATTCTCATCCTGTAATTATGATATTATTACTCCTTCTACTTCCTGTCAGCCTCTGGTGAGAGCTTTGTCCACTGGATGCTGATTTTACACGTTAAAAACTTTAACATTTTGAACGCAATCACCTCCAACTTTCTCAGCAAAGTGCCTCTGTACGTTTGAGTCCAGACGCTCTGGAACATTACAGTAAAGTGTGACATTTACTGATGCAATTGGACTATTGATTTTTTACTCCTGCACAGTTTCATCGGTGTGTCACACTTTTATGTTATGGCTGACTAAGAGGTCCTGCCATGCACTTCAAACCACTTAAGTTTAAATTATTACTGTGCTGTATAATATACAGGGAGAGGACTGAGAGTGTGGAGCATGTTCTCAGCAGCTCGACTGCAAATGAGTCTAATAATAATCTAGATTCAGTGTTTCTGTGACGTCAGATGCACACACACACACACACACACACGACGAGAGCCGGGGCCACATAAGGAAACACAGATGTATCGGTGACAAACACAGCCTCACTCACTCAGACTCACTTTTAAGATAAGGCTGGAATCGGATAAAGCTGCCCGTATCGCAACCCGCCAAGTCCCAGCCAGGCTTAGAGCCGCCTGCACCCAGTGTGTGTGAGATCAAGTGTGTGTGTCCAGACTTACCCGAGTGTGTGTGTGTGTGTGTGTGCATCCCTCCCTCCCTCCCCTAGTGCTCTGTTTCAAAGAGGAGTAAGCTGAGAGGTGTCAGGTTCTAAGAAAAGAGCTGAAATGAAAAAGCGAACCTGATCACTGGAACAGTTCAACAGGCTCAGACTCTGGTTTTGGATCGGGCCGTTTCTCTGACGACCGTATCTCTGCTGCTTCACAACGGCCTGATTTATGGATGTAATAAGTCTCTGTAAGTCCTACTGTAACACCACCTGACACGGCCTCTTCTCTCGCTGTGTTTCACTACACTAATAACATCATGTTGGTCCCCTTTTGGCAGAGGAAGTGGAAAAGATTAGCTGTGCTTTTGGGACGCCTGCCCACGCAAGAGTCTGGATGTTGAGGTGTTAGAGATTGAATCGCTATTGTTGTAGAAAACCAGCATGTAATTTGAATAAGATAGTGACGTATGAGAGTTTAGCTATTAGCCTATATATCATGTTTTTCACGCCATTATACAAATCTGAAATGATTGAAGAAACATTACTATTTCTGTGTGTGTTGCTGTGTTGTATTTATTTTAACGTCTTTTTCAAAGTTTATGTAAACAAACAATCATGTGATCAACAACTCACATGTGTATTCTCTTAGTTACAAGTGAAAACCCCTATAACTTTAAACGTGGCTGCAGCTGACAGGGACAGCATGTTTTAAACAGAAACTACTGACAGCTGAAGCTATCAGACAACATACTAGTGTACTCATCACTGCCAAAATGTCACATCATTTCTCACAATATAAATAGGTCAAATAAATACTTTTGTCCCATGCTGTTAAAACCGCTCCTCGTTGTTGGACACACATTTCATTGAAACTCCTAAGTCATGTTTATGGATACACAGTTATATTGTCATTTTACTCCCCTCATTTTGCAGAATATTGTTAACATCAGATATCTTTTGCTATTAAAAATATGAAAAAATATTTTCAAATCTTGAGTTATTCAAAACTAGAAATTCAGTGATTTACAGAACTTTTTAGTAATTTTCATTTGAAACAGCTGTATTTTCCAGCTAGGACACTGGTTTTGTCACTAAACTTCAAAACCATGACATTTAATACATTAGGACCTGTTTAGCTAATTCATCTGTTGTTAGATCATATTATTATTGCATTTTATTTTGATCAGAAAACTGTGTATATTTTACTTTCTGTAGTCAAAAACCGTTCGCGCTTTTGAATGGCATGATGTGTCCCACAAGCTTTCCCAGGATTGGTAGGTCAAATAAAAAATCTGAATTGAAAATTGAATTATATTATTTATTTGTTTAAACCTTTGGCTGCAGCTGAGGGACAGACAGTAGCAGCTAAGCTAACGGCACTAATCAACAGTGTCAACATCAGGACGTCAGCTGTTAAAACCCTCTCGTTGTGGGACACGACATGAAACTACTCCAGTTAGCTCAGTCATGTTGTAACTCAGATATCTGCTAGAAAAAAATATTTTCACTGAGTTATTAAAAACTAGAAGAACAGAACTTTTTAGTAATTTTCTTCTATTTTGGCTAGGTGGAAATTAGCTTGGTAGCTAGAACTGGGTACATTTAGGCTACATTTTATTTTAAGATGTGTATCAATGTGCATTGTCCCTCTCTAATTCAATTCAATTCAGTTTTATTTGATAAAGTTAAACAGCTAGCTAACGGTTAGCCCTGCCAATTTATGATAGGCTAACCATGACTAATTACAAAAACGTGCACACAGAAATAGAAATAGAATTGTCCAATCATTGGTTTTATAAACTTCACAAACATCAGATTAGTCTAAACAGTGATATAGTGACGTGGAAAATGAGACAAAATAACGAAACTCCCGCCTGTCAAATTGTTCTCATGCTGGTTTTCTGTGTGTAAACAAGGCGATTAAAGCAAGAAGCAGGAGTTGTTGCCAGGTGATGTGGGTTGCATGCACAAAGTGTATGTGTGCAATGCACTGACAGCTGCAAACGTGTCAAACTCTGAACTTCCTTGCAAATTTAGAGCTACAAAGGAAATGCACCTTTAATCATCTCCAAAACAAGCGAAATGTGACACAAACACAAAACTATGTTCTTTTACACACACGCACACACTGAGCAGCACTGAGTCACTGAGTGAGAAAACAAAGATAATGGAGGTAAATTAATCAACAACAGCAAAGACTGCATGCAGCCTGAGCCTGGAAAAAGCAATTATATAGATTCTCAATTAAGCGTTCATTCAGACGACAAACTCATCACTGAATGGACCAAAGTTTGACTCTGAGTTTGTTCATCACTTCCTCCGATAATCAGGGATAATCTTTAATTATAATGATTGTGGATCTGTTGCGATGTCAAGCAAAACAGTGAGGTTTTTTTCTCTCTCGCTCTTTATTTTTTGGATGCTGCCATCTGGTCCGGTCTCTTATTTTGGAGAATTTCTTATTTAAACTCTATTTTAACTGAAATTGTATTTTTTCCATTAATGATTCATATTTGTGATAAACTATAAATGTAAAAGCCAGACTCTAACTTCTGTGACCTCATTTAGACAGTGGGTCTGTCAAACATGTGAGCTGCTGGGCTTTTATTTTGAAAAGCTGAAAGTCCAATGGCTGAAATATAACCGTCACTAATGTGCGGACATAAAACTGTGCAGCTGCACATGTGTGACACATGAACGTGTTGGTTTTTTTTTTTTTGCAGTTCTTGTTTCCTCAGCTGCATTTACATGCAATGATTGTGTGGATATGAAAAATAAAACACACACACACGCGCACACCCACGCTTTACTGCTGAGTAATGATGGTACAAGACGTCCATTTCAGTCTGGTGAGTGTGTGGTGCTAATGTGCTGCAGCTGCTGCTTTTACACAGTGAATCAGCGGCAGGAGCTGCTGCTGCTGCTGCTGAATGACGACTGATGAGAGATGGTGGGATGTCGTCATGACCACCGTTCACTAAAACATCTCAACACGTATTTATCCCGGCGGGAACGTCAGCATATTATTCCTTCTTTACTCAGATCTCCGAGTACGACCGTGGATTAGCAGAACCCACTCAGACCCCATTATCTTTTATTCCACCTCATGCAGACCTTGGTCTCTAATTGATTCAAAGGACTTGACTGCTCTCTGGCAGATGTAGCGGTGCACTTAAAAGGATAGTTCAACATTTTGGCAAATTGGCCCATTGCCATAATCCCTATAGTCATAGCAGTAGGTTCGTTACCTTTATTTGTCGGTGCAAGCTGTTTTTAGAACGGCGGAGCAGAGCCGTGAGCTGCTCAGAGCTCATGGCTAATACACAATCCAACAACTCCAAAACACTCTGGTGGACAAGTTGTGACCTTCACATTCACCACGCTATGAGATAATAACACAATGTTACCACACAGAGTTGTTTTAGAGGGAAATGTAGAGACTGTTGATGAAAAACTGTCCCTGAAGGCAACATGCATCAGTGGTTTTGCATGAATTTCCCTCTAAAACAACTCTGTGTGGTAACGTTGTGTTATTATCTCATAGCGTGGTGAATGTGCAGGTCACAACTTGTCCACCAGAGCGTTGTGGAGTTGTTGGATTGTGTATTTGATGAGTTTAATGAGGAAAACCAAGAAATACCATGAGCCTCCGTAGTGTAGCACTGAGCAGCTCATGGCTCTGCTCCGCCGTTCTAAAAATAGCTTGCACTGACAATTAAAAGTGACAAACCTACTACTATGACTATAGGGATTACTGTATGCCAATGGGCCAATTTGCCAAAATGTTGAACTATCCCTTTAAGTGTTCATGTTAAACACAGGCCTCATGTGTTCCCAAAAGTCTGTGTGGGGGGGGCAACACTTCACTGTCGTCTTTCCCACCCCTGCTTCTGCACAGAGAGCCCTAGGGAAGAGACGTTGAGCTCCAACCATCGGATGATAAATGAAGAGAGGCTGTTGATCAGTCATGTTTGTAAAATGCCAAATATTGTGTTTGCAGGTTTTTTCTGCTTCTCTGAAAACAAAGTCTTAGTTGTGCCACTGGTTGAGTTCATCTCCAGTGCTGCTGGCGGATTAATCACAGTGAGGAGGGGAGGGGGTTGAGGGGGGGGGTTTAAAGCCTGATTTACTGGGCGATTCTACTTTCCAAGGCTCACCTCTGATCAGGAGCTTTGGGCACCGACCAACCGAGGAAATGAGATCGCAGATACAAGCGGCTGAAATGAGGTTTTCCTCCACAGGACGGCCGGTTTGAAAGACGCACAGCGCCGAGCAGCCGGGATGTTTCACAGGAGGGAGGGGGCAGGGTGTGAACGCTGTCGGCTGCTGCTGTGGGGATCGCCTGCAGGTCGCTTCCCTCAGGAGGGTTTCTGGGCACATCCAGCCGGGAGGGGACAACAGGGCAGCAGCAGAACATGCTGGAGGGTCTGTAAATCCCATCTGGCCTGGAATGTGTATGTGCATGTGTGTGTGTCTGTGTGTGTGTTTGCATGAAATAATCTCTCTTGTATTGTAGTGTGTACCTGATGTGGGTTGAGCTTCTGAAATGAGGACTTCTAGCTTCTGCAGATGAGAAGTTGAATACATTAGTTGTCTTCATGTCACCTCCTAAACATGTATTTTCCTAAACTGGAAAAATGTCCATAAAACTTATTTATGACACAAAACAGCTAGGTGACATATCAGTATTAACGGTAAAAAATGTAAATTTAAGATTTCAACATGAACAGTTGAATTTGCAGATGAATAAAACAACAAAATTCTGCAGCAGGATTTTCCCACAGTTACTGCAGCTTGTTTGCTTTCTTCCCATGCATTCGATGGATAAAAGGATGCATTGCATTTTTCTTTTTGTGTTCACAGGTGACAGTCCCATGCAACTGTTCTCCCATTGGTCAGAAATCTTGCCCAGAAGAAGGAGAAGGAGGAAGAGGAAGAGGAGGGTACCTGGAAAAAACAACAACCATGGAATAGAGGTCTCAACAGGCCGGGAAATGTAACCTCACTCGGCGGAGGAGAGGAGCTATGGAAACACCAGAGAGCTACGGAAGCTCAGGAGGTACACAATATGTGCAGCCAAATACATGCATACACTTTATAATAAGTAAGTTTTAATAAATAGTGAATTCTTCATTCATAACGCATGAATACTCATTAGTATGTTGTTCATAAATAAAGTTAGTGCTTATCAATCGTGAGTAAAAGATAATTCAATGAGATAGAATTCACAAAGAAGAATGAATGAGGTTCATTTATGACTCTATTACTTACTGAATGTGAACTTTAATCCGTGCAAACAGCCGTGAGTCGTCCTGCCTCTAAGTGTGAGAATCCCTCACTCCCGTGTGAACCGATGATCATCTCATCATACAGAATTATTCCCTGTCAGCGTGGATGTGTGTGAACACGGAGCGCAGCCGTGCAGCGCGGCGCGGTGCGGCGCGGCCTCGTCCCCCAACAAATCAACCCGAGCATGAAAAAACAACTAGACACCAACTCCCACCGCCCTTCTGTCTAAATCACACCCATTCATATCCCAGCATGCAACAGCCCACTCTCAGTCACACACACTCACATCCCTAATGCACGAAAAAAACAAAAACAACAACCATTATTTTATGTGGGCATTAGAAACAGCCTGTGGGGAAATATGTAGTTTAGTATGAAAAAACAAAGTGCAATAATCAAGTTGGGAAATTATTGAGTAGGACACATGGGTTCAAACACACACAGATTTCCACGTAAATACTCGTGCAGTCAAACAGACACACACTAAAGCTGTTTCCTCAGGGAAGATTTAAGGCACACATATCACTACACACACACACACAGACATTAAGAGATGAAAAATCCCCATTTATTCATCACCCAACTGCACAGAGATATTATTCTTTCATGTGAGCTGATTAAAATTACCCAGCAGCAGGAATAATACAATAAAATATAATAGAGCATTTGTTTTTTCTCTCATAATGATTAGTTCGACTATAAGCAATTAGCAGGCGCGCGGTCGGTCGGAGTTAAGTTGTTGTTCCTGGTGAAGGAGAGACGAGCGAGTGCAGACGAAGAGCATAAAGGTACAGTTCAAACAAACGGCTTCAAGTAGCGACTGCGAGCTCTTCAGTTCTCCCACCGAGGTGTCCTCAGCTCAGATCCAAGTCATGTCAGTTTATTTTACATATAAAATGTCGTGGTATTTGTTTTAATGCTGCGCTCTAAATCATTTGGATGTCTTGATGGGTTTTTTTTCCACAGAGATTATTTTGAAACGAATAAATAATATCTAAATATATGACTAACATTTCAGCAGCCCCCACAGGCACTCAATTGGAAATAGTTTTTTTTTTTTTTTCATAAATTCAAGCTAAACAACTGAAAAACTCACATCACTCAGCTGACCATAAATAAGTTAGAGCTGCATAATGATTACATTGAAAACACAGAGTTATTTCCTGTAAATGGTTAGAAAGACGCAGCACAACCTCCTGCTGCAGCGTTAACACAACTGTTGCTGCAGCATTAACATGTAAACACAGTGTTTGTGTGTATGTGTATGTGTGTGTTTGTGTGTGTGTGTGTACACTTTAAATAAATGGCCGTGCCTTCTGCTGGTGATTACGTAACGGCAGCTCCAGCTCATAAATACTGATGCTGTGCATAATATGCAGATGGTGTGTGGCTAATAGAGGCAGAAGAAATGCAAGTGACGTTAAAAGCATGAAATTAAAGCGAGGAGTTTATCAGCGAGGCAGTTTGGGAGGAAAAAAAGTATTTTCTGTAACACTTTCTTTGACGCCTATAGCGCATTATAACCATACTTACAGTATAATGAGTTATAATGCAGTTATAGCACTGTATAAACACTCATACATGATCATAAAGCTTTATAAAAATAATTATAACACTATAAAGCATTTTATCATGACTTATAAGCTCAGGTATTATAATATATTATATTTGTTAGAAACTCGCTAATGGAAAATATAGTTATAACGTGTTATAATTGGCTTATAAACATGTATAACTATCATTATAAACACTCATACAGTAAATCACATAAGACTTTATAACAATAAGCATAACAAATCATAGAGCTTTATAACTCTATTATAATGCCTGTCCTTATAAGCCATTATAAAATGCTCTATAATGTGTTATGCTTATGAGTGTTTATAATGATAGTTATACAAGTTTATAAGCCAATTATAACACGTTATAACTATATTTATAATGCATTATGTCAGCCAGTTACTGACAATTTTAACATATTATTACATAGTGCCTGACATTACTGTATGAGTCATGATAAAATGCTTTACAGTGTGTTATGGTTATTGTTATAAAGCATTATGATAATTTATGAGTGCTCATAATAATAGTTATACAGTGTTAGAACTGCATTATAACTCATTATAAGTATGGTTATAATGCGTTATAGAGATAGACGTCAAATAAAGTGTTACCGTATTTTCAGGTGTTTGACACGGTTCAGAAACACTTCTAAGCACCATAACACTTCATTCCTAGACAGCTCAGGAATCCTCCTCCTTGTTAATCACCCACACCAGAGCTGTAAATTTCTTTAATTCAGAGAATAAAGCTGTCTGACCCCCCCCCCCCCAACCCTCCTTGCATCCTCCTCCTCCTCCTCCTTTTTCTCCTCCTGTGGCACCGAACCAAAGGAAACCAGGCCAGACTTCCCATTTCTCAGCGCTGACTGACCCACAACATTAAGACAGCAGAGCACAAAAGGGCAAATGAGAGGAGGCAGGATAAAGACTAAATAATGAGAGGAGGTGAAACAAAGAAGGAGGAGGGAGGTAGGGGAGAAAAAAAAAAGATGAGTGAAAGAGCAGAAGTGAGAAGATGAAGCGATAGAGAGGAAAATGTCTGGGCTGAAAGTGTTGTCTCATTGCAGCTAATGATTTCACATAAAGGTCAATATTTGAAGTGTTTCTCCACGAAAAATGTCAAACGCTCAACAACTGATGACTTTTCCACCCCCTCTCCCATCCCTCCCCCCTGCTAAGGCCCAGCGGCAGCGGCGGCAGCGGCGGCAGCGGCGGCGGCGGCGGTAGCAGTGTCGGGCGGCGCTGAGGAAACTTTTAGCAAATGGCTTATGACAGCAGTTTTCCAAAACTATGAATCAGGACCTGTGATGGGCTGTGGGCCAGCGTTTGAAGCCGAAAACTCCCAGACTCTTTGTTCTGAGGTGAGAAAGTTTAAAGGGGTAGTTCACCCAAAATTGAAATTGCACTCATTATCTATACTCGCCCTCATGTCGACTAAAGGCTGAGAGAAGTTTCAGAGTTACAGGGGGTCTCGGCGTAGCAGTGCATGTCCATGTAATGGTTGCAAATGGACACCAACTGTCTTCGTAACAAAAAGACACACCAAAAAACATCCACAATACCACTTGTTTGTAGCGGAAGCTTCTCGAAGCTCTGGTCCGTCCAAATATGACAAACCGGGAAGAGGAGTTTGGAGAAGCTTCCGCTACAAACAAGCTTGAAATATAGACTTATTTAATTTTTTTCAGGACAATTTTACATTTCAGGGCTTCAATACAAGATGGATATTACATACGAGCAGCATGGAGGTACTTGCATGTTTTTTGCTGTGTCTTTTTGTTACAAAGACAGCTGGTGTCCATTTGCAACCGTTATATGGACATGCACTGCTACGCCGAGACCCCCTGTAACTCAGAGAAGCCAATTTTGGGTGAACTATCCCTTTAAGAAAATGAATGAACACATTAGGCTGCTGCAAAAAAGAAAGAAAAGAAAAAAATCAAATGATCTCAACCGTGTTTTTGCTGCTTTCATGCAAAAAAAAGAGGAAAAAAAACAGAAAGTTGCGGTTAATCTGATCAGAGCACGGATTGCACAGTTAGTGAGCAATGTTTCTCGATATCGATCAGCTCTGTCACTCATGTTAATGAGGCCTATGCATCAGCTTAGCCCCCCCCCTCCCCTCCGACTGCATCATAGAAATTTACCAGCCAATTACTCATGAACCTCAGGGGCAGTGAGTGGAAAATAAAAGGGGGTGAAATTACACATCAGGTCTGTCATTGTCAAATCTGCTGTAGCTCCAAGAACAAAAAATAACAGAATAGAAGAAGAGAAAGTTAGTAATATGAAATGGCTCCAGAGCTGCAGGATGAAACGATGTTTAAAGTGCAACACGCCAATACACTATCAATACACACAGAGTGAAGCTGGAGGCGTTTTATCAACTTTTTTTACCTCATTGTCCCAAAATAATCACTGATAAGCGAGTCTGCTTAAAAGGCACATGGGATAAATTAGATCCAAGTTAAATCTTTGCTTGAGACTTATTACACTGGGTTTGTTTTCTTTCTTTTCTTTTTTTTTCTTACCTTCACCCACAGGCCGGTGCCGGTGCCGGTGGTGCTTTCGCTGCTTCGCCACCTTTCCATCACGCAGCGTCTCTGTGAGGAGAGTGAAGATGTTCAACCTGTCCAGTCGTCGCCCGCAGCAGCAGAGCAGATATGTAAATGAGGTGGGTTAGTCCTGTATAATATTACTTCTCTGTTCTCACAAAGCCGGATGCAGACTGCATGTTAAGTGCTGCTGTGGAAATTCAGAATAAGGAGAGGAGCTACACACGTGATGTTAAGTTTGTGTGGTTATTAGTGGTTATTTTATTTTGAAAGTTTGGCCACATTTCCTGCAGGTTGGTTGATTGACATGTTAAAAGAAATAAAAAATAATACAGTAATGGACAGACATAACAGATAAATACTTTGCAAAGACAACACATGAAAAAAAAAATTATTGAAGATAAAGATAATTTGTTGGGTTTTTTTTCATATCCGAAGTAGAAGAAGTAAAACTTATTCAGGCTATTTCCAGCTCCTATTCATAAATTAACTATCAAGCTTCCCTGTCATTATAAACTATACAATAAGTTAATTATTTATAAGTTCATCTAGCTGGATTTATTCTAACATAATCTTTATCTCTCTAATATATAAGCATATATATGGATTTATTCTCACATATTATCGCTAATCTTTATTTCTCTAATATATAGGCATATAGTACATACTGTATATAAAGACATATATACAAAGACAAACTGATTGTAACACCATCAGAGCAACCATTGTTCTTACTTTGTGTGATTGTGACTGTAGTTACTGCCTTTTAATTATGTTGAATTAGTGTCCATTGCTTCCTTGTTGATACAGCTACTTATTGGCTACAATCCCACATGTGTTCATTAAGATGTGCTGTTCTGTTCCCATTAGAAAAATAAAATAAAATCTGAAATAAGACTCGATGACGTTGCTATGGACATAAGGTCCGTGCTGGTGTGGGTGTGTATGGCGAGGTGTTTGTGAGCATGTGTGTGTTTATGCACACGTGTGGGCGTGAACGAGGTGGTGAAACATGCATATGAGTATGTGTTTGTACAGTATACTGTATATGTGTGTGTGTTGAGGTGGGTTCTTGGACAGATTTGAAGGTGTGAGTGTGTGACGCAGAACGATGACACATTTGACGGTTTGATTGAACCATCACAGCTGAGGTTCAGTTTAATCTGTGATCCTGTTCCTGATTTAAAGAGCTCCTCCGTTTTCATTTGACATGATCTTTATATTAAAGCTCCATACGGTATAAAGGTAGATGTTTGTGTTAAAGCTCCAGACAGATGTTTCTATAAAGCTTCCTTCAAAATAAAGGTAGATGTTTCTATTAAAGCTCTATACAGAAGTTTCTATAAAGCTTCCTTCAAAATAAAGGTAGATGTTTGTCTTAAAGCTCCATACAGATGTTTTTACAGTATAAATACTCCTTCAAAATAAAGGTAGATGTTTGTCTTAAAGCTCCATACAGATGTTTCTATAAAGGCTCCTTCAAAATAAAGGTAGATGTTTGTGTTAAAGCTCCTTCAAAATAAAGGTAGATGTTTGTGTTAAAGCTCCATACGGTATAAAGGTAGATGTTAGTGTTAAAGCTCCATACAGTATAAAGGTAGATGTTTGTGTTAAAGCTCCATACAGTATAAAGGTAGATGTTTGTGTTAAAGCTCCATACAGTATAAAGGTAGATGTTTGTGTTAATGCAGTATAAAGGTAGATGTTTGTGTTAAAGCTCCATACAGTATAAAGGTAGATGTCCATGTGTAGTGTGATTATAAAGCAGCTCTAGGTTCTATATTAATACTGTGAAAGTATCAAAGCCTCAGTCCACAGAGAAATGCACACAGCCTGTATTCAGAAACTGAGCCTTAAAACCAGCCGTCAGGACTTCCTGTCACTTTGTGATGTCACAACTAAGCAGTCACCGTCTAGACCTGGCTGGATTTGGTTTCCTTTTGTGTTTTTAGGTGAAATCTGGGACTAGAGGCCTTTTCTGTGACTGCCGTCTTTTCAAAACACTGCACAGACAGACGTGACCATGGATATTTTGGTTTTAAAGAATCAAAGTGGCCTCTGAACATTTCCCATGTTGTGTAACATTAATGTTCTGTGTTTTTGTGAATGAGCTGGAAACTGTCCAGGCTGCTGCTGCTGCTGCTGGTGGTGGTTGGTTGGTGGTGGTGCATTCAGGGACAACATCATCATCATCATCATCATCATCCCTCGTCCGTCATTCATCCCTCCACCTCTTGTCTGTCTGCTCGTGTTTTGCTCACTTCCTGTGCTGTTGTGCTGCGTCTCATATTCTCACACCTGCTGTTGCACCTTCATCTTTTTTTTTTTGCGGTGTGGAGCCCAGTCGCTGCCGAGACAACCGCAACATCCAAACTGTTGTGTTTCATCTCCACGCGCTCCTCAGCCCTCAGTTCCTCCTTCCTGTCTCCACTAAACACAACCTGTCTTTAGTTTTCCTCCTCACCTTATCCACGCACACACACCAAACACACACACAGACGACGTGTTAACAAAGAGACAGGCCCAGACTGATTGACTCAGCGGGCGAGGAGACAGGCTGCCAATAGGGATAAGTCAACACACACACAGACACACACACACTCACAGCCCTGAATCCACACCTTAAAACCAACACAGATATGTTACCCCAATTACCCCGGACAGACTTAGTGCTGCATCTTTTAAGGTGGAATCCCAGATTTCCACCTTAAATGATGAAAAATGAGAAGTTGCACAATGAATGAAAACATTACACAACTATTAACACTATGTATTAATGGTTAAGTAGCTTTAATCATCTTCGTTGGATCTCCGATGATGGATGTTCCCACGGCCCTTGAATGCATCACGGCTCAACAGCAGAGTGTATGCTATAGTGGCCCTTTCTGGAAGTGTGTGTTGTGTTTTTGTGTTTGTTTAAAAGCAGTGAATGAGATAAAGCCTGTGTGAGGTGTGAGGTGTGAGGTGAGCTGCTGCCTGCAGGACTGGACAGGAAACAGTGCAGTCACTGTTCTGTGTCTATGAGATTAGCTGCAGCAGCAGGAGGGTGTTAATGTCCTCATGCTCCGCTGAATAACACAATGTGTTCCTCCAACGACAGATATTAGTCTGCAGCGTCGACAACAATGGCTGAATGCATGTGGAGGGGGGGAAAAAAACAACAACAAAACCAACTGCAGTGGCCTATATGCACCGGGTACTTGAGGTTTATATATTTTTTTAAACTACATCAACTCAGTGATGCACATACCCGTCATCATGTAGGGAAACCCACAGCACAACACAACGCAACACAACACGTATACCCTCTAAATGTTTGAGCACTTGAACCAGATCTGTTGAAATCCTGCAGCAGTTTTGGGCCAAGACGTCTCGCTGATCAAAGACCAGCTTCTGCCTCGCAGCCGTGTCTCCTGGTAACTTGGGATCTGGTTGGCGAAGCCGCTCGTTTCCTCCTGTTTTTTCTGTCTTTTTTTCTTTATTATTTTTCTGTGTGTGCGTGCGTGCGCTCTCATGTATGTGTGTCTTTTGAAGAGGAGCGTGAACATACACCGCTAACTATTGTGTAACAGCTACAACGCCCTTAAGGAGTCTTTATTTTTCCACTGTGATTATGAGCTGCTCTCATGTAGCTACTCCATCCCTGTTGTTCCTGTGATCGTAGTAAACCACCTTCTCCTGGGTAATGAGAATTTTATGAGTCAAGATTTTTTTTCTTTTCTTACTTTACCTCGGTGTTGCTGAGGGTTTTGGATGAAAACCTTTTTGAAAATCTTGACACAGATGCACAGTTTTTAAAAAAAATGAAATTTCCACTGCTAGAAAAATGTATGACTGCAGCTGCAGTGATCAAAGACGCCCTATGGAGACATAAATATTGATCTAAAGGTTAATTAATCCCCCTACAAGTAACACGTATCTATACTAAAGACATGATTTGGGTAGTTAACAGTAAATGTGTGAAGACATCTTGGGAAAAAAAAGTCCCCAGGTCTTTTTTTTTTTTGTGATGCATAAATTCACATCATTATGTAACCAACTGCTTAACGTACATGCATTATTCCAGTGGGTTTGGACACTTGGCTCGCTCAGTGTAGAATGAATAAGTCTCCTCCAAACTTGGAAACAGACAGATCCAAGACTCTGATGTATGATACCTCCAGGCACTTAAATTTAAATGCTAATGCCTTGAGTATAGAGCCAGCAGACTACGGTCTTAAACTGCCAGACCAACTGACTGACTACGCCGGCTACCGTCCTCACGACGAGGCGAGGAGCTGCAGGAGAAAGGAAGTCAGTGCAGGTGGATTTTATTTTATGTTTTTGCACAGTTTTTGGATGCACTGGGAGTCTAATGGCTCAGAGAAGAGAAGCTGTGAACAGTTTCAGAAGCAGCTGCACGTGAAGTGAACAAGACACGCTGTCAGTCTGCAGATACCTGCTGCAAGGTGCCCTTCAGCAAGGCGTGACGTCTCCCCAGATGACAGACTCGGGTCCCTCAGCAGCTCCAGTGGAGACGAGGTGCTCAGCGGCCGACAGGACGGCGGCAGGCGACCCCGAGGGCTGACGGAGAACAATCCTGCACCGTCCTCCTGGATGTTGTTCCAGTCTCTCGCTCGCTGTCTCCCCGAGCAGCGTCTGATTACTCATGGCTTGCATTGATCAGCAGCAGAAGTAATCAGTTACATTACTTGTTGATGACACATTATTATGACTAAACCACCAGGCTGTAGTTTTCCCATCTTCTCCTCTCTCAGCTTCTTCTTCTGGAGCACTAAAGAAACAACAGGTTGCTGTCAGCCAATCAGAAGAGAGGAGGCCCTAAGACTCTCTCCTTTGATTGGCTGACTGCTTTCTGAGCGATCCAAGACCAAATCCTTTATTCCAAACTTTCTGAAGTCACTTGGTTTGGAGGATTTGACAAGACAAGAGAAGATGGCCACTTAGCCTGAGGAGATGATTCATTAAAGGAAACATCTTTTTTCTTCAGTGCCTGTCCCTTTAAATGCAAATGAGCCACTGCTTGCCCCGCCCCTTCTACCGGTACTTACAGGTAGCAAATTAAAATACTAATAACATCATTGTCAGACAACTGAGGGAACAGCTCGTAAAACCACATGGATTTCAACCTCGGGAGCCTGAAAATGATAGATTTATTTGTCAATTCTCACATTTTGGGGGCCGGCATAATATGTCCCCTTTAAAATCAAGTAAAGTAAACTTTCATCATGAAGGCGAAATCATCTTTGCACGGTGTCCGAATCTGTTGCTTTTTGTTTTATAAAAACACAGGAGCATGATGGGAACATAAGAAGCTGCCAGACAGTTGCTTCACATGATCATTATCGGCCTCTCACCGCCGCCGCGCCCTGACTCTCCCATGCTGTCTCTTCTTCTCACATTTTCAGAGACAATCCCGTGTCACCGGGGTGTTGGACAGGACAGACGCTGTCCCTTAGGATCTGTCTCGCTGCCATTTCTCCCTCCCTGCCTGCCTGTGAAAGCCACTGTCTTCCTCGTCTTGTCCTGTCCTCTGTGCTCTCGTCACTCTGTCTCCGCCGTAGCTACTGTACACAACCTGTTCTTAAACACACAGTACGATTCATCACTTCATTTGCTCGACACACGTCATTACTCCACCACTTCCTTTGTGTAAATTGTCACATGGAGCTCTTCGCTCTGACATTTCGCTGGAGATGCAGTGAAATACACATGCACAGATGATTTACTGCAATATGTTTGGTCTTTTGAAAGCCAGGTAAAGGCTCATTACACTGTTTTGAATTGCAACAAACTGCATTTTTATCCAGAAACGGTTCTTTTTAATGTATTTGCATAAGTGCAGCTCCATTGTTTCCTGATCTAAATGTGCACATCTCAATACATTTTACATTTTGATGGATATTTTGAGCTCATTGTGATCCCTCCTGTTGATAATTCAAATGATGTTGTAGATGGTCCTCACTGTCCATTGTTTGGGCTCTTAGGAAGAGAAGAGGAGGAAGGACAAAGGAGAGGAGGAGAAGGAGATGGACTACAGATGAGGAGGAGAAGGAGAAATGATGGAGGAGAGGGAAAGGTGGAAATACCATGCAGCTCACGGCTCTGCCCCGCCGATCTAAAACCAGCTTGCGCCGACAATTAAAGGTAATGAATCTACTCCTAAAACTATAGGCATTATGGCAATGGGCGAATTTGGACCACAGGAGAGAAGAAGAAGAGGAGGAGACAGGATGGAGTAGAGGAGAAAAGGGAGATGGACTACTGTACAGAGAAAAAGAAGAAGAAGAGGAGAAATGATGGAGGGGAGGAAGAAGAAGAAGAGAAGCAGAAGAAGATTTTCTGCGGGTGTTGAAGGTGGTTCCTGATAAAATGTGGGTTGCCTACTAATGACTGTGTGTTTGATGTGCACCTGAGGCGATGCTGAGTGAGTTGGGTGAAGGAGCTGCTGCTGCTGCTGCTGCTGCTGCTTCTTGTGATGTACATTAGCGCTGCACACACAGTCGCACACTTCTAAACACACGTGTTGGTAATTCTGACTTGTGTTTAATCGTTTTGCTTCGTTCCGTCTGTTTAAATATTTCTGAGCTGCACCTTCTCATGTCGCTTCGCCCGTGGCCTCACTTTTTCTTTTCTCCCTCCTCCTCCTTTGTGAAGCAGCCTGCACTCCTCAGATACACAGTATGTCCACACTGTGTGCATGTTTAGAGTTTGTCACACATGGTGACGTTGTTTTCATGGTGTGTAATGTTTTCACGATGCAGGTAATTCTAGTTCAGAGCATATTTTAGGCTTTGGGAGTGTGTAATATCAGGATTATGGTGGTAGGGTTTTTGTTACGACACTTCCTAGAAAGCACCTGTCAATCAAACAGCGTTAATAAGGTTTTTTCCCGAACAGAAGATGATGATTGTTGTAACACGTAACTCTCACTTTGTCAAAGACAGACAAAGTGTGAATGTTGTTTCCACACAACATCTGCATCTGCACACATCCACCTCAGAAACCTGAGAAAAATTACAACTTAAACCTGTTTTATTTGCAAATTTTATTCAAACCAATCAATGTTTTAAACAGTGTAATGTATATATATATATTTAAATCTTTGCGTTGTTTGTGATTTAACATGATTATCTCGTCTCGAAGGAGGAGGCATCATGTTCAACAGATGTTAACAGACTTATTGTAGCTATATATACTGTACAAGCTGCTGTGTTTGAAAGTCATTGAGCAAGTATTTTCATCAAGAAACAGTTATTTTTAATGTATTTGCATAAGTGTAGCTCCATTATTTCCTGATCTAAATGTGCACATCTCAAGATATTTTACATTTTGATGGATATTTTGAGCTCGTTGTGATCCCTCCTGTTGATAATTCAAATGATGTTGTAGATGGTCCTCACTGTCCACTGTTTGGGCTCTTAGGAAGAAATGACTGGAAGAGAAGAGGAGGAAGGACAAAGGAGAGGAGGAGAGGGAGATGGACCTCAGGAGAGAAGAAGAAGAAGAGGAGGAGGAGGAGAAGAGAGAAAGATGGATATACCATGCAGCTCACGGCTCTGCCCCGCCGATCTAAAACCAGCTTGCACCGACAATTAAAGGTAATGAACCTACTCCTAAAACTATAGGGATTATGGCAATGGGCCAATTTGCCAAAATGTTGAACTATCCCATTAAACTGTGGAGCGAACAAGGCTCTGACGTGGGTTTGGTTTCACCCTGAACAGAGAAACGAGCGGAGGTCCAGGTCCGAGCATGAGTGAGCCATCACCTTGAGTCAGGAGGAGCGTGGAGTCGGAGCCGTAGCCAACGTACCGGCCTGCGATAAGACCGTGGTCGACTGTCGAGGCCCCACATGGATGTTAACATGTATGAAAACAGCAGCTCTTATCGTGCAGCGGGGGCTAATGCATGGATGAAGGTCACCGCTGCTATTAGGGGGTTGTAGTCATACTGAGCCGGCTTTTATCTCATTTGATAAGGATGAGAGTGTGCACTTGACCGTGTGCATGCTTGTGCATCTTGGACAGCGCATGCACACACACACACGCTTACTAATGCTAAAAAACACACTGACTTCCTGCAATAATGGCATGCTTTATTCATGTGCTGCTTAACATGCATGAAGAGGAGCGGCACAGCAGGGGCAGCGGGGAAACGAGTCAGGGAGGCAGAGAGGAGAAGAGTGGAAATGTGAAAATAAAAGCAACGTGAAGAAGAAGAGGAAGAATAGGAGAGAAGAGGAGAGTGGGAGGAGAGGATGGGAAAATGCGAGTGGTGGATGAGGAGAGACACAAAAGAGGGGTTGAGGCTGGTGATGGGAGTGCAGACCCAAAACCACTTGTGAGGGTGCGATTCTGCCTCTCGTGTGTTTTATCTTTTTGTTTTTTTTAAAAAACTCATTGTGCAAATAGTGGCTGTCGAGTGTGTCAATACAAGATCTCTGTCACACACTTACTCCCTCACACACCATTCAACAAGGTGAGAAGAACCGTACGACGGAGGCACATCCACATTTCAAGGGCTGTTCTGTATCTGTGTGTGTGTGAAAAGTTTCCGCAGAGAAAAGTGTTTACGTCGCACACACGTGAAATCCTGTCACAGAGAATTTAGCAGTGAAGATAAATACGCTCCAATTAGAGCTGCATATTGAAACGTTGTATTTTTAATGGCAGCAGCTGAGAAGCCTCCAAACCACCAAAACCCAACAGAGAAATTAATAAATAAAACCTCAGCGTCACAAGTGATAAACCGTCTGATGAATTCCTGTTTTTTTTTTTTATTAAAGAGTCAAACTCGTAGATTTTCCGCCCGTGCCGACGTTTCATAATCTTTAATGAGACATTAGAAATATTTTATGACTCTTACCTTTTGTTCTTCTCCTTCTCTTGTCAGTTTCCTTCACCACATCCCAGCGTCTCATGTGATAATCCTGTCTTCTTCTCGCTGTAGGTTTTTGTTTTTTTTCCCACAGTTCTCCACTGTTGTCGGCTGCATTTTAATTATTTAGACTATTTGTTACAGGCTGTGTTTGTCTTTCAGGCAGAAAGTGATGCTTGATCTCTGCAGGAACAAAAAAACAAAAACAAAAAAATCTTCTCAATCCAGCCAGAAGATGTGATGGATACGAGGTGATGGCTTTTAGATGTTTTATGGGTTGTTTGCGGTCGTCTCTGAGGATGTGGACAAACGTCTGTAGGAGAAGTTTATAACCACCGATCAACAGGTCAAAACACAAAGTCAAACACATTCGTACACAAAGCAGATGTTTAGTTACCTGAAACGCCACAAGTGAGGAACAGCGAAGCAGCTGTGGAGGAGGGAGGGGCTTTTTGTGATGTGCAGATGGTGTTGGCATCTTCACCTCCTGCAGTGCACTTTGGGTCCGCTGCAGGGTCATCAGCTTCGCCCCCAGACCAGTACATACCTGGAAGAGTTTGACTGTGTGTGATTGTGTGTTTGCATTGCTTTGAGCATGAGAAGGTTCATTAGAATCAGATTTATTGGCCAAGTATGTTGCATACTGTACGTACAAGGAATTTGACTGGTTTTTCATTGCAGAACAACTGAACAATGAGTCAAAGAATAATGACATTTAGAATAATACAAAATTAAAAAAACAGCTTGGCGGCTCGTCTAATAGCCAGTATTTTATACCAGCGTTCATTAATATGCACTGTCACTACTCAAATAAAATATATTATTATTATTATTAAAGCATGGACCAAAAAGGTTTTCAGCTGAAGCCATGGCTTGTTGTGCCTTTACCCTTTTTACATCCAAATATGCAGTTGAAGATAATGAAGAATGAAGATAAAAAGGAAAAACTACTAGACAGAATAAATATTATGTTTTAAATTTGCAAAGACAAACGAGCTTGACTTCCCAGTTCTCCAGTATATAGCCCTATCAATTATGATGGATTTATACTTTTTTTTTTTAATTTGTGGATTGAGCTACAGTTTTTTTTATTCATAGTCAAAATTATTAATTCATGATTAAAATGATTTACTCCCTGTACAGATATGTAGTTCAACAATAGTTAAATAGAAGTGGTCAATGGCTGAAGTGTAGAGTAACATGTAGAGCAAAGGTCCATCTGAAGGTGTTTACCCTCTCAGTGATAAACATCTACAGTAAAGAACTAAACCCAATGACATCGACCAGCAAAGACAACAAGCTCAGTGATGCTTGTGATTTCTTACCCATAATCCTTTGAGAGAGAGAGTCTCCAAACTAAAACGAGTTCAGCATCATTTCAGAAAGTCTCAGTTTTAAAATTGAAAATCCTGCATCATGCTCATGAACAAACACAACCTTTAACAATCCTCACAGCCTTCACTTCCTCTGCAGAACAAGAAACAACATGGCGGTCAGGCTTTAATCCAAACACATTACACTCATGTTACATGTTAAAAACACCAGAGTGGCTTGTTGTTATACAGTATTTCCACATTACAGATGCACATGAACACACACACAGTCTCTCACATGCCACATTGCTTTAATCAATACACACACACACACGCAGCCCGAGCACTCAAGGACCATAGAAAAGTTAATTACGCCGCTGCTTCCAAATGGGCCTGCATGGAACACCAACACCGTGTAGCCACACTAAAGCTAAATGAAAACATCCCGGCCAAGTAAACAAAGACGGCAAAACATTAACAGGACACGACGAAGCCCCTGAACTAAAACACATCCAAGGTTTCCATCAGCGGGCGGAAAACCTCGGCCTGATTGATCCTGCAGAGTGGAACACAGTCACAGTCACATCGGGTCACACTGACTTTTAATGGAGAGTAAACAGAGAATCTGGACTTTTATTTTGAAAGAATAGTGCCTGGAAAATTTGATTTTAAAGGGACATTGTGTAACTTCAGGAAAATTGATTATTTGGTTCAAAAGTCTGTTTTTCATTCATCAGTAACCCCCCCCATCAACAAACTGAAGTGTTCCTTTCAGCTCTGAGTGAGCCGTTCATATCATTTATATGGATATGAATGCGCGTTACACTGATGCTGCATTCAGGTGCAGTCGGATAGACGGCCGTCGGTAACAAACCAGATGTCATTTTAGTCGCAGAAGTCGAAAGATTGTCACGTGTATTGTTTTGCAGCTGTCGTCCGTCTACCGTCTGCCCAATTTCATGTGAATGCAGCATGAAATACGACTGAGTTGCTTGCGATCTAAAACCGCATCGTTAGATGGGAGGAATTTCTACACAATGTACCTTTAAAGAAAGCGTGGGAACCTGGAAGTTTATTGTCAGAAATCTGCAGTAAATCTTCAGTAAATCTCAAGACTCTTTGCTCCTGGCCTTGCACACGTGTCCATGAACGCATCGCGTCGACGTGCAGCTTCATGACTCCTGCTTCTTGTTGTTCAAACACTGTAAATGCAAACAAACCTACTGTAAAACTTTCTTTTCCTTTCATTTCATCTGAGCCTCCCAGATTACACGTCCACCCACACACTCACTCACTCACACACCCAGACGCTCACATCCATGATGGAAAACACACACAAATAAATAAATGCGTGTGCACACAAACACATAATGACTTCAGAGGTACAAGAGCCCTCACGCTCACTTCGCCCTCCCCTCTGTGAGTGTGTAGGAGGGAGAACCTTTTAGTAATACAACCCCTTGTCAAGAGGCGGCACTCTGATAATAGCATGCGTGTGTGTGTGTGTGTGTGTGTGTGTGTGTGCGCCATCCGTCATGTTATTAGATGCTTACATGCAACAGCTGTCAGTGTGTTCATGTGAAAATACAAGTATCTCTGAGTTGTGTTGTGTTTTTGCATGCCTGAGATGAAAGCGTGTGTGCGTTTGCATGTGTGTTTGGTTGGATGAGGAGGTGTGTGTGTGTGTGTGTGTGTGTGTGGGGTGGGTCTGCCCTTGTTTTAATTGTAGCGTGTGTGCTGTCAGCGTTGGTCAAGTGGTCCTCTCAGCTAAATGACTTAGCTGGCAGGAGCTGCAGCGGTGGCGGCGGCGGCGGCGCATGCATAACTATCACTCTATTAGCCCCATATAAACACAATGATTACTATAATAGAGACAGAGTGAGGGGGAGGGAGGGGGGGGGGGGGGGTGGAGGAGGGGAGGAGGAAGAAGAAGCAGAGTGGTATAAAACAGGATGGATACATGTTCACAACCACTTCCTGCTGGATTTTACACACACTGTCTGTGTTGAGGAGTTTTTGAGTCCTGACTTTTTTCAGTTGTGGCTGTGGAGAAAAATATTTTTTATGATTTAAAATACATGCATAATACTCAGTAAAACCTTTAACATGTTTGTGTGTTGTGCCCTTAAAGGGATAGTTCAACATTATTGCAAACTGGCAATCCCTATACTGTAGGTTCGTTACCTTTAATTGTCGGTGCAAGCTATTTTTTAGAATGTCGGAGCAGAGCCGTGAGCTGCTCAGAGCTACGCTACGGAGGCTCATGGGATTTCTTGGGTTTCCCTCATCAAACTCATCAAATACACAATCCAACAACTCCACAACGCTCTGGTGGACAAGTTGTGACCTGCACATTCACCACGCTATGAGATAATAACACAACGTTACCACACAGAGTTGTTTTAGAGGGAAATTCATGCAAAACCGCTGATGCGCGCTGCTGTTGTTGGCAGTTTTTCGGCAAACTGTTTTTTTTTTACATCATGATAATAATAAAATGTCAGTGATCAATACTCAACAGCATTACACACATTACTGTTAAAACAGGCTGAATAAATAGTGGGGGAGGATGAAACCAATGCACCAATTAAAGGCATCACCAGTCGATCACTGCACAATCGATCCTTACTCCAACCACAGAACCAAAACAAACAATGAGATCATATCTGATGGAAATGCAAAAACATGAAGTATCTCTCTTGCTGCTTCGGAAGAACCAACACTCACGATCTCATTCACATGCACCTCGAGTCTTAATTGAATTCACCCAGGGTTTGCTCCTGGAGTCCAGATAAAGTCTGAGGTTCATTAATCAACAAAACCCTCTGAGATGAAGATGTTTGAGGTTTCTTTTTCTTTTTCCAAACACATGTTTTTGCTTTGTTATCTCGCAGCCGGCCACTTGTGGTTTCACGTATATAGAGCGCTATCACATGTTCTTCCTCCACATTATCAGTAAAGGCCGGCCCTCAGCTCAACGATGCGGGGGGATGATTTGTTTTGCAGGCCCCTCAGATCTGCCATATTCAGATAACGGCGAGACGGCAACAGGAAATTAAGAGACGGAACAAAATAAATTCTACACAGCGTCTGAAGGAAGGCTGGTGCTCTCACTGATGCCCTCTCCTCTTCTTCTCTTGGCAGCGCGATGCAGAAAGATATATACTTGCAGACGATGCGAACAAACCGTGTTGTTTTGGTTGTGGATCTGCGTCGGCGCTAATGACATTTGAACCGCGCTGAAAAACACATTAAACAAGATGCATGGCAGTTTTTTATGTTTTTTCTCACCAGCTCAGGGTCAGCAGGCCAGCGAGAGACTAATACTCGAGTACTTCAAATGATTCAAAAGAGGGGGATATATGGAGAGAGAGGAAGAAAGAGAGAAGGAGTGCAGCTTGGTTTCACAGTAACTGGCTGCAAATGATGCTACGAGCAGCACACCCTCTATGCTAAATGAGCTGGAGTGGCAGCGACGCAGCCTGAATAGAGATCACTCTATTAGAGGAATGGTGGAGCAGGGATTACGGAGACACTGAGTTACAGACTCCAGTGTATCTACTATATGTCTTTATATAACCCCACTGTCCATATGGCTGCTGGCTGCAGGTTTCCCTCCCAGTCATAACAGATCCATGAATTAGATCCTAATGAGTCTGTGTGCAAAGTGAAGAGGAGGCTACTGTACAGAATGGACAGGCTTGAAGAGGCCAAAGTAAGTTTGAAGTTAAAGGGGAATTGCCGTTTTTTACAACCTGCACCTTATTTCTAGAATAAAATACGATCATTTACTCACCCAGATAACTTTGGTGTCATTACAAGTCGTCCCGAAGAAATTAGCTCCAGCCTCTAGCCGCCTCTAGCCATATATCCATATAATGGAGTCTACAGGGCAGCAGAATGCAGCCTCTAAATAACACATTATCTGCAGAGAAACTCGTTCATTTCACCAATATTTAGTTCTGATAGGCTAGTGCTATTCCCCTCTGAGTCCGGGGTTAGCTGTTATCAACATCCAGGGTCTGTAGGTTGACCTGCTGACCTCTGACCTGGATGATGTCACCTCTGACCTCTGACAGGTCCATTTTTAGCTCAACTAGCCGGAGCTTTAATGAGTCCAGACAAGTCGTAAAACATGCAGAAACGAACCATGGCATTGGCGGTAGCAACATTCAGGTAAGCGCGGCGTTCAGAGATGACATCATCCAGGTCAGAGGTCAGCAGGTCAACCTACAGACCCCGGATGTTGATAACAGCTAACCCTGGACTCAGAGGGGAATAGCACTAGCCTATGAGAACTAAATATTGGTGAAATGAAGGAGTTTCGCGGCTGATAATGTGTTATTTAGAGGCTGCATTCTGCTGCCCTGTAGACTCCATTATATGGATATACGCAACTAATGACACCAAAGTTATCTGGGTGAGTAAATGATTGTATTTTATGCTAGAAATAAGGTCCAGATTGTAAAAAAAAAAAAAAAAAAAAGGCAATTTCCCTTTAAAGTGGGAAGAGAGGTGGCGGAAACTGGAGAGAAATGGGAGAATAATTTAAGAATATCAGACAAATATTGCAGTTTTATCACTGGGACACACAAACACACACAGAGATAAATACACAAGCACCGATATTAACATAAATATCCTCGTAGCTAAAACACAGGATTTGAGGTAATTCCCCAGATTATCATATTTATCTCATCTTAATCTTCAAGTAGGAGTTTGAAGCACTTTCTGAGGAGAACGGTGTGTTTGTGAGAAGACGTGTGGCATCGCCCTGAGGGTGCTTAAACACACGCACACATACACACACACGCAGACTGTCAGACACACACACACACAGACTCATCTTCATCTTCGCCTTCATCTCTCTTTGTCACCGTCAGCCTCACAGTTTGGATGTTTTGCTGCAGTTTGCACAGAGCACTGACGCCAACACCGTCGGTTCTCGGGGGTTGGAGAAGTATGGTTGTCAGGGGCAACTATCTCATTTTTGTGCCATCACACATCCAGCTGGGAAAAAATAGAGGAAAGCAATCAGGGAAATCAGACACTGTAATGACTGTAATGACAGAAATAAGAGTTTCAGACTTTGACGGGGGGGAGGGGCGAGGAGGAAGGTGATAAGGATTATGACGCGAGTGGAGAGTGCGTCGCTGCAACCTGAAGTTATCTGAGAGGAAATCTGAGTGGAGGAGGATGAATGGTCCATCTGGTGGTGAATGCACTGGCGTTATTTGTCGGTGCAAGGTATTTTTAGAACGGCGGAGCAGAGCCGTGAGCTGCTCAGAGCCACACAGAGTTGTTTTAGTGGAAAATACAGAGACTGTTGATGAAAAACTGTCCCTGAAGGCAACGTGCATCGGCGGTTTTGCATGAATTTCCCTCTAAAACAACTCTGTGTGGTAACGTTGTGTTGGCGTGGTGAATGTGCAGGTCACAACTTGTCCACCAGAGCGTTGTGGAGTTGTTGGATTGTGTATTTGATGAGTTTGATGAGGGAAACCAAGAAATCACCATTAGCCTCCGTAGCGTAGCTCTGAGCAGCTCACGGCTCTGCTCCGCCGTTCTAAAAATAGCTTGCACCGACAATTAAATGTAACAAACCTACTGCTATGACTATAGGGATTATGGTGATGGGCCACTTTTGCCAAAAATGTTGAACTATCCCTTTAAGAATAATATGAGTGAAGTCCAGTAGAAACCTGCTAAAGTCCAAAGTCTCTTGCACATGTAGAGTTTATTTACCAGCCGCTGACAAGTTGGAGATTGTTGGCCTTTCCATGTTACTATGAATGAAGCTGTAACCATGGCAACCACAGGAAACACATAAGACTAGAGTGCAATTGTGTCTGAGTGCATTAGAACAGTATATTATATGTTCATAAGTATGGGCAGATCAAAAGATCTGGAGAAAATGATGATGCATGTGCAGCCATGACGGCTGATGCACCAGAAGGGAAACAAATACACACTGTGAGGATCTGGTTGTGTTATCTTTCCTCATTACAGCCATGAAACGTTGTAAACAGACCTCAGCTCCGGTTCTTAACCTCTGTTTGATGATTTCTCTATAGCAACAGCTGCTGAGACTCTGGGATGGCTGGGCTGCTAATGTCTGAGGATATCGTGGTAATTAGAGGTGTCTGACATACAGTACCATGCTGATTGAAAAAAGAAAGAAAGAAAAGGAAAGAAACATTGGACTCTTGTGTCAAGTTGAACCTGATCCGATCATTAAATCGTTAAGGAAACTGTTTCTCAGTGTCGAGGGAAGCAGCAGGAAAAGAAAAGTGTACTGTATCAGCTCACATTGTTATATACGTGGCCTTTGACTAAACACATAACAACAGGCAGGACTGTGAGGAGACCTTTTCTCCTCCTGAACTTCAGCGGTCGAGGCTCCGTTCAATAGAGGAAGTGTTTAAAAGCAGAAAAGGAAGAAGAAAAAAGCTCCAGTGCAACAAAATCTTCTAAAAGTCTTTTTTTTTTTCCTCCCCAGTGTGAAGAATGAAGAATGTGTTTTAGCCTCCACCAGCTGCTGCTTCCACAGCCTGGCATTAGCGGTCGATGCTAACAGGAAGCCGACCTGTGCTGCATCCAGCTCTGTGACCGAGCCGCGGTCTGCACAGATTGGAAAATCAATTACCAATCACACAACCAAGTCCCTAAGAAACACACACACACACACGCATGCACGCACACACGCACACCATACACACACATGCACACAAATCAAACACAATGGTTTCCCTTCATGCACACTACACTCCACAGTGGTTGCACTTCAGCACGCTCCGATGTGCCAGTTATCAACAATGTGTTTGTGTATGTGTGCGTGTGCATGTGCATGAGTGTGTATGTGATGAGCGCAGGGCCATGTGGTGTCATCTCCAGCATAAAGATATGGAGATGTATGCAGACATTAATTCATCGTCCTGAAAGGGAAAGGTGAGCGAGAGAAAGATGAGAAAAACAGGAAGAGAGTGACGGCTGTCATGTGTACGAGTGTGTGAATTAATCAAACACACACACACACACACACGCTTACACACATACTCACACTTCCATACCTTCATTGTGCAAAATGCATAGATTTTGCAACTGCATAACAATCAGTGTTGGTGCTGCTGCAGGCATCGTTACTGCTTCATTACAGCTCTGGTAACAATAAATGTATTTTTTATTTCACTAATGACATTGTTAATATATTCATCTGCAACACTGAGCTGAAACAAAACACATAACAATAAAAAACTAATGAAAACCGTGAGTGAAAGAACCAATAATAACTTACTGTACTCTTCTTCTGCTGCAGAGTAAAATGTGTGAAAGCTACAATCTCAGTCCTCCAATCAGAAACATATTGACGACATTCCCTCAACCAGGACAACACTTTTTTTTGTAAATTTGTTTTTAGCAATATTGATGTTTTGATTGAGTTCATGTCCACAAATGATTTGCGGTTGGCCTACATGTGAAGATCAGTGTGTTTATCAAGCTCATGTTGCTCTGTCATTGATGATAGTGACAACAGTGACAAATGATTGGCTGAACAACATTTTTAATTAAAGAATATTCAGTATGCAGATCATTGTGTCTCAACAGATGCAGTACCGACTGCTAAATATACACTGGCGTATAACAGGAATTATTTGGTCTGTCTCTATTTGTCTTACTATGCTGTAATACATATGATAATATATTTGTCTATTCTGTTGATTTTGAGCAATAAAATAAACATACTGTGACCCACATGTTGCATATTATGCAGAACAAAAGTCAGTGATTAGTCTTTACAAAATATGACCAGATATGTAAATAAAACCACCTTGTCATTGTCATTTGAAAATATGCTTGTTAAGAAAAGGTTCAAATGAGAAAGTTCATGTATTTTATATATTCATCAAGATATTATGAATGATATGTCACATGAAAACATTTCTGAGTGATGGATGAAAGTTTATCATGTAAAAGTTGAGCTGGTCTGATTCAAATGTGTGTAATGGTTTGTCCCTGATCTTCCTGTTTTATTTTGAAATCTGTCTGTGTTTCTTCCAATGTTCCTGTTCCTTCCGTGTGTTCTTTGGTTTTTTTCTCCATACTGTGGGTCAAATAACCCCCCCTTTTTTTGTTTATAGCCTGACACTCTGAGTAACTTTAATGTTTTCTGAAAGTTTTTATCTTATATCACAGCAAAAAATCACAGTTTATGATAATGATACTTGGAAATGTACAATTGAATGAATGATGTGGTTGGTTAAGAGCTCATCCCTGCAGCCACACTTCAAACCCACACTTGGAAACTGTCACATCCGCTTATTAATGCTGCGGGTGCTGCGATGATATTTCCAACAATCACTTATAAAAACCTGCGACATCAGTTAATTTGTCGCTTTTTAACGTGTTTATTAGACACAGAAAATGATAAAAAGTGACAAAGAAAAGTGAAAAGGATTCATTAAAGGTGGCTGAGCAGAGCAGAGTCGTCATGGGATTATTATTATGTTTAACATCAGAGGGAAATTAGATATGTCAGAGTTTAATTTAACTTTCTGTAATATAATTATTCTCTTCTATACAATTACAACGAGCTGACACAAAGAGATGATTATTGGAGTCGGTGTCAAACGCTTGTAATTAGTTCTCAGACTTGACAACAACGTTGAAAAGATAAAAACATGATTTCGAGTGGGGTCACTGAAGTTTATGAAATAACTCTGCACCTGTTTCTGATCCACTCCAGTCTATTGGATCAGTGAGTGTTATTGATGTAGGAGCTGTCACACTGGATTCACATGTTTGTCAAGACCCAAATAAGTTAATTAAGGTGTGAACACTGAGCTGCAGAAGGGAATCAAATGATGTTTGAGCTCTGTGTTATTAACACATGAACACACACAGACTCAGAGGAAGTGTTACAAGATTTCAATTTTGGCTAAAGTGTATCACAGTAAAAGTTCAAAAGCATCCACCATATGTTTCAAGTGGTGACATCTGCAGCACACACAGATAATATTTAAATATCTCTGACTTGTGTAAATAAAGTTCTCACTGTTTAAACTCAATCAGGTTTGTTTGAAGTTTGTCTCGCGTAGCAACATTTGACGTCTCAGGAAGATTAAAACACGTCTGAAGTGAAACGTCTCAGAGCAGTGGACTGAAGACGCTCTCTGCCTTCAAATACTGTATCAGTGGTTACACTGGTCTGCAGCCACTAAAGATATTAGAAAACTTCAAATTGCACAGAACCAAGCAGCTACTGTTTGCTCTCGATTGTTCACTGCATGCACATATCTTAAAAATGCATCAGAATTTAGCATGGCTTCTGGTTGAAGACAGACTGAAATTAAGTCTCCTAACTTTCATGAGAAATTTGATTAACAATAAAAAACCACAATATTTCTCAGATCAGATAGTGTTCACCAGAAATGTCAATAAATATAAGTATGCAACCAGACAATCAAGATATGATAATGTACTGACACTGAAACTGTTGGTAATGTACAGTAATGTGATGTATGATGTCTACTTTGTACCTAAAAATGTAGATTAGACCGTTTGCTGTTTGTGTATATGATGAGGTGTTGCAGTGATGAATGTGAGTATGTATTATGATAAAATTGCATTGGGCACCCCAGGAAGAATACCTAATGTCATGACATAAGCTAATGGTTCATGATAAACAGATAAACAAATAAACACTAGATAATACATATACCATTTAGCATTATACTACTGAGTTTGGAGCTGGATTTACTGGGGTTTTAACTGAGGAGGCAAAGAGAAATTGATTTGTAGACACTTGTAACACTTCACAGATGATATAACATTGTTGTGCTTTTTAATTGTTCTTCTCTTTACAGATCTTTACTCATTCCACTCAGATGTTCCCACTCCTCAGGAGGTTGTGACTTCCTCCTGTACGACAATACAACCTGTGGTTCTCCTCCTGTTGATAACAATAATAAATAATGATGGTTTACATTTATATAGTGCTTTTCTATTGATACATGATACCTAAAGCACGTATTCACATTCACACCAGCTACGTGTGTAGCCACAGCTGCCCTGGGGCAGACTGATAGTAAATAATATAGGTATGTTCACATGGTGGTTAAACACGTCCTTGACTAATGAAACATGACATGTTTCCAGTGTGAATGATGCAAAGTTAATACATTTGGTATAAAGAACTCTTTCTGCTGCTGTTTCCTTATCATTTAACTGACCCTGGTCCAGCCTGTTGTGGCTCTTAGACCTCACAAACATAAAGTCTGAGTTTGAGAGTTGGCTGAAAACTCATGAAGTGTTCAGATTAAATTCTAAATATGATGAACTCCTGATGAGCTCCAGCCTCGGCCTTATTGACGTTATTAACCAGGGCGTCTTCACACCTCTCCGTCAGCTCACCCGTGTAATGGAAATGTGGAGCATGTTCACATTCACACATATGCACATCCATATTTATTAGGAACATAAACACTCGCTCCACAGCACAGAATTAAAACTCAGGGTAGATGGGCTGATTTGACTTATAGAACATGTCTAACCAGACCTGCTAAATGTTGGATATAGCTGGTCTTACGCTCAGTTGTCAGAATATATATCGCACTCAGAAAAGGAGGATAAAATCTGACTCAGGCCTTAAATGATAAAACACACTCCTCCTCCTACACACTCACACACTCAGCACAAAACAAACCAACATTCATTTTATTCAGATAATATGATTATTATGCCGAGCTGCAGCTCAGCTGGGTGTGTTTCTGATAGGCAGCGTGCCCACCAGCAACATAAACAACAGACGCTTTTTTACGCATATGCACACACACATCGTACTGTAAAACAGTCATTAAGGAAAAAAACAGCGGTGTCTGTTTTCAGCAGAGGTATAAACAAACCATTTATCTGTTTACTGTCCTTTTCATTGGAGGGATGTATCGCGAGTTCTTTATAGAAAAGGTTAAAGCAAAGAAAAACACTGTCTGTTCACCCAATTAGACAGTGAGCATCCAGGGCGTGCATGTGTGTGTGTGCATGTGTGTGTGTGTGCAAAGGTCACGTTAATGAGCAGCAGAGGTGACAGACCCATCGGCCCGTCAAACACAATCAGTTAGGGAGTGAAGAGTTGTGAGTCTGCAGCCCGGATTGACCCATCCAGGTATCCGTCACATCAGATTATCAGGTAAAAAACAAAACGCAAACCCCCCCCACAGCCAATTATAAAAACAGTTGTTACCGCGGATACCAAATGGAAGAGTAAACTTACTTAAAACTCAAACTTTATTGTAAGTGTTGAGCCATAAAAAGTTGTTTCTCTCCTCTATCAGCTTCTCTCTGGAGCTCAGCTTTTCAGAAGAAGAGAAAGAAACCAAACTGCTTGGAGCTGTGACTTCATAGTTGTGACATCACAAAGTAACAGGAAGTCCTGACGGCTGGTTTTAGACAACAACTCTGTGAGCCAATCAGAAGAAGAGAAAGAAACCAAACTGCGCAAGATTGGATAGGGGAGTCTATGATGACTTCATAGTTGTGACATCACAAAGTAACAGGAAGTCCTGACGGCTGGTTTTTGATGAGGGAAGAATAGCCCTGAGCAGCCTGTTGCTCCGCTCCGCCGTACTAAAAATAGCTTACACTTTGCTATGACTATAGCGATTATGGCAATGGGCCAATTTGCCAAAATGTTGAACTATCCCTTTAAGGCTCAGTTTCTGAATACAGGCTGTATGCATTTCTCTGTGGACTGAGACTTTGATACTTTCACAGTATTAATATAGAACCTAGAGCTGCTTTATAATCACACTACACACGGACATCTACCTTTATACTGTATGGAGCTTTAACACAAACATCTACCTTTATACTGTATGGAGCTTTAACGCAAACATCTACCTTTATACCGTATGGAGCTTAAAGATGGAACTGTTTTCTATGCCAAAGCAGAACAACATTCATGAACGTTGTTCCAAACACCTCAAATGAATCCTTGGTAATCTATCACCGCGGCGGCTGCTGCATGTCTTTAACAGCTGAGAGCGTAAACACACATCGTTTTGAGGCACTTAGTGAAATGACTGATGCTGCTGCAGCTTCCTGTGAGGAGGAACGGGGGAGAACAAGGATGATGCAGACTTATTGTGTTATTATGGATTTATCACATGTCGACTGAAAAAGTTTTTAGAGTTTAGATTGAATGAAATCACTTTTTATAGCTCATTTTCAGAGTAATGGAATCGAAAAACACCTAATCTCTTCAATAAAGTTACAGCTATGTTGATGAAACATAGTAGTTAGTAGAATCATACTGTTAAATCATGCATAACAACTGCAGAGTAGTGTGGTGATCTGTTAACAAACAACATTAATAATATATGTTATTTAAGTTGTGGTATTGCTATTGTTATGACCATATGACAAACTGTTTTGATTGGTGCAGGTAGGAGCAGAGCAATGGATTTAGGTTTTAATCCATTGCTCTGGGTAGGAGTACGTATTTCGCGTGCATTTCCTCTACACCCACTTATGACGTCGTCTTCAGCAGCCTGGTAATGACGTAGCTACGTCAGATGGGGGCGCTTGAAATATGGCGCCAACCAGGAGAGGTTGAGTCACCTAGCTGTCGGCTCACAGGACACAGGATCTATGCGCGAGTAAAAGTCCGCGGTTTTCGTGCGGTTCAGATGTTGGATTATCGCTGCACCGACGGACCAACACCCGAGGAGAAGGACACTGTACACGGACTCTGTCAACAGCGGGAGCCGCCGGGAGGAGAGCGGAGGAGTCTGCTGCGTTTCCGGTATGTCTGTGGAGGGGGAGAAGGTGAGCACGAGCGGATTTCATTTGTTTATTTGAGCTGACTGACGTTATTGCTGAGCGGGGAAATCTGTGAGTTTAAGGTGGTCATTTTATACATGGTTGAACATTTCATTGTGTGTTGTTGTTGTTGTTGCTCTTGTTGCTGCTGTTGTGGTGATTTGGGTTGCTGTACCCAATCTAAGTTCATTGTATAATGATAAAATGACAGAAATCAGTTGCCCCTGGTGGGATTAATAAAGTTGTTTGAGTTGTGTTTGAGAAGGAAACCAGTTTGGAAGTTCCTTGTTATCTTGAGATATAGAAAACTTGCTGTTTGGTTTGTTTTCCATGTGTTTTACACAATGGAAGAATTGTGTTGTGTTTCCATAAAAACCTCTCGTTCTGCGCATTATACTGTAAAATCTCACAACAAGAATGTGTCTGTACACTGCAGCTCTGCATACTGATCCATACAGCAGGTAGCTATTGTTATATAATTGAGTTCTGCTGGATGACGGTGAGTTGCCTCCTCTCCGACGTTCAATCTTGTTCCTCGGCTGATCCCTTATTGTATTTTAGACCTGCAGAGCCTGGGAAGGGGTCAGAAGGTCACGGAGCTCTTTCACAGCTTTTAGACTTTTCCCAGCAGAAAGCTGGTAGAACTAATTGTGATAGCTTTGCACTAATAACTCACTGTTAATATATCCATAACAGAGACGGACGACGGAGCCCACTTGCACACGTCTGTGCTTCTTTATTGCAACTCTCAGACAGACTCAAAACCAGTAAACATCCGGGTATCACCGTATTACCAAATGGCCACTAGGTGGCGGTGGTTAAACACACCTGCATAAACTGGTGCAGCTAAACAGTTATAGTATCAATATACTACACTCCTCCCCCTTTAACTATGAAGTTCCTATAAAGAATAAACACCTAACTTACAAAATTACCTTTGCTTCAGTAAATTTATGACTTAACTTCCCAAAATGTAACTCAATTATTACTGCTAACACAACCATTATACCCAATATTTCAGTCTTTGACATTTAAATCTCAGGAACTCTTTTTCACATTTTCTTATTTATTATTATTATTATTTTTTTATGAACAGGAACTCTTTTATTTTAGGAACAACGTTCCTCACACTGACTGATTACAAGTTCAGTCGTTTGGGCGGTGCTCTTTCTCTCACAGGGTACCTGTGCCCAAGCACCTCTGGGGAAGTGACTGCTCGGTTGGCAGGTGTAACTGTCTTGTCACAGGACACTGAGCCTGGTGATGGTGTTACACGTGTCTCTTTAGTCTGCATATGTTTCAATGGTGTCTCTTCAGGTGAGTACGGGCTACCACCTACTGCTCCAGGTGTGCCTTTCCCCCCCACATCTGCA
Organism: Decapterus maruadsi; assembly: GCA_030347415.2. NCBI lineage: Eukaryota > Metazoa > Chordata > Actinopteri > Carangiformes > Carangidae > Decapterus > Decapterus maruadsi. Next base: position 3,002,875 of record CM064892.1, read on the forward strand.
TGAACCACCGCAGGGTAGTTGTCGGTGACGTCCAGCTGCTCATCCGGAGACTCCAATGTCTCTGGACTGGACGGTCGGTTGTACAGCAGATGGTCAATGTGGACTGAGCGTCGGCTCACTCCGTTCCATACCAGGTAGGTGACTGGTCCGAGTCTTTTTTCCACTGTCCCTTTTGTCCACCTCTCCTTTCCTCCACGGAAATTCCGGATCAGGACTGAGTCACCCTCAGACAGATGTCTCAGCTTGGAGGCGGTTTGATCATGGTAGTCTTTCTGTTTTTGTTGTTTCGCTTCCACCACTCGAGCGAGATCTGGTTTCAGTAAGCTGAACCTGGTCCTGATTTGACGTTTTAGGAACAGGTCAGCTGGTGCACATCCTGTAACGCTGTGTGGCGTACTCCTGTATGACATCAGGAAGTTAGCTAGCCTGTGCTGCATTGTTATTGTGACATTTTGTTTCTTTTCATCGAGCACTTGTTTCAGCAGTGATGCTTTCACTGTCTGAACTGCTCGCTCTGCAGCTCCATTGGAAGCGGGATGGTAAGCTGGTACCAAAGTCTGTTTTATACCGTTGCTAAGCAGGAATGTCTTGTACTCCTGCGAAGTAAATTGAGGACCGTTGTCAGAAACAATCTCCTCAGGAAGACCGTAGGAAGAAAAGATGTTCCGCTGTTTTGGCGTTGTGGTTGTTGCCATGGCGATGACCTCAAGCCATTTTGAATGACTGTCCACTAATACTAAAAAGTGGTGTTGATCTTTCTCTGCAAAGTCAATATGTATTCGCTGCCAGACTCTAGTCGGCCACTGCCAGCAGTGTAGTGGTGCTGCTGCTGGTAGTTTCCTCACACTCTGACAGGCATCACATTGTTGTACTGTATGTTCTATTTCACTGTCCAGCTGCGGCCACCACAAGTAGCTCCTGGCCAAGGCCTTCATCTTGCACCCTCCCGGGTGGCCTTGGTGTAGATCATGCAGTAGTCGCTCTCGGTGTGCTGGTGGAATGATAACTCGAATTCCCCACAGAATGCAACCTTGTTCTACAGACAGTTCATTCTTCCGGGTAAAGTACGGTTTCAGTCTCTCATCCTTATTATGACTTGGCCATCCAGACCGAGTCAGCTCCAGTACTTTGCATAACACTGGGTCCTTGAGAGTGCTCTGTGCGATCTCTGTAGCTTGCACGGGAAGCTCATCCATCACTGAGAAATAGAAGATGCTGTTTTCCTCCGCTGTATTATCCTTTTCCTTCCCCGGCAGTCTCGATAACGCATCTGCGTTGGCATTTTCTGCTGATGTTCTGTACTCTATAATGTAGTCATAAGCCATCAGTCTCAGCGCCCATCGCTGCATTCGCAGGGCAGCTAAAGTGGGGATTTCAGACTTGGGTCCCAAAATGGCAAGGAGGGGCTTGTGGTCAGTTATTAAACTGAACTTGCGGCCATATAAATATTTATGAAATTTAGTCACGCCAAAAATTATGGCCAAAGCCTCTTTCTCTATCTGACTGTATTTACTTTCTGCCTCTGTCAATGTACGTGACGCAAATGCGATCGGTTTCTCATCCCCATTTTCCATTATGTGAGACATGACAGCCCCTATCCCATAAGGGGATGCATCTGAAGCTAATCTCAGGGGTTTCTTTGTGTCATAGTGAACAACTACTGAGTTTTTCACTAACTGTTCTTTTGCATCTTTGAATGCTGCTGCACATTCAGGAGTCCATTTCCAATCAACTTCTTTCTTTAGTAGTTGATGTAGCGGCTGCAGTACAGTCGACAGGTCCTTCATGAACCGACCGTAATAGTTTAACAGTCCTAGGAAAGACCGTAGCTCTGTGACGTTTGTAGGCTGGGGTGCATTAACGATGGCGGCAACTTTTGTCTCAGTGGGGTGCAGTCCCTCGCTATCTATCAGATGCCCCAGGTATTCTACTTTCTCCTGCATGAAGTCACATTTGGCTCTTTTCACTCTCACCCCGTAGCTCTCCAGGCGGCTCAGCACCTCCTCCAGGTTCCTCAGGTGCTCAGCTCTTGTTTTCCCTGTGACCAATATGTCATCCAAAAAGCAGGTCACGTGCTCCAAGCCTTGGAGGATCTGGTCCATCACATTCTGAAACATAGAAGGCGCACTGGACACTCCGTATGAAAGTCTATGATACACATACAGTCCTTTGTGAGTATTTATTGTCAAATACTTTTCTGAGTCCTTCTCTAACTCAAGCTGTTGGTAAGCGTGTGACAGGTCTAACTTGCTGAAAAGAGTGCCTCCAGCCAGTGTGGCGAAGAGGTCTTCAACGTTCGGCAGTGGATAGTTCTCCTCTTCCACACTCTGATTTACTGTGACCTTATAGTCTCCGCAGATACGAATGGACTTGTCTGCTTTGGGTACCACCACTATCGGCGCAGCCCACTGACTATGTTCTATCTTTGAGATAATGCCAGCTTTTTCTAGGCGATTTAACTCTTTCTCAACTGCATCTTTTAATGCATAAGGCACTGGTCTGGCCTTCCTGAAGACCGGTTTGGTATTTGGCTTTACTGTGATGCTGGCCTTAAAATCACGAATAGTGCCTAGCTCCTCAGAAAACACCGCTTTGTGTCTCTGCAACACTGCCTCCACATCTGTATTGTTACAGCCCCCTGCTGGTATAACTGAGAAGATGCGGGCCCAGTCTAGTTTAAAGTTTGTGAGCCAGTTACGGCCAAGGAGGGCTGGTCTGTCCCCCTTTACGATCACTAGGGGTAGATCACCACTCTGGTTCCCATATTTGGCATTAACAGTCACTTGTCCCATCAAGGGAATGTTCTCACCGGAAAAGGTTGACAGCTGCACTTTACTTTCTTTCAATGGCAGGTGAGAGAGATGCTTCTTATACACTATTTCAGAAACAAGTGTTACAGCAGCTCCTGTGTCTAGTTGCATCTCTAAAAGAGTTCCTTCTAAGTTGACATGCACTGTAATTTCCTTCTTCCCATTTCCAACAGTGTGTGTGGGATACACAGCATTCATGGGATATGACCCAAACAGTTCATCATCAACATTTCCTGTTGTCTCATTTTTATTTTCAGTTACATACTGTGTGTGTCCCTGCCTATTTTTAGTTTTACACATCCTTGCTATGTGTCCTACTTTTGAACACTTGTGGCATGTCTCTGTTTTATACCTGCATACTTGAGCTGCATGGTTGCTACCGCCACATCGGTAACAGGGCTGGTGATTTTCTGTTCTCTGTGGTCTGGAATTGTCACTTGTGGTTTTACTTTTCCATTCGCTGGTGGCTGGTTTGTTTTTCCACGCACTTTTGCTTGTTTTCTTCTTGTCAATCCTATTTACTGTGGCGGGTCCTTTCATTTTGCTGGCGAACTCCAATGTATTCTTCGATGCCATTTCCATTGATAACGACAGTTCACATGCTTTTTTAAATGTCAGATCTTGCTCCGTGAGCAACTTTCTCTGAATAGCCTCCACTCTCAGTCCACTAACAAATCTGTCCCTCAGTGCTTCATCTAAATGGGGACCAAATTCACAGTGGGTGGATAGCTGCTTTAACGCCACAACATAATCTGACACAGACTCGTTTTCTTGCTGATTCCTTTTTTGAAATTTGAATCGCTCCGCGATCACCAGCGGTTTCGGTTTGTAATGGGATGATAGTTTTCCACTTAGCACTTCATACGAGAGGCTACTTGGCTTATCTGGTATGCAGAGGTTTTTTAATAGTCCATAGGCTTCTGCACCTATTACAGACAGGAAAACGTTGGCTTGTTTACCGTCCTCCACTTCGTTTACGATCATCCATTGCTCAAACCTCTCCAGGTAGGACTCGAAGTCTTCTTTACCTTCCTTGTATTCGCCGAGATTTCCGATGAACAGGGCCATGCTGCACCGTCGACGTTAGCTTAGCAAGTCGTGCTAACGCTAGTTTGCAAAGTCCGGTTACCTCCGTGTAACGCCTTAATTTCCGCGTACTGCAACTGGGAATCCCCTCCGACTTGAAAGGGATCCCATCCTCGTCGCCACTGTGATAGCTTTGCACTAATAACTCACTGTTAATATATCCATAACAGAGACGGACGACGGAGCCCACTTGCACACGTCTGTGCTTCTTTATTGCAACTCTCAGACAGACTCAAAACCAGTAAACATCCGGGTATCACCGTATTACCAAATGGCCACTAGGTGGCGGTGGTTAAACACACCTGCATAAACTGGTGCAGCTAAACAGTTATAGTATCAATATACTACACTAATAACAGTAACGATCGCTCAGTTTCATTTAAGCGCGGCGGTAAGCCCTGCTATTGAGCCTGAGCACCTGTAGCTGAGGGAGCAGCAGTCACATTAAAATGCTACGACATGTTCCAACAAATCAAAAGCCTCTATTACTGCCTTACTGCCTTTTTTTATACGCTGAAGAAGCTCCCTTTCACATTCTGCATATTCAGCCTATACTTTACATTTCCTCTCGTATTTCTATTTAATTGTCATCTGACGATTAAAGTGTTGTAAACTAGATTTTACAGAAACATCTTGTGCACGATGGTTTGATTGATGCTCTAGATTTTCCGTTTCGCCTTTTAATTTTCTTTCCGCATAAATGACATCTAAACATTTTTATTGCAGCTGTGTGTGTGTGTGGGTTTGTAGTTGTTATGATTAGATGAGTTACTTGTAAATATTTGACCCGCTGACAAACACTGGAGGACGATGAAGGTACTTTGCTCCCACACACACAAACACATGGACGGCCGGGACGACGTTTGACAGCGAAGCCAGCGGCCGTCGCTCTTTTCATTTTGTCATTCAAAAAAAAGAAAAAACACAAACAACAAAAACACATTCTGTCTCAATATTTATCTGTGTGCCTTCAAAGGCGGCCATCGACAGGCAGGAAGAAAGAGAGACAAAGGAAGAGGAGGATGAAAGACAGGGACACTAAAGTGCTGAGGCTCGTTTTTTTGTTGTTTTGTTTTGTTTGTTTTTATTAGAGAGGGCTTGAAAGCGTCGCCTCTGGCAGCTCAGACATGATGAAATCGCCCCAGCTCATATGATGAAATCTGCGGCGTTATTTAGAAAACACAAAAAAACAAATCTGCATGTGTTAAAAAAAAAAAGAAAAAAGAAAAAAAAGGGACGATTAAGAGGAGCTGAGTGTCCTCGGGCGAACATAAAAGAGATGTAACGTTAGCTGTTTTCAATGAATCCTGCTCATAATTAATGATTCTGAAGCTGCTACTTAACAGCAGCGTAACATTAATATGACACAGTGAAAACCGTCAGCACAGACTTCTAAACAGGAAGCAACCACATGCACATAAATTAACATGATGAGTTTCTTGTTTTGAAAGTATAGGCTATTCTATTGCAGATCTTTAAAGGTACATTCTGTAAGTTCTCCTGTTATCTGTTTACGAAAATCTATTATTTCGTTCAAAAGTATGTTTTTCATTCATCAATAGGCTACCACCACATCAACAGTTTGCCTCGTGCTGACGGACCACTAAAGGCTTGTTTATGCCGTTACCTGCAGCGGCCGCCGTCCGTCTGCCTTAAGCCCGATTTCACCTGAATGCAGCATGAAAAATAGGACTTTCTGTTAAAGCTATGAAAGTCCAAACCATCAACAACAACAACAAAAACCTTCACACTGTAAAAGTCTGAACCATGGACCAAGACCTCTTTTGGTTGGATCTGAATGTCTGGTCTTTGGTCCAGTGGAGGTTTCACACCTGTATATTTGGTTTGGATCAAACAGGAAAGTCTGAATATCCAGACCAGTCGAGGTTGGTGTGAAAAGTGTCGTCACTCTGCAGCAGCGAATCAGAACATTGAGTCTAAACGTAGAGGGATTATGTTAATGTTATTGTTAAATCGGCTCATATTATGACAAATACTTGCGTGTGTGAATCATATCAAGGTTCCTGGTTTAGAAATATGAACACAATGACATCAGGTGAACGTGATAAGTAACATTAGTCGTGTTTTTGTAATGTGTATTATTATATTAACTCTTCATTACTGACTGACCAGGGATCAGTTGACACATCCTCGCTGCTGCTGCTGCTGCTGCTGTTGGCAATTAAAAAGCTTCAATCTATCAGAGTATTATTATTATCATTATTATTTATGCTTTATTAGTTACGGCCCCTCATGCTCCTGTTGACATTTTCAAAGTGCAGACAAGCCAATCAAAATTGATGCTTTTTAGTGTTTTTAATTAAAACCGTGCTAATGATCTGTAATGCAACATATGGCTGAGAGGCTGCAAATAAAAACTTCACTTTTTTATTTTACTTCAGTATCGTGAAAGAAGTTTTTATTTATTTATTTTAAATATATATATAACTTGTGTGTAATTTTTTACTTAATCATAAACCATCCCATTCAGTATCAATCTAATTTCTGTCTATTTTTAGCTCTAACTGGCAGGCATGCTCTGCCTTGCCATTGATTTTATATATTTATCTAAAGTGTGTTGTTTCCTTGAGATGCTGACAAATGGTTTAAATAATGGGCCATTTCCCCTGGAGGATGTTTGTGCATTTGTGTCGACACTCATGCTTCAGTGTGTGTGTGTGTGTGTGGTAGATAATGCAGATAGCACTGGATAGCTGTGACTGCGTGTACATATGAATGAGAGTACAGTAGGTGAAGCGTAGCGCTGAGAGCCGAGGCTGCTGCGCTAACATGACATCTCTGAGCTGCAGCCTGCAGGCAGGGAGGACCTGGCCGGCATCAACACCGCTCAATAATTCATACCACACACACACACACACACACACACACACACACACACACACACACACACACACACACACACACACACACACACACACACACACACACACACACACACACACACACTGCTCACAGGAACACCACCATTATCTGTTCTGCACACATCTATTCACTGAGCAAAGGCGTGTGAGAGTCGTCACCGCTGCCATCATGGGTTCAAACAGCTGGAGGAGATCTGGACCAATCAGATCAGCCAGTGCAGCATCTGCATTTGGTAAAAACAAGGCAGCTGGAAACACTGCAGATCAATCTTATGCTGTTGCATAACTGGGGTGGGTGTTGCCAAGGACCTCACGATACGATACGCATCACGATACTTACGATACGATACGATATGATATTGCGATATTGCAATATCCAAATTTTGTGATATATTGCGATATTCTACGATATTCTACATCGTTCACTGAAAAATGTTAAAGGCATTATGCATCTTATGGGACAAACTGAGTCAAAACAATGTAATTCAAATTATCCATGCCATTTTATACAAGTGCAAGTTACAACAACATATTTGCATGAACAACACGCTGAGGTAGCGGTACAGAGACACCTGGAGCAGAGGTGCGGAAGTCATACTGGATTTACGTCTGAAACATGATTTATTACTTGAAAAAATGGGGGGCGTCAAGTGGAGCAGGAGGTTAAGCAGGCGCCCCATGTAGAGGCTACATTTCGATATCGTATCGCGATATAAAGTATCACGATATAAAGTATCACGATATATTGCATTATTATATTTTATTATATTATATTGCCATATATTTTTGCCCACCCCTATACATAACCCATAACTGGTAACATGGTTCCTGTTTTGTAATTGGCTGTGTTTTCTGGTAGAATATAAACAGCGGAGGAGAATTCAGACACAGGACCCGGTGAGACAGGTGATTGACAGATTGCTGTGTTTCATGTGTATATTTGCAGAGGTAATAATGTGCTGCCTGATATTTGTCTTGTGAACCAGTGATCAGTTTGTTCCTGCAGCTGCAGATCAGAAACTGATAGTGGAAAACTCTGCTGCTGCATCAAGATCCACTCAGATTTTCCACTGTTTCATGGAATAATTTGATTGTTTCAAGGTTGAATCACTTTATATGAAATAAATCTGAGTTTGATTGACATGTCGTCACTCACTTCCTGGTTGGCTTTGATTGATTTGTTCAGATCTAGAGACGTCGGTGGCGCTGCGTGGTCCCAGCTGAGCTCCACCCAGTACCGGCTTCAACCTTCATCCTCCGTAACTAAAAACACCTGCGTGGGCGCTGCCGGTGCAATAAAAGACTTGAACTCAGCGTCTCACGCACGACAAGACTTTACAGCACTGTGCTTTAATAATGAAGTTTTATCCTCCTAAGGCCTCGCTGCACCTGTGATGTGCAGGAGGTGATACAGCCACAGATGTAAACAGACACTTGCATATAGAGAAATGTTGGTGTAAGATGATATAAGACTTTCTATTGATCCCACTTATGACTCATTTACTGCAAAACTATGGTCAAAACTAAAGTATTTTCACTTAAAATAAGAATCATCACCTAAAACTGAACTTTTAGATCATTTCCATTTGTTTCAAACACATTTTCTCTTGAAATAAGTAGAAAAATCTGCCAGTTTTTGCAGTGTAAAGACAGTGTTGGATGAGTTATTATTATTTATTGTTGGACGAGCGTGTGAGCTGAATAAGACGTTTCAGCCTCATGCAGTTAGAAAAGTGCAACCATCAGAGCTTCTTTCTTTCTCTCTTTCTTTCCCATTTTTCATCAGTTATCATTAATAGTTCAGCGCTAATGGATGGGACTGAGTGTGGGCCGGTGTTGGTGAGCTACAGTACAATTCATTGTCTTATTGACCGTCTCTGTTGGAAGCTGAATGACATCTGTTAAGGGCATCTGTTCCAAGGAGAGAGTGCCATTACTGTCGCAAACACACACACACACACACTAACACACAGAGTAAAAGTGTGTGAGGTAAGCAATAACAGCAGACTTGTGCCAATGATGCTCTGAGATAGGATCGCCTGCGGGTAGAGAGTGGCAGCACTTGTTCTCTTCCTCCTCCTCCTCCTCCTCCTCTGTGTCTCTGTGCTCTTGTGTAAATAAAGTGGAAGTGGGTCATCCATTATGAATGGACATACACATGTGGCCACGTTTTCCAATATCCTGATTATCCGTGCTAATATAGATATAGACTCTATCAATTTGCAGGGTTAGTAAATTGCCATTTTCCTCCTCTTTCTTTCTCCGTCCCTCCCTCCCTCGCTCCCTCCCTCCTCTCCTCCCTCCATCTCGACAGTGTAAATTGGTCATGCATAATGGATGAACAGATATAGATGGAAGCAGCAGAGCTCTTTCCATAGAAGCTGAAGGAGGAGGTGGGATGGGTTTCGGTGCAGCCGGAGTAACACACCCTTGTTCCTTTTCAGCGTCTGTCAGTGTTCTTCTTCCTGAAATGTCACACGTTCTTGGTTTTGACGGTCACGGCGACCACGGCGACACTTCATCACTGTCACTCCAACCAAACGCTGAGAGATTATGAGTTTGTTTGGCTGCAGACACGCAGGTAGAGGCTGACGGACTCACTGTAAACATACAGGCGACAGTCATAATGTGACATCATGGCGTCACGTCAGTCTCAGCATGAATCCTAAAAACCTGGATTCAGTTGCACTGGTTTGGGTTTTTTATCATATAAATAATATAAAGTACATTAACCCTCCTGTTCTGGGTCAAACTGACCCAATCTGTTCCCTTCCACCATCCTTCCTTCTTTCCTTCCTTCCTTTTTCCCTTCCTTCCCTTCATACTTACTTCTTCCTTCCTTTTTGATCCAATGGACACAATCTGTTCCCTCCCTCCATCTTTTTTCCTTCCTTTTCCCATTCCTTCTTTCCACAATCCGTCCTTCCTTCCTTCCATCCTTTCTTCCCTTTGTCCTTACTTCTTCCTTCCTTTTTGACCCAATCGGTTCCCTTGTACCATCCTTCCTTCTTTCCTTCCTTCCTTCCCTTCATCCTTACTTCTTATTCCTTCCTCTTTTGATCCAATTGACCTGATCTGTTCCCTATCCCTCCATCTTTCTTTCCTTCCTTATTTCCCTTCTTCCTTCTTCTTCCTTCCTTGAGCAAATCTGTTTCCTCCCTCCATCTTTCTTTCCTTCCTTGTCCCCTTCCTTCTTTCCACAATCCTTTGTCCTTACTTCTTCCTTTCTTTTTGACCCAGTCTATTCCCTCCCTCCATCCATCTTTCCATCCTTCTCTCCTCCCATCTTTCCCTTTGTCCTTCCTTCCTTGACCCAGGAGTGCAACAGGAGGGTTAAAGGGATATTCCAGCATAAGTCAGTGTCACAGAGATCAGTTAGACCATGGGTTAAAATTACGCCGGAATATCCCTTTAATAAACATGGAAGTCCTGATTTCTAGAGGGTTCGTTACAGACATTAGCACTGTTAGCTCTGGATATAGAACATTAGCTGTAATATGCTAGAGTGTGTCAACCTCTGTATCTTTCCATCCATGGAGTTCATTTACCTTTTCTTTTCCTCCTTCATGCCTTTATGAGCTCGAAAATGAGGGTTTGGGAACGTGGGAGTTTTCCTGCCACACAATCCTCCACCACACAGGAAGTGATGCGGAGAGATAAAGTGACAAAGTGGATAGTTAAGAGCACCATTTTCCCCCCATGGCTGAACAAAGGGAAGAATGGATTGCCACCTATAGAGACTCCAAACTGCTGCAGAAAAGGTCACCGTGCTACCGACACTGTTGTGTTGAGGGAGCGCTGCAGAAAAATGTTGTGTTGGGGGAACAGGCGTTGCGTTAACTTCTGTTTTTGCATTTTTGTATTTTGACGGATGCCTAGATTGTGAAGGATTTAGGGAAATATATTCAACATTTGTGATTTAATGACTGTTTAGGGAATGCAGAGAAGGAGAGAGGAGATAGATAACGTGCAAGCGGTGGGTGTGTCGCCCAGCAACAGGTGTTCATGTGCTCTCGTCTGTGTTTGATGGTGCGTTAGCGTGAGCCTTTAAAATTGTAGGGATTTTTCAGCTTATTCTCATGTGTTATCAGCAGAGGAAATAACTTGCAGGCTTTTGTGTGTGTGTGTGTGTGTGTGTGTGTGCATGGTTTATGATAGTGCAGCAGAATAAGGTGCAACATCAAAAGCAGTGGAGAGGAGAGATAATGAAACACGGCGGTGAGGAGAAGCTGAAAGGAACCACAGCGCAGGTGATCATTATCGCCGGCCACTCGGCCACGTTACGAGTGTTTAGAGGAAATTTTAGCCTAAATCCCTTTGATATGTGAAAACTGTAGGAGAAAAAACATGCCCCCTTCATACGCAGTGAAAGAGAGGAAGGAAGAATTCACTTTTATCTCAAGAGATTAGAAAAACATGTTTTACTTGGTCTTTGCACTCGTAGCACGTTTGCTAGGACTGTCGCTCTGACTTCGTTTGCTCCTGTCTTATTTACTCTGACCACTAGAGGTCT